>JANBXA010000731.1:42375000-42867500 GCA_030556225.1 Cricetiscus sungorus | reverse complement strand
GTTTGGATGTCTTTAATATTTACCTCATTCTCTTTTCATAAGGAGATTTTTTTAAAGATGTATTTATTGATTATGTATAGTGTTCTACCTGCATACCAGAAGAGGGCACCAGATTTCCTTACAGATGGTTGTGAGCCACCATGTGGTTGCTGGGAATTGAACTCAGGACCTCTGGAAGAACAAGCAGTCTGTGCTCTTAACCTTTGAGCCATCTCTCCAGCCCCATAAGGAGAATCTTTTAAATAATAAAGCCAAGGAAATGGAATGATTGCAAATCTGTGAGGTTTCCAACCAGGAGCAAACTTTGGCCTCTTGACTGCTAAGAACTGCAGGTTCTGCTCCCTCTGATCAGCACTGTCTAAAACCCTGGGAGTGACAGGCTGGCCTCCTCTCTTGAGATAGAAGATGCAGACATCAGAAGCCACATTTGGTGGCTCTGGGACACGTGTCTCCAGTGTCTGAAGTTCATGGCGTCAATTAGCTTGATGACTAAGATCTCCATAGTGGCCAAATCCAGTTCTGTCACGTTCTGGCTCTGGCATGTCAGGAAAATTCTGTTAGTTCACTAGGCCTCCACAGTGTCTCGTTTAATAGAGAACTCTATTGGCGAGGCTGGCAGGATACTGGAGCTGACCCCGGTAAAGGCTCGAGCCCAGATATCCAATACCATCTGTGGCTTCCTTGTCTTGTGGACAATCACAGAGATGGGGAAGTGAGCACCAGTCACGTGGTGGAGGGAAGACTGCCCAAAGGAGCAGCAGCACATTGGAACACAGTCCTCCCAGAGTGAGATGTGACAAAGGTGCTAGGAGGCACTCAGTTCCAGAGAGCATAAAGGGCAGAGAGGCAGCCCCTGTCAGATGCCCCAGCAGCGCCATGTGGACAGACTGTCAGACACTCCAAGGGAGGCAGAGAAAGGCTGGGAATAAACTGGAAGTGGAGGCCAACTTGGCACCTGTAGTCTGGAAATGCAATCTCACGCTAACCTGGTACAGTCCCCCAGGCGTGTCAAAAGGACTGTGGGAGTCGCTCAAAGTACACAGATTGGGTGTTCAATCAGCCATTGTGGTGGCTCCCTTATACCTGAGTTGTATCTGCACGGATGTGAAACAGCAGGATGTAAAGGAAGATCCCTGTACCATGCCAGATAATCGAGCCTTTGTGTTAGTATAGAAAGGGGGTGGCGTGCACTTCTGCATGGTGTTGAAGGGGCCAGCTGACATCCCTCTGAGGCCTTTTCTGCCTGCACAGGCAGAAGCCACTCACTGGTCCTTGCCTGTGAACCAGCATCCACACTATCAACATCATTATTCTAATGAAGGTGGACTGATACCCAAACCCTGCCTATCTTCTGATGATTCCCTGAAGATGCTGGGTGCACACAGAGTATATGGACTCCCAAGAAGTTCACACCCAATGGCTTTAAATGAGACACACACACACACACACACACACACACACACAGAGAGAGAGAGAGAGAGAGAGAGAGAGAGAGAGAGAGAGAGAGACAGAGAGAGAGACACACACACTCACACACACACACACACAGAGAGAGAGACAGACACACACACACAGACACAGAGAGAGACACACACACTCACACACACAGAGAGAGAGACACACACACACTCACACACAGAGAGAGAGAGACACACACACACTCACACACACACACAGAGAGAGAGAGAGAGAGAGAGAGAGAGAGAACACTCACACACACGAGAGAGAGACAGACACACACACACAGACAGAGAGAGAGAGAGACACACACACACTCACACACACACAGAGAGAGAGAGAGAGAGAGAGAGAGAGAGAGAGAGAGAGAGAGCCACCCACTGCAGTAGTGTGCCTTCCCTCTCTCGCGTCACGTATCTGTGCCTCTATCAGAGGTCCAACACCTGTCATCTGGGAAAGACACAGGTAAAGACTGGCTCATGGCTGGCATTATCTCTGAGACTGTATTAAAAGGACAGGGCTTAGGAATCACAGGGCCTCCCCACCGCCTGAACAGCCACTAGAATTCCATCAAACAAGTCATGGGAATTATTTTCTATTTCATAGAAAGATGAGACTCCCCTCTGTTATGAAGCCCAAATTACTATGTCACTTGTAGCTCCCATTTGCAGTGAGAGCTGTTGATTCCCATACAGCCACAGCGCTATGAACATTATAAATTACACACGAGATGCTGTGGTCAGCTAGTGCCAACTTCTTGGCTAAATAAACTTGTAAGTGCCAACTCCAATAACTGGCATAAAGTTATTCTTTGCAAAAGATGACTCTGGATGTGTAAAATTGCTCCCTGAAGCACAGAAAAGGCCTCGGCCGTATCTTGTTTCTCAGGCTCTGGCCCCAACCCATCTCCCAGCACAGGCTCACCCCTGCTTGCCTGCCATTAACCCCACATACTGTCTCCATCCAGGACCTCTCCACATAGCCCTTGAACAGGAACCAGCAAACCTCTGGTGGAAGAAGTCTGGAGAGAAAATATCTCAGGTTTTGATGGCCACATAGTCCCCATTGCACCTGCCTGGTTCTGTATTTACAGTGTGAAAAACCAGATGTACTATGCAAATCGGTCATTGTGTTGTGTTCCAATAAAGCTTTATTTACACAATAAATTGAGGGCAAGGTGTTTTCAGTGAGTCATAGCTTGCTGACTCCCACTTTTAGATCTAACTGCCTAACAGACATTACCGCCTGAAATCGTCATAGCCGCCTTAAAGCTCAACACTGTTAAGAGTAGGCATGTTCTTCTTTTAGCTCTAGGCATCTATCAACACAGAACCAACTCACACAGCCAGGACAAGCAGCAGTCAACCACCTAGTCTACAAACTCCTATTCTCAATATATCTCAAATGTCCTGCTCCTGTTACATGTTTTAAGGGCAAAGAGCACATTACAGCTATCTCCTCATCCTGTGGCATATGGAAGGAGTTCCATCAATGAGAGAGAGAGAGAGAGAGAGAGAGAGAGAGAGAGAGAGAGAGAGAGAGAGAGAGAGAGAGAGAGAGAGAGAGAGAGAGAGAGAGAGAGAGAGAGAGAGAGAGAGACCTGGAGACCTTTTACATCACAAGTCCTAATTCTGAAGGTTTGCCATGGATCTGAGGTCCTGTTAGTGTCCCCTGGCATATACAGGAGTGACAAGGACCTAAGGAACACACTGTCCTCACAGGGCCCATGCTTACACAGACCTCTTCCCCAATTGCACGTGTTGCATCTGTTGATTTCTCTCCTATGGTCATTTCATTACATCTCATAACACCTAGTCAAAATTCCAGAGAAATTAATAAAACAGCACCAAATGGCTTTGCTGAGTTTGTACACATCTTAAGTGATCTTCTCCACCTGCCTTTGCCTCTGGTCCTACTTAATTTAATTTAATGTAACCCCTCGCCCATCTGTGCAGCATCCCGTGGATGCTCTGCCAGCGCCAGCCTTGCTTATCAAGATGTGTTACTTATCTTGATGGGGCAAAAGTCTTAAACAAATTATGATTGTTCAGAAATTCAAAGGAACAGCCTGTTTTCCCAGAACTCTAATACAATGACCAAATAGAAACCTTGTTTCTGGCTGCCTCACACCTTCTTTTATGGCAACAAAACCCTTTTTATCAGTAGAACAAATAATCTCTTTCAGGGATCCAGGACTGTGTGACTTGCCCCTCCCCTGAAGAGAAGACCATGCCACGGTTATCTGGATGGAGGCATCGACCACAAAGGCTGAACTATGTGTTTTGGCAAGTTAAAAATATGACTCTAATGTTTCGTTTCAAAAAATCGTATTTCTTTGCATGAGCTCCACAGTGTTAATCACCCCAGGCAGGGGAGGTTGCTCGGGGTGCACTGCACTCTGCCTGGAAATGTGCTGTGAGTGCAGAGAATGCCAGGGGTCTGCAGCAGGCAGGCTAATTTACACAGATAATCTCAGCATTTTGGATAATTACAATTCCTCTGACAGTTTCTAAAGAATCTGTGTGATGCTGGATTGTGTCAGGAAATAGGTGTCACAGGGAATGTGTTATTCTAACCAGGCTTTTTCCACTATGAAATTGTAGCAAAATGCAGTGTAATCAACTCACAGGAATTATTCCCCCTATACTTAGCTCAACAGAGAAGAATCAAATTGCTTTACCTGAAATTACGGGGTGGGGTGGGGGGGGGGGAGGCACACAACAACAACCAAAAATCCAATTACAATGGTATGCCAGTTTTTCAACTGGTAAACAACTTAGATCTGTTCTTATTACGCAGCGTGTATGGCAAAACTCCTATGTGTTCAGAATACCTAGAGTTTCAATGGCCAGAACTCTCGGTAAAATTCACTTAAGAGACATCCCTTCCTATCCACAAGGGATTGGTTGTAGGATCTTGCGTAGACACAAAAATCCTTAGCTGCTGAAGTCACTTATGTAAAATAGAATAATATGCATATAATTGACACATATTCTCATGTGTCCTTTAAAACATATCACCTGCAGATGTCTTCTAATGGTAGACACAATGTAAGTGGTATGTAAATGGTGGTTAGACTGCAGTGTTTCAGGACTAATGGCAAGGGACAAGGACATGGCATGTGCGGTACAGATGCAATTTAAAACATAGCATTGTCATGTCCTGGTTGAATCCACAAATCTAGCACCCAAAGGATACAGAGAGCCAGCTGTAACCAGCTTCCTACCAGCAGCTCTGGGGACCACAAGGTCCTGAGATTTGGAACTCATGAGATTCAACCTGCATGACTGACAGTTTGATGTTGAGCCCCACAGAGGAAATACTTTGGAAGCCCAATAGATTCATGGCAAAGTGAAGCCTGGAACCCAATTTGCCTTCTGCCCCTACAAATGGCCTTTTCTATGGGTGAATGATATATAATCCTAACTCCTGTGTTTTCCAATCCTTAGAAATCTTTCAAGTCGTATAGGACCCACATCGTAACACTTCCAATGTATTTCAGAGCCCCTTGCTGCTCTGCCTGTCCTTAAGTTCTCATAGTTCTTAAAAGCCTTCTGAGTTCTTTATTAGCAGGTAAGGCTCCCAAGGAAATGGTTTTTCTGCACTGTTATATTACTCAATTAGTGTTGAGCAGAAAAGGAATGGTCAAGAAACATTTGTCGAATGAAAGAAAAAGAGGCCCTATATAATAACCCTTAGATGATACATAGCTTTGTCGGAGACTTCGCTTTCCATATCCTCTATTTGACATTTTTCCAGGACTTCTGATGTGCCAGACATTCTACAAGGCTGAGGTGAACCTCAGAATAATACATTGATTTTATTCATTCAGTGAACTGAATTTAAGGTGATCCCATTATTGCAACCTCTTAATGCAATGTCATGTCTTATCAGCTTAATTCTGCAGGTTGCACCTGTAGTCACTCCCTGAGGGAATGATTTTCACCTTCAACCTGAGGTCAGGACTCTTATGATTCAGCAATCGGCTTTCTAAGATCATACAGGGAAAATTACGATCTTTGCCCTCGCCTGCCAGAGCTGAAAATAGGCAGCATAGCTGGGCTGTTCTGACAGATCCTCTCTCCCAGTTATAACCATTATAATGTACTGTATCCATGGTCAGGACAGAGGCCCTGTACCTGAGCCACACATAGTGGAAGGCATCTTAACTCTTTGTTTCCAAGGAAATACAAGTGTCATGCCTGAATAGACAGCTTTGTTTCCCAGGAATCTGGTAAGAATCATAGCCTCACAAAAATCCAGGTGCCTGAATGGTATTTTCACCATTTAATACTAGATTAGAATGAGCTTAACTCTTCTGTGTTGAGCATGTTTGACCGTCATACTAATTCATTCGAATGAATATGGTGGCACTTGGCACCTCTTTTCCTACATGAGGGAACAGAGTTGATTTAATCAGGGGATACTTCATGGACAGTTTATGAGACACCAGAAACCTAAAGGACAGTAAAGTACTAATTACCCACCTATCAATGGAAGTAGAAGTAATTAAGACAATTATTTCTAGCTCACTCCAGAGTCCTCCCTGCCCACCTCAGCTAACCTGAAACAGACAGTGTCTGGGGCACCCTCCTCCCAGCTGTGAAAAATTCTGCTTCTTGCATTTTTCACTCAATTGCTCTTCATGCGCATCTTATCATCCATATAATCCCAACATCCCTATCGGGATGAAAGCCAGTCTTTATTATCCTTCTTGGTCCTTGGCAAAATGTATCATAGGTAGTGACAAGAACTACTTGTGGATCATGAATTCTTTGCTGATTTCTTTGTTAGTTTTTGCTGATGACATCGGCATATCTCTTCAATTCCTCTTCCAATGTCTACCATTTAACTAGCATACCCACGTAGAATGTGGTAAGAGAGACACATGGAAGGGTATGATAGTTAATCTTCATTGACAACTTGATTGGACATAGCCTCGGTGTGGAGACACGGTGCCCGGCTATGGCCCTGGAAGTATTTCCAGGGGGTTACATGAGGAGGGAGGACACACCCAGAATATGGGTGATACTGGAGGCCCAGCCCAAACAAAATGGAAAAGGCAGAGAACAAGAAGAATGGCGTCATTCCTCTTTCTCACTTTGTGGTCTGCTGAGATGTGAGGAAGCGGCATGCTTCGGCTGCCCCGGAGCTGCCTGTATCATGCCTTCCTCAACATAAGGGACTATGTTCCCACCAACTGTGAGCCAGAACCAGTCCCTCCTCTCCACGGTTGCTCTCTTGTCATGCACAGGTGATAGCAATGAGAAAAGTTAACTATTAGAAAGCTTGCAGTGGTGAGAAATAGCAAGCACATAAATTAAGGCCATGTTGGATTCACACTGCCGGGTTTGAGCCTGGCTCTGCCATTTCTATCTGCAATGCTCAGACAAGTCAATAAGCCTCTCTCCATGCATCAGTATAACACAGGGCTGTGACAGAGACTGTATGAGTTAACATACAGGAAATATGAAGTAAAGTAAATGCCAAGGAATAGAGAAGTGTAAAGATTCTATGAGAACCTCTAAGATAAAGAGTGAGCTTGGCCTGGTGTCTCTGGCCATGAAGCTCAGTTACTCAGGAGGCTAAGGCAGGAGCATCATGGGTTGAAGGTCTGACTGGGCTAAAGAGTGAGTTCTGGGCCAGGCTAGGCAACTTGGTGAGATCATGCCTGAAAGAGTAAAAAGAGCCATTCTGACTGGAGTAGGGTGGCATCTCAAATTGTATTCTCTGATGGCTAGTGATGTTGCACACTTTTTTCTTGTTCACTGGCAATTTTTATCTTGTACTTTGAGAACTGTTTCCTCATTTCATCATGCCATTTGTTGGTTGGTTTATTTGATATCTTGTTATTTAAGTGTTGTGTTCTTTGAATAGTCTAAATTTTAATTTTCTGTTAGATGTATGTTAGGGAAAATTATTCTCCTATTCTACAGGCTGTGTCTTCACTTGACATCTTTGCTGTACATAGACTTTTTAATTTCAAAAACTTTATTATTTAAAAAAGAAACTTCACAAAAAAAAAAAAAAAAAAAATTACGTGCTTTTGTCCCGGCTACACCAGGCCTCGGCTACAGAAAATGAAAAACTGTGGATTCCTTCCAGACTAATGTGGTTTGATCGAGCAAGACCCCCTGAAGCAACGTCAATGGAACAATGCAGCCTTGCATTGACACAGCCAGGATTTCTGTGTCTTCTTAGGATTCCCCCATGACAGCGCCCCCTACCAACAGGAAGCAGTTTGGAAAGAACAATGCCCAAATTCCCAAATATTGTTTATAAATGTTTGTTTTCATTTAAAAAAAAGTCTTTGTATAAATAAATAAAAAATAAATAAAAGTGCTTTTCCAAAATTAAAAAAAAAAGTCACGCACCAAAGTTAATCAGATCCAAAGTCCATCAAAATCAAACAAGCTTCTCTACAGTTAGCATAGATACTTGGAACAGAAATTGTGGAGCATCATATTGTTTTTCATTTTCATTATCTAATATGTTATTCACTTAGCCAGAAGCCTTTGCAATGTCATGACATTTGTTAACTATTTACAATATTTCCTGAGTGACTGGAGTCCTATTCAGAAAATGCCTGTCATTCCCTGCCTTTTCCTATATCAATTCTAACAATTTCAAGTCTTCAGTCTTTGATTAGTTGGAGTTGATTTTAATATAAGGTGAGAGACACTGGTTTAGTTTCATATATATAGTTATAATAATAAATATAATATAACATATATATATATATATATATATAATGAAGTTATATCATTTACGGGAAAATGAATGTGACCGATGGTAATCACAATATTAAATTAAGTCAGTCTCAGAAAGACAAGCTTCATTTGTGGGTCCTAACTAAATAATGTTGTATGCATGTGGATGACATGAAAGGAGAAGCAAGTTCATCTAGCTCAGTGGTTCTCAACCTTCCTAAAACTGCAACCCTTTAATAGAGGTCCTTGTGTTGTGATGACCCCCCAACCATAAAATTATTTCACCGTTAATTCAGAACAATAATTTTGCTACTGATATGAATTATAATGTATATATTATATATGCAAGACATCTGATTTGTGACCCCTGTGAAAAAGTCATCCGATCCCCCCCAAGTGGTCATGATGCCCAGGTTGAGAACCACTAGTCTAGGACAATGGGGCACTTGAAGCAAGAAGGAATATCTTATGGAGCAGGAAATGAGTTCTACCCTAGTAGACTCTTAATCTGTCAGCCCTTTGGTTGTAGATTTCCTATACTCCACATCTGTAAGAAGGAAATTTCTCTGGTTTATAAGCCACCTGGACTATGATATTTTTGTTTAAACAGCCTAAACTAATGAAGAGCCTGTTTTAATTTATAAAATAACATCTTATCTCTTTATGTCCCTTTTTAAAAGAAATAGGAACTCCACTATAGGAAAGTTAAAAACATGCAAGTTACTCACAACCTATTCACCACACTAACCATCCCCAATTTAATATTTATCTTTCCATTATTTATATCAGCATATTGATTATGCATTTTCATTTCTAAAGTACAATCATGTGATACCTACTGTTTTATAGCTTGAGCTGATAAAATTAAGAGTGAACATAATTACATGTCGTTTAATGTTCTCCTACATGATCAATTTTAATGGGAAGTGTTCAGCTCTGTGAATGTGTCGTAATTTATTTTTATCTACTCCCTTATGTGAGCATTTGTTTCCTTTGTTTTCTTCTACTGAGCATTCCTACTGATAAATCTCTACACACATCTTTAATTTCAGCTTTCCCTTTTAGTGTGCCTTATATGCATCAAAGTGAGGGAAGGAAAAGCACGTAAATGCACTCTGCAAGATCATCCCACACACAGCTCCTTGGGCCCTTCTCAGAAAGCACTGTCTGCCCACCCCCCCGGGAAAAACAGCGGGGACAAAGGACAGCTGTGTGAGGTGGACAAATCCTGCCTGAGTGGGGAGTCCAAAGAACACACGCTTCATCTTAGCCACAGTCAATGAGCATCCAGGAGCCAACTCCAGGCTAGCGAAGCTCTCGAGTCCTGTCTCACACCAGTGATGGATGTAACCGAGGACCCTCCCTGGGGCCCTACCCAGGGAGGAGAGGTGACCAGAATTCCCTCCCAGCAAAGACAGAAAACAATATTCAGAAGCAAAAGAGCAGAGCAATGCAAACACTTTTTGATCCCTCACCCATCCTTATTTCTAACTCAACACAAAAGCAATCAAACAAAAGAAACAGTACTAACATTTATTGCTGAAGACCTCTAGCGAGCTCTCTGGTTTTGCTGCACGGCAGCTATCCTCTAGCTCGGGAGTACATCTTATACTCATTCATTTATACTTGTTCATCATACAGTAGCTATTACTGATGTGTCATCTGCTCTATGCATGACGCAGTGTTTCCAGGTTTATCAACATGGTAGTGAGCAAAACAGATGAGTCACTCTTTCTAACACGGTCAATAAATTAACAAAAGGGAGACAAAAGAGGCAAGTTAAGTGATTGTAAAAATACTGTGGAGGACAAATGAGGAGCCATCACTGAGGCCAACCAGGCTCTGCAAAGGGTGATGCATGAGGTATCTGCCAGTGGGAGAGCCCTGCTGTTATTTATACAGATGTTTAATTTTCCTGGTCATAGGAAGACGATCTGCTCATGACTCTGAGTCTAGGTGTGGGTACATGGAACATGGGAGTGAGTGGTTTTTTTTCCCACCTCTGGGCCTGGCCTAGACAATCCATACATTTCTGTATCTCCCCAGGAGAATCCACGTGATCCTGCTGAGAACTCTGAGACAAGGTGATAGAGAGGTCATGAAGTGGCCAGACAGGACATGGCTGATTCATGTGCATAACATACATATATACTATAACCACACTGAATTGTGTCCTAAAGGGTCACATTAAGTCCAACTGATTTTAGCCCTCTAAAGTCTAGACTTCTGGGACAGAATACTGACTGAGTGCTTAAACACATATATCTGGCTATTATTCCCTTCTGCTATTTCCCAAACAGGAGTTTTGGACTGCCCTTTGAAAATTTTATCTCAAGAAAATAACATCCCTAAGAAGAAGGGGGCTGAGATGTTATCAACATAAATAGGAGGCAAGGGGATGATTGTTACAAACACTGCCATTTCTGGATGGAACTTTTCATGTCAAGAAGACAGGAAGTGAACAACTCTCTGAATGCAGGTCATCACCCAGATCATCTCCATCTGTGCTGACTAAGTGCATCCCAGTGCCATCTCTAAAGCACTAACACGTCTACTGTAACAGGGAGAGTTAGTTATACCCCATACACACCTACTGCACTGGATTCAGTGTTCTGACACACATTAACATGATAAGCATGGATAAATACTGGAACTAGGCTTGGTGTCACAAGTCTGTGACCACAGCCCTCTGGAGATTCACGTAGGAAGATTGACAAGTTTGAGGCCAGCTTGGGCAACATAGAAAGACTAAACAAAAGTGCAATGAATGAATGAATCTTGAAATTGCAAAATAATACAGAATAAAACAACAAAAGGAAAAATGCAGGAGAAACAACAGGGAAAGGGAAGGGAAGAGAAGGGAAATTAAACCAGACAGTTTTGGTACCTGTTCCCTGGATATTTATTGTTGGGAGGTGCCTTTGTCATAGGCCACCTGTATAACAGCTCATTCAGTGTCTTCCCCCATGGTCTTGTTCTTTCTTTTAGAGATGTGGCTATCCTGTCATGTCCCCTTTTCTTAGTGGACTCTCATCTATTTTGTGCCCAGCCATTGATGAAGGATTTTGCCTTTGTATCAGTATCTGTCCTGTTATGGAGTTACTTTGTCATGTATTAAACAAGTAACTTAGTCAAATACCCTCCTATCCCTTCCCTTTCAAGATCTGCTAATTATTAACTTCCCAGAAGACACTTTCCCTGCCTACAGTTTTTAAGCTTGAAGCAACTTCCCAACAAACCAATAAAGCAATATGATGCTTTAACGCCTGCTTCTTAAGACACAACCAGTTTAGGGACTAATGGTTCATCGGGCCACGCCATGTTGACTACATTGATTGAACATTGATTAAATCTATGAAGACTCACACAGTAGCTCCCAGCGAATCCTGAAGGGACCTAACTTAGAAAGGGACAGAAAGATAACCACAGCACAGGTGCATTTGTAATGTCCTTCTGACACTATTAACTCACTTTGTCCACCTAGTGGTAAGCATAATAGATATGAAATACAGAAAGCCAATACTAAAAATTGGGTCAAGTCAGTATGTGTTTCCAAGGGCTTTAGATTGGGCAAAGATGGGAAAAGAGAAGGGGTGGGAGAAGGGAGGAAAAGGAAGAAAAAAAAAGCAAAGAGAAGGAGGAGGAGGGCAAAGAGAAGACAGACTGAGATACAACATGTCTGCCCTTTCTTTTCCAAAGACTAAACTCAAAGCCTGAGAATCGTTTCCTTGATCTGAAGTTATTTGGTGTCATACAAAGCAAAGTCTACAATGGCCTTGATTGCTTTGCCTCTAAAAACTATCCAGATGTTGGTTTGCCTTTCTACTTCCTCATGCTGGGAAGACATAATAGTGCATATTTCTCACAAGCTTTGTGCAACATCAGAGCAAACAGCCAAGCTTTAAGAGTGAAACTTATCTTTGCCACAATAGTTTCAAGGCATCCAAGGTGCAAAACCCTAAGGTTGAAGGATAGAGATGGTGAGTAGCCAGGATAGGAAAATTCTTTATCCCTTTCGACTGACAAGGATTGCCTAGAAATCTAAAAAATGTTTGCTGGATAAGGGTATTCCATGTCTCCCAGAATCATTAATGTACATGTGTAATGGTTTCAGAATAAGCAACAACCAGGGACAGAAACAAACTTTGGTTTTTATCTTTCACTATCCCTTTCCAAGTGATTCGGGTTAATTCTTCCCTGACCTGAAAGACATTTAGGGCAAAACCCCAGTTTTCATAAATCGCTCTTCCTTGTTTGCTTGTAGGGTAGAGCCCAGAGCCTTTCCCACACTAAACATGTGCAATCCCTGAGGGTTTCCCTCTCGCCCAACAATTAGTTGGGCAGTAATTCCACTCTGGCGTGGTTTAACCTGATCTGAAGTTCAGCTTCTCTCGGTTCCGAGCTCCGCCTGTAAGGATGAGAGAAATCTCTTCCTCCCACAGTTCCACCTGGTCTTCTCAGCCACCATCTCATTCTCTTCTGGGCCTCTGGGACCAGCTCAATGCTAGGATGCAAATCTGGGTCCGGCGCAGGACTTCCAGAGAGGCCAAAACCAGGAAGTTACCAGGACCTTCTGTCTGTGGTAACTCAGGATAGCTGGCTGCTGGGTGCAAAGCATCTTCAGTTGCGGGAACGCGGAGGACTACCTTCCCTTTGGAGCTTCCATCCTTCCGAGAAGCTCTCCTCAGAGTCTAGACTGACTCCGTGCATTGTTCCTGGACCCTAGGTCATTTGTGCTTCATGGGAAACAGTCATTTCCTCTATCCTGGTACGTTTATCCACCTAGGGTCAGCAATCTCAGAGCAGCTTGTTTCTTGGGGTTTCTACAGTGACCCAGGTCCCAGCTGTCTGTGTCCCACAAATGCAGAAAACACTTACTTAAACCCTCGATAGAAGTCAGCTCATCTCCTTATATTGAGGGAAAAGGCAGGTATGCCCCATGCCTCCCTCTCTGGGGAAGGTGAGATTTAGAGCATAGCGTGCACTTGTCCGCATCCAAACTTCTATAGATGGTGCTGCGCCACAGAACCAGGCTGTGTGCACGGCTTTGCATTCCTACTTTATGGTCTCATCCATCATGCTGAAATCCACAGTGAAAGCGTTAAGTATTCAGTCTAAAACTGAGGCTAAAGTAGTTGTGTTTTATTTTAGTGTGTGTACCTGTGCGTGCGTGCGTGTGTTTTATGTTGCTAGGGATCAAATCTACAGTCGTGCCCATATAGGCAAGTACTCTGCTACTGAGCTACAACCCTCAACCCAGATCTACCTAACCTGGTAGAGAGAAGAACATTCAGCCATACTGAAAAATGTGAGCCATTAGAGCTCCAAGGCAGATAGTTGAGGCAGTTATAATCACTCCATCACATTTTACATTGTCCATGTTGTTGTGTGGCAAGCTGTCCCTCCAGCGGAGCTCACTTTCTCTCCGTGTGGTTTCAAAGTGCTCCCTCAGTCATTTTTGGATTCTGAACTCTCAGCTGTGTCTCACATCGTATAAATCTCCTGGGGACGCCAAAGGATCAGATTTAGTCATATGCAAATTTGGCTGGCTCTGTTTCCTCTCTAATTTAGGTCTTCCATTCTCTTCCTGAGTTTGTACTAAACTACTGACTTCACACACTAGAGCTAGGGAACTATTCTGAAACGCTGACTCCATAGCATTTTAGGTGTTGGTTTTGTATTTTGCTCCTGAACCCATGATCCTGGCCTGTGACATTAGCTAGGACTATTGTCATCATCAGTTTACAGAACGAGAGTCGCATAGCATAATAGCTGGGAACAAATGCAGTTTCTCCCTCAAAACCCAGGGTCCTGGCATGAGCTAAAGAGTTAGGAGGATCGCTGTTAGGTAGACAAAGGCCCAAGGAAGGTCCTACAGGCTGGGGAGCCTGCAAAAGCAGCACATGGCGGTGGAAAGGTACCGGGGGATGCAATGGAGGCGCAGAGGTGAAGATCAGGTTTGAGTAGCCCGCCAAGTTTCCATCAAGCACATGATGGCAGTAACTCAGGAGAGCCAGGCCTTGAACTGTCTGGCTGTGGTGACCATGTGCTAACATGACAATGACTAGGGAAATAAACATTTAAAAGAATGCCTTGGGGCTTGGAGACAGGTGACATGACAGTAAAGAACAGACAGCGCAAGGTAGTGAGTAAGATTCCCAGCACCTGGACAGATAGTGAGACAGGAACCTGGGTACTAAACAATATTCCTGTGTGTGTGTGTGTGTGTGTGTGTGTGTGTGTGTGTACAAGAGAGAGAAAGAGAGACAGAGAGAGACAGAGAGAGACAGAGAGAGACAGAGAGAGACAGAAACAGAGAGAGACAGAGACAGAGAGAGAGAGACACAGAGAGAGAGACAGAGACAGAGAGAGAGACAGAGACAGAAAGACAGAGGGAGGGAGGGAGGGAGGGAGGGAGGGAGGGAGGGAGGGAGGGAGGGAGGGAGGGAGGGAGGGAGGGGGGATTGAATCAGAATCATCTGGGGTTTAGGACATACCGGAAAGGTCAGGCCTGGGACCTTCTCTGAGCACCCTCCTAGTCGATGCCACCCTTAGACTCCCAGGGAACCCTCAAAGGGAGACCTGCAGGTACCCTATGCTTTGTTCAGTCACTGCCCATGAGGCTGTTTTCAGCCTTGGCTGTCATGGAGAATGTTGCTAGGAGCATTTGTGTACCCATTCCAAATAACATTTTTAATGCTTTGAGGGAGCAGAGAGTAATTTTTAAAAGAATTCTATAGAGGAAAGCTGCAAATGGCCTAGAATCATAAAACAATCAAATTCACCCATTTCAAGAATCCATAAAGGAGGCTGTTTGCTGGGCTGTCTAAAGCTGTCATTTGGAGAACTGTCATAAGCTTTGTAAGAATAATGACAAGTGGCTTTCTGGGCTCTGTGGGTTTAAGGACTACACTTGACTGCCATCAAAACACTTGGCAAACTTTAAACTTGACACTAGAATGCTTAATAACAATTACAACTTAATTTCTCAACTCCGACCAGGAGAGGACAAATGCACACTAATTCACTCTCCTGGGTCTTTTATGCTTTACTCACTCTACATGTAAGTAAATGAGCAATGTTCTCAATTTTCATCATGGTGACTTGAAGCTCAGAGCAATATCATGCCTGAGGAGGCAAGTTTATTCCCGTACTTTATCAAATGCACACAAATAAATCACATTTTAACCTGTAGAGCCTAGGAACAGTCCCTTGCTGTTTGAAGAATGGCTAGAGAAACTTTGAGGAGAGCTTCCTTTATTATTCAAATAGTCACCCCAATTTATCTGCTTCACTAAGCCAGATGTTCAAGCTTTGGTGCCTTAAAACAAAGAAACTCCTCAAGTGTGAAAAATGAACTCAGTTTTGCTTAAATTTCTCCAGTCTGATCCCTTACTTCATCTGTTGGTTTCCAGTATTGTGATAATATTTGGTATTTTGAGTAAAAGAAAAGAAAAAAAACCTAGCATTTTTTTCTGGCAAAGGATTTCAAAGGATGATAGGTTCCTAAAATAATGACTTGGTGGCAAGGAATGGAGGTCCCTAGACATTCACCCGAAGGATCCAGCTCTCTCTCTCTTTCTCTCTCTCACCCTCTCCATCTCCCTCCCCCTCTCTCTCTTTCCCTTTGTCCCTCCCTCTCCCCCCCATCTGTCCTCCCTCTCTCCTCTCTCCCTCTGTCCCTCTCTGCCTCTCTGTCTCTCTCTCTTTCCTCTCTCCCTCTCTGTGTCCCTCTCTCTCTGTCTGCCCCCCTGTCCCTCTCTGTCTCTCTCTCTCCCTCTGTCCCTCTCTCTCTGTCTCTCTCTCTCCCTCTCTGCCTCTTCTGCCCCCCCCTCTCTCTCTCTCTCTCTCTTCCCCCCCATAACAGGCACCTTTGCTTCTACTGCTCATTGATGATGTTCCCATCTCTCCTCCTCCCCTCCTCCCTGTTCTCTCTGAAGCACCCTAGCTACAATTAAAACTCCAACAACTGTTGTTCGCTCTGTTGTTTCCAGTCTCTCTAGTCCTACATTCTATTTACCATTACCTCAGTTTTAAAGTCCATGATCCTCAGCCTAACTTGTACGTCTGGCCATTATCAGACCTCAGTGCTCCTTCCAGATCCTGTTTGCACTCAGCCTCGGATTTTTGAACAGATCTATTCTCCCCAGGTTCATTCTAACTTGCTGTCTGCATGTGTCACTCAGTGCTATTTTCTCTTTGGAGAATCTCTCCACTATTACAAATGTACCCATCATGCATTCCATCCCCATGCTGCTCTTTATCCACTAAGTCTTCTAGACCCTCCCTCCCATGCTCCCTTCTACACTCTCACTGAGACAGTTCCATTTGTCTCTTGAGATGCTGTCACTTTTCAGCCCAAACATTGATTACACGTGTTTCTCCTCAATCCCTGAAACCTTCCACTTTACAGAAGCTCACAGCAGATACCAAGAGTCACGTGGGCTGCCAGGCGACAGCGTAAAACCTGGTCTAAGGCTGTGTTACATGCAACAATAACAATACAGTGTGTGTGTGTGTGTGTGTGTGTGTGTGTGTGTGTGTGTAAGAAAGACAGACTGTGGGGGGGGAGGGGTGTAGGGAGTGGGGGGGGATTGTAGTATGCCATGCCCTACAGATCTATTTCTTATTGGCCAGACTTCAGATAAAGGCCGCAATGCCATGCTTACTTGACAAGAGAGCACACTGGAGCATGGAGCTGACATGAAGCTGTTATGTCAGGTGAGCAGAAACTTCTGAACACAAACAGTCCTGGTTTCCAGCCAACCCACACCTTTGCTCCTGCTTCCAGACTGCTCTGCCTATCAGAGCCAGGGTGTGTGTGGTCCTGTGGCTCTAAAAGCACAAGGAAAGCAGACTTCAGGTAGACCAAGCAGGGTGTGGGCAGCACACAGATCACCTTGGGTCAGCACCAGCTGTATTTTTATAATCAACACACCTCCTTCGTCCCGAGGGCTCACCAATGGGGCACCTTCTGCATCTGTGTCAGAGAAGTGGTGTGCACAGACCCACACTGGCAGAGTCTCAGGGAGTGCTTGCTGACAGGAAGTCACTGCACCCCCTTCAAGGAAACCCACAGGAAGCTCATTATCCAACTTGCTGGACTCATGCCTCCTGGGATTGCTAAATGGACTAGGATCAACGGCTGTCTTTGTCCTCACCTTTTAACGGTATACATACAGCTATTAAAAGGAGATATTCTTAAAAGAAAGAAGCTACGAGAATGAAACCCAGTCCTGGAGCAGGCAAACACCTTCAGGCAGAAGGCAGCAGGGGCTGTCAGGGAAATGCTCCTATGGACTGCCGTATCTCTGTGGTTTTTTATTCTATAGCATTCAGAAAATGCAAGTCATCTCCCCGGCTTTATTGAGAGACCCTGGAAATAAATATAACATTTTAGTGTGTGTTTAATAGGACCCATCTGAGATGGCAGAATTTCCTATAAGCAGACCTTAGCCTACTTGGATTAATTTTGCCTTAGGCTCCTGAGCTCCAACCTGGGGTATTTCTAGCCCATTATGCTCATCTCATGGCCAGCTCAGTGCCAAGATCAGGCCAACATTTCCTCTTGGGGACCCAGAGTCCAAAGTCTCAGACATTAGTGAGCCTCCCTCAGGACCCTGCTGACTCCAGGCTCTTTGCCAATCTACCTAATCCATTCTGCTGGCAAGGGCTGCTCCGTACCAAGGCCAAGGCTGCATTAGCAAGCAATTTGCTTACCAAGGCTCGCTTCTTTGAGCTGCTTAAAAAAATAAAGCCTTTTCTTGGTCTTACTAACAAACATGGGTAAGTAGATTCAACCGCTACTGAGAAATGTCCATTTTACCTGGTAAAAATGTTGCTAGAAAAAGCTTTACTTAGCACAGATGGACTGGCCCAGTGCTCTGTTTGTTCTAGCACCGAAGATGAAATCTAGGGCCTCACATAAACCAAGCACAAGCTTATCTGGCGCAAGCTTTAGCTGTCTTTCTTGACTACTGAGATGTCCAGCTGTGTAGTCCCTCTAAAGAACTGGCCTGGTATAAACACAACAATATTTCGATCCCCAGACTAGGATCCTAGGAAAGCTGAGACTGACATGTAGCTCTGTGTTACAGAATGATGTGATGTGGGTTGAGCTGTAGAGAAACAGCACAATGGAAGGCCAGAGGATTTAACTGTGAATTTTGAACAAATATTTGGGGGGGGGGGGAAGACTGCCGGGCCATGAGGAGGAGAGCATGCTAGAAAACAGCAATTGCAAATGCAAAGGCCCTGGAATGTTCCTCACATGATTGACCAGTTGCTGACCATGGGTGCTCAGGATGTCTGGAACTCAGTGAAGGGAGGAAAGAAGAAGAAGAAGCTGTAGGACAGATGCAGCAGAGGCCAGAGGTCTGTGGCAGGAGGACGGTCAGCCTAGTGTGGATGTGGAAGAAGATTCTATTGCGATTAACAACCGAGGACAGGCAAGTTGAGGACTGAGCATGGTTCCTCACAGTCAATGCCGAGGCTGGAGGGTGTGGCTTGTGATGGTACAGATGAGATGACTGGGCTGGTCAGAGTGAATACAAGGAAGAACCTTGAAGGGCTTTCTGCAAAGACAGCAGAAAAATGGGGTGGCCACCAGGAGAACAATTACCTTCAAGCAAGGCTGTCTGGGCTGTTTGGGTTTTGTTTCTTTTTTAAACAGTATTTCCAAATGAGAGGGGAAAAAAACCAGTCTGCTTGTATGCTGTGTGGGTTGGAAAACCACTGATTGATGAAAGGGAGAAGGGAAGGGGCTGGAGTAGACAAGGGGATGGGGTTGTGTAACTGTCCACAGAGACAGTCACTTCTTCTGGAAAAGGCAGGTAGGATAGAGAACGCCCCGTCACCGAGATCAGGAACTGCAAAGTGCTGGGAACTTAGAGTCCTTCTCCACAGCCCATCTTCTCCACAGATGAGCATAAGTGGGACAAGGGGCATGCCAGTCACCCAGAGGTCACCTCAGAGAGAGGAAATACTGTGACATGATCCAGCTGGCTCTTGTTTGTGGGTGCATAACAGATCAAAGGGAAGCAAAGCATGGCAACAGCATCTGGTAGAGAGGCCACTGCCATCTAGGACAGGCATGATTCATTCTTTTGAGACTAGCAGGGAGCAATGGAAACGAGAAAATGATCACATTCTGAATATACTCTAAATACAAGTAAGCACAAAGCATCACTGAGATACACGAAGGATTGTTTCCTTTTTCCTCCAGAGTCAATACAACCAAACTGAGAGATGATACTCCAGCCTTGAAGACCAAATCAATAATATTATAGCTGCTTTTCCTGACAATGATCCAGTTTTTAACTAGCAACGATTATTCCAGAATGGTGGCAGTATCAATACGTGATGGCAGAGAATACATAAAACTCTGCTGGCATTGTAAAGCGATGTCGAGATGGAAGCCGTAGTTAAAAGCAAGGCGTCTGTGTCTGTTCCAATAAGCCAATTGGCAGGAAGGAATCAATAAATCACAAAATGAGTGTGGAAAAAAATACTTTGAGCTTTCCAAGATCAAAGAAGGGGTAGTAAAATATTAACTTGATGCCTTTTTAGCTCTCTTTTCTCAATATTTATTAGTGTTTGCCCTCCCTTGAAATAAGACTGCCATTATGAGCTCTTCTGATAAATAGATGGAGTTCTTCCTGGCGGCCCCTTTCAGCCTTGAATTCTAGCCCATCTCCTGTTCTTGTGACTCCCTTGACCTGTGGAACCTTTCTCTACCAGGGACAGGTAAGGAGACTCTACGTCCTCCACTCCAGTCTGTCCTGGCTTACCCTTGCAGCCTGCCCACTGGAACTCCTCCTCCTAGCCCATCTTCTTCCTCTTGGGACTCAGCCTCATGAGACAGACCCAGGGTCCCTCTAGTCCTTCCAAACTTCCCCTCCCAGCCTTTCCTTCTTTCTCATCCCTACTCCTTTGTGACTCCCTGTAGACCAGGTCTGTCTCTACCTCACAGCCACCATAATTTTGCTAGGATCCAGCTAGACAACAGCAAGGAAAGAAAGGAATTCCTACTCAATAAAGATGAGAGCAGATATCCATACCAAGAAATACCTCAAACATCCTAACTCTAGATGCTTAGATCCTACTGCAAAGCCACAGACATGACACTATGCCTGCTCCAGAAGCCAGCAACCCTAATCCTATATTATTAGTCTCCATGGAAAGTAACTCACCTGAAGCATAACACAAGGACTTCAAAATAGCAATTATAAATATGTTAAACTATCTGAAATAGAATATGAACTAATGGAGACCATGAAAAACACAAACAGTTGAATGAAATAATGAAAACAATTCAAGACATTGAAGTAGAATTTAACAAAAAGAATCTCTCTCTCTCTCTCTCTCTCTCTCTCTCTCTCTCTCTCTCTCCTCACACACACACACACACACACACACACACACACACATTGAGAGATGACAAAAATACAAGTGTCTCCAAACACTCTGGTCTCTCTAGGGATTTCTGTTCTCCAGTGTGATAACCATAGCCTGAATTTTACAGTTATTCTCCTCTCAGTATCAAAACCATGCAATGCTTTCATTATTTGCAGCCCAGAGAAGAATTGAGATGCTGCTGGTATCTCCCCCACTTTTACCCAAGATTCTGTGTGCAGAAGGATGCTCCTATAGATGAAGTAGAAATAGAAATATGTAGATTTGCATGTCAGAGGACAACCTCTGCTGTTGGTCTTTCCCATCATTTGAGAAAGGCTCTCATAGCCACTGCCTATGCTGGGTTAGCTGACCTGAGAGCTCCAGGAAATTCTGCTGTCTTCACCTCTCATCTTGCCTTAGAAGCTGGGTTACTATCAATTGGCAACTTCCTCCAATTTTTAATGTGGGTCCTGGGGATTAGAACTCAGGTCCTCAAGCTTTTGTGTCAAGGGATTTATCCACTGAGTTATCTCTCCTGCCACCCTTTGTAGATTCTTAAGGACTCTTCAAATACCCAAAATTTTAGCATGACACAAACCAAATGTGTCAGAAGTCCAGGTCTCCTATTCAAATTCATAACAGTCAGTAATGCCTGAAAAGCAGAAGGCAGAAAGCCACTCCTCCCCTTGCCCTGTCTTAAGTTGTCTGAGAAACATTACCTCACAGCTTTTGCTGCCTCAACATACTCTACAATACTTAGGGCATTTGAGACAGATTCTTAAAATACCATGGCAGATTTGAGCCATACAATTAAACACTGAGTAAACACTAAAGAAAGTTTAAAGATACACAAAGACTCAGTATGGTTCATTGGGAGGGAAAAAAAAGGAACAAAAAACAATCTAAACATTTACTAATTTGTAACTGTTACAGTAACTTTTATCTGTGCAACTGAGCTATGTACATCCATTAAAATTAAAAGACTGCCAGTGTGGGTGGGAGAAATCTCATAAAGCCGTACTCCTAGATTCAGAGCTGCAGGCAATCGCTGGCTACTGAGAGAGGGAGATTTTCTTCAGAAACAAGTCCCTGGTAGGGTACCCAACCCCAAGTGATCAGCCCTAAACACACACACATATGACAACACTGAAGAAACTCAGCAGGCTGTATTTGTAAATACATAAATATGTACATCTGTAACAATAAAGAAAGAGAGGTCAAGAATTTGGGGCACTGAGGGGGGCACAAGAGGAGTTGGAGGGATAAATGGTGGAGGTGATAGAGCACTCACTTATGAAATTATCGAAAGTGTCTGCTCTCCTCTAAGACTCTCATGAGTCATGCACACCAGCCCTGGGGTAGTTGGCTGTGTTTCCAGTACTCGCCATTATTCCCTCCTGTTGAGCCAGACTTAAGTCCAATGAGACAGCTGTTGGTTACTGCCAACATATGAGTCCCACTCCACCCTTAGGTATATCTTGCCATGCTGGTTACTGTTGTGGTATCTGAGTTGGGTAGGACTTTTGCTTGATACCTTCCCTTGGAAGCTTGTATAGCACCTTCTAGTACTATGAAAGCCTATCCTCAGGGAGCAGGCTTTCAGGCCAGATCTGGCCTAGATCCGAGTCTTGTGTCTGAAGTCCATAGTGCCTTCAGTAATAGGAACTTACCTTCAACATCTGGAAGGCATCCAAGGGCAACAGCAATAGGCAAAATCTGGGGGGAGTCTTTAGGGTTCCCTTGACCAACAAATGACCCAAAAGGTTTCTCATGCCTAGTACTATTGGTTTGTTTGTTTTAACTGCATCTAAATACTTACCCTTACGCCCTCAGTTAAGTGTAGCTCTAACTCATCAAAGAAACTTGTCTTTGCAACAGATGCAGACCAACCGTTACAGAAAATTGCAACTGGTCAAAACGCAGAGAACAAATGATCATGTGTTGTCCAGTTCCAATGGATTTATCTACAACACAGTTTTTGTGCCTAAGGCTCAGAGAACATCAAGAAAGAGGGTGTGGAAAGACTGTAAGAGTCAGAGGACCAGGACATCTGCTGTGAGACAAGTATAACAGCAACGCCATGCTAACAAGGGAGGGGAAATTTCGTAGGCCCCACCTCTAGACAAAGAACTAGGGCAACCAAGGAATGCTGAGAAGAGAAATAGTCCTCCCCAGGAGGGATGAGCCAATGCCAACTGGTTAGCCTGAAATCATAAACATACAAGCAACATTAAATTAACTATACAAGTTGCATTTATATATTTATGCATATGTATGTAGCAAAAACAATTAAGGAAAAGGAAGTCAAGAATGTAAGAGGGAGAAGGAGGTCGGAGACATGGGGAGGGTTTGAAGGAGCAATGGAAAGGGGGAAATGATAAAATTATAATTTAACTTCAAAATAAATTTAAAATGTGTATTTAAAAATATATCAAATATAGATGTAGAGAGATACTTATAACAGACTTTGAAATCAAATTAATATGAACATCCTAACCATGTTTAAATAAAAAGAAAGTATATCTTTATATGAAAGTATGTCCGTGAAAAAGATTTCTTCCAAGTGCAGAATTTTTTTTCTGGTAGCTTATTCTTTGTTCTCATCATTCTTTGTTTTAACTTGTCCACAAATACAATCTTAACACTGTCTTTGGGGAAAACTGTCAGTAAAATTTGCTACTCATGGTTTATGGGAGCAAACAAATCTCTAATAAGATGGTTTGGCCAAGTGCACCCTCATTGCTTTTGACCTTGCTGGCTTTCTAGACATGTGGTTGTGCTTGAGTTTAAGCCACAGTGTGCCCAGAGATGGCTTTCCTCCATGGATCTGTGACAGTCTTCTCAGTGGCCAGGCTCTCTGTCAACTCAGACAGTAAATGGAAAGACATGGACTAGCAGCAGGGATTCAAATCCCAGAGACCTCCCCCTGGGAGGGACCCTGAGGTTGCTTTCCTATGTACAAAAGCAAGCAGCTGTGTCTTGCCTTTAGATGTGGCCAGAACATCTCTGGGGACTGGGAACAGGGACCCCCAGGGGGTCAGTTCAAAGCCCCCAAAAGAACCCAAATCCAGCATCTATTTGGTCAAAAGGGCCTTGGGCATAAAATAACTCAAAGAATTTTCAGGTAATTCCAGGGATAAAGCCCAACAGAAGGACAAAGCAATCTACAAAGATTCTTTTCATGTACGAAATTCCCAAAGAACTAACTTCTAATACCTTGAACTTCAAACAGGGTACTTGAAAGTAAGTTCAAAAATGGGCAAAAGGAGGTAAATTAAGTATGCCCCCCAAGAACTCTCTTATCACAAACTCAATTACAATCAGGTATAAAGTTGATGCATTTATAGATAGCCTTCACTGGGACTAACAGCCAAGGGAAGGGAGCCCTGCCCCCACTCAGTTTCCATTTTCTTGCTAACACTGAGAACCAAGACACCAGGTAAAAGCATACTGAGCTTGGTAAAGCAAAGCACAGCAGAATCTCTAGGCAAGGCCCAGCATGGACTGGCTTTCATCTTTTGTGCCATCTATTTACATAAAGAAAGCATGAGGCCTGTCTGCCTGACTCCAGTGTTCCAAACAACTCGCTGCCTTCACCCTCTGCTCAATTCCAGAATTTGCCCTTATTTAATTTTGGCCCATTTTCCATGCTGAGCAGAGGGCGAAAGCTTGAGTGCACTCCCTCCTGCTGGCACACTCATGCCAGCCTGCAGCCCCGCTGGCCTCTGTGACTCTGCCAGAAACCCTCCCGGAGACATCTGTTGCCTTGCTTAAACAGAGAAGCCTCTGGCCACGTGACTGGCCCATGCAGAATTGGAGAGCATCTCTTCCAACAAGAGGCTTATGTCCACCTTGCCTCTCCCCTGTCATTTCCTCCTCTAGCCTAGGCCTCAACAAGTGGCCGGCCCTGCACAAGCTGTCAGGGACAGATGCTGTGTGAAAAGAGGAAATTGGACTCAAAGATGCTACAGCTTTTTTAATTAAGTCCAACCTAAAAGCCAAATAGCAAGGCATGATATGAGTACTTACTGAGAGAGAGAGAGAGAGAGAGAGAGAGAGAGAGAGAGAGAGAGAGAGAGAGAGAGAGAGAGAGAGAGAGAGAGAGAGAGCGCGCACCAGGGACTGCAAAAACAAAGACTCTGGTTCAGGCTAGCCACAATGTGCTGCCTGTGCCAGCTGTCTTTCTGTCCTCCAGGTGCTTTTGCCTGCCTGATCCTTGCACATGCATTTTGTGCTGGCGCATGGCTTCCCAGTTTTCTTTCATGATTTTCTGTCCTCTACGGGCCAGTGCAGTTGGCAGGATGAAGTATGTCCACACAAACAAACCTATTCATCTCTTCCATCTCTGCCCCACACCCACCCCCCTCAGCAAACCCACTGAGTGCCTGCTCCACGCCAGGCCGGGCTTTCCATGCTAAAAGCAGTAAGAATCACACCACTATGGCTTCCTCTTTCCCGCTCACCAGGTCAGTTCCATTCATTTCCTGGTGGCCACTTTCTGCAGTTGACTGTGTGTCACCTGCTTGGTACCCTACCCTGTTGTTCCTCTCTGGGTACTGTGCAAATCCACTGGGTCCTCTGTTAATGGCCAAAGATTCACAGGCCAGGCTTGCCGTGAAAGGTAGTGAAGGGGCAGGGACATGGGATTTTAAGACAGAAGAAATGTGAAAAGAAAAACAGACAAAGACAAAAATCTTCATGCAAAGAGATTAGAGGTTATAACCTTGAGCCACAAAAGAGAAATTTAATGATTTAATGATCTCCCAAAATACAGGTGTGGCAAGCCAATAGTTAAATTTTTCTGATCTTTTTCTCCCCTAATCATTTCAATCATAGAACATACTACATGTGTTCAAGAAAGCTTTTACACACTTCAAACTCAATAAAGCGGAAACCTCAGCTGTCATTCTGCTTGGTCCAGAGACCAGGAAAACAGGCAGCTGCTCATTGCTTAGAGCCCACAAACACTTGCCTCACACAGCATGGCTCCCAGGGCCTTTGGCTTGCCCTGAATTCTACCCACAGCACCAGACAACTGGACTTCCTTTACTGTATATCACTGAGTGATAATTTGCATGTTATTTGTGTTTACATTTTATATTAATTTTTAAAGTCATCGTTTTTTGTAACTACTACATGGGTTGGAGATGAATGACTTAAAGTATGAGCTTGTAATGAAAATCCAGTTGTAATGCTTGGTGGCTCTCATGACAAGTAATGTTTTTTTAAGGAAATGCTAAAGAGTAAATTTCTAACAAATATAACCAAAAGATTAGGAGAAGTGAGTCTGCTGGAAGACCATGCCCATCATGATACCACAACTGAATCATTCAACCTAATGTTATTTCAAAAGAGCTGGGTGCCAGGGACTCTAGTAAATGGGTGTGAGGATTAGTTTTGTTTGTTGTCAACTTGACACAAGCTTCAGTTATCTGGGAAGAGAAACCTTGACTGAGAAAATGTTGCCAACAGATTAGCCTACAGGCAAGTGTGTGGAGCATTTTCTTGGTTAATGATTGATGGGAGAGGGCCAAGCCTAATGTGGGCAGAACCATTCCCAGGCAAGTGGCCCTGAGTTGTATAAGACAGTCAGCTGAGCAAGCCATGTAGAGCAAACAGAAGTAGCATTCCTCCATGACCGCTGCCTCAATTCCTGCCTCCAGAGTCCTGCCTTGAGTCCCTGCCCTGACTTCCCTGGATGATGGACTGCAAGCTCTTAAGATTAAAAATAATAATAATAATAATAAAAAACCCATCCTCCCCAAGTTGATTTTTATCACAACAATAGAAAACAAACTAGGACAATTGGAATCTTTGTGTTACAAAAGTCCACAACCTAAATTGCCTAATGCAAAAGAGAATGTATTGCTCTTTGTACTGATAGAAAGGAGGTGGGTAAGCCTCATTTTAGGAATGACTTGACATGTCATCCAAATGAAGAGTGACTCTTGTGTGGCATACACCCAATGTTATGTCCTGTTGTCTGCATTTCCCATGGCTCACCCTACTGTGAGAAGGTATATAATGAGTCCCACCTTACAGCTGACAAAGCAGGGACACTGAGTCAAACTTGCCCAAGAAAGATCCTTCCAAAAAAAAGTGGAAAAAGCCAAACCCAAGTGGTCCGACTCCCAAGCTGAAACCAAGTTCACGTCCCCTGGGTTCCTCCCTGTTCTCAGAAGTCTCTGGGGTTGTCACAGAGCTAATCCACACACCTCAGAGCAGAGCATAGAGAGTGCTTCACCAGGAACAAACGATCTCAACGATCCAGAAGAAAGGGACAGCCCGTCCTAATAGAAGTGACAGTTATGGGAGACAGAGAACTGATACTCAGTGATGAGAGCAACGACTGGACACTGCTCTGCAAGGTTAAACTGTGCAGCAGTTACAGTGCTTCCCTTGAAGTCATCTGGGAGATAACTTTAGGTAATTGTTGGAATAAGAAATGCCTCCACCATACCTTGGGCATTGGAACATTTAGTCCCCAGTGGGCTTGGGAAGGTCTAGGAGATGCAGGCTTGCTGAAGGACATACATCATTGAGAGCTAAAAGGCTCACACACTTCCAGCTTGCTCCTTTCCTCATGCTGGTGCTTCATGATGTGAGCACTCCACTTCCTACTCAACAGCCATGCCTACCGCCTCCAGTCTTGCTGTCTCTGCCATGATGGGGCCTACCACACTGGGACTATAAGCCCAAATGCACTTTTTCTAAGTTGCCTTGGTCATGGTGTTTTATCACAGCAATCGTGAAGTAGCCATTGCAGTAATACAAGAATCTTAGAAGCCCAGTGGCTATTTTTACTTTCATGGAATGAATGTGAAGATGGAGGCAAGTATGAAAAGAAGAAGAAGAAGAAGAAGAAGAAGAAGAAGAAGAAGAAGAAGAAGGAGAAGGAGAAGGAGAAGGAGAAGGAGAAGGAGAAGGAGAAGGAGAAGGAGAAGGAGAAGGAGGAGAAAGGAGAAGGAGGAGAAGAAGGAAAAGAAGAAGAAGCGGAAGAAGAAGCAGAAGAAGAAGCAGAAGAAGAAGAAGAAGAAGAAGAAGAAGAAGAAGAAGAAGAAGAAGAAGAAGAAGAAGAAGTGAAGTAAGCAAGGCAGTTATGATGCATCTACCATCATAGAGTGTCTCTATCAAGCACACTGCCACAGGCTTATCCCTCCATGCATTGTGGAATTGCAGAATCTACTCTTCGGGATGGATCTGGAAACTCTCCCATTTCTAGGTCCCCTGTGAGCAGATGTTGTCTTAGATATGGTCAAGAACAATTCCTGCATTTCTTAAGGCAAGTTTTACTTCTTGATTCCTCTGCTAATCATGGAGTCCTCCTTATAGAAAACTGGTAAGAGGACAGGCAGATGGGTGTTACCACAGAGGGTGACAAGTTTCCTTTATTTCCCTCACCACCCCTACACATGCACACTTCATCTTTGGGGCCTCCATACTCCCTCTTGCGCGTTGTCTTGCTTTTCATACTAGAGTCTGACTCTGTCTCGAACCATCCAGGACAGACTTCCCTCTAAACTAAGAACAAGGTCTGCCTCAGGCTTTTAGGTATCTCAAGGTTCTTTCTTATCAATAGATGTTATTAGGTTTCATGGTCTTTATGTTTTTCTGTGGGAGTAAGCCTGAATGACAGAAAGAAAAGGAGATAGGGGCAAACAGTAATCAGCTAACGGGAGGAAACAGAAAGCACATCAGGTGCTTCTCCAGAGGATGATGCTGCAATATGATTGTAAGAAACGGCTAAGGCACCTTCCTGTCTTTCAGGGACCGGAAACAGACTCTCCTTTTACCAGGACTCCAGGAAATAGTTCCTGACAGCTTAATGGTTCCTTTATAAACTGGATAATTTCCATTAGCTGATACACAACCAAAGGATCAAACACTGAGAGCTGGTCAGCACTATGGTTCAAGAGGTCTCTGAACTCAGTCATGTCCAGTTTCAAAGTTGTCTCATTGACTCTGGTGAGGCCATCTTTGCCATCCCTGTAAGACAGAGAGTTGAGAGGCCTAGAGACTGAGCAATATTGTTGGGTGATATCATCACACACTGTAGGGCCCTGCTTTCTGAGGAGACATAGGAATGAGTGAAGGGAGATGTCATTCTGTAAATATGTTTCTCTTACTGATTAATGAATAAAGCCCTATTGGCCAATAGGAAAGCAAGCTAGGTGGGACTAGGAGACAAGGAGGGTCCTGGGAAATGTAGTAGAGTTCAAAATGTAGGACCAAGAGGAACAAGAAGTCCGGATCCTCTCTCCAGTAAGATATGACCATGTGGAAATACTTAGATTGATAGAAATAGGTTAATATTTAAAATAGAGCTAGCCAATAAGAAATGCTAGTAACAGGCCAACAGCTTTATATCTAATACAGTATCTCTGTGTTATTTGGGAGCTGACATGGCTGTGGGTCCAGGCTGGTGGGAAAAACTTCTCGTCAGATGAGTGTTAAGCCTGCATTCCGCTTAAAACAGAGACATAGCACATAACTGTGAGGACATACATATGTGAAAAAGAAGATCTGGTAGCCTCAGTGAGTAGTGTGAGTCAGCAATGTATTGTGGTTGTCTAAAAGCCAATGTGGTCTCTGGCAGCATTAATGGAATGTAATATATAGACAGTGGCATTAGCTGAGTTTGTTGTTTGTGTGAAGCAGACCACACCAGAGGTTTCTGACCTTGCTCTGAGAGACACACAGGCAAACTGAAATTTGATAGGGAGGAAGAAAGGACTAGAAAGTCCTGTGAGGGCCTGGAGATATTTAGTTTGGAAGATAGATAGCTTCTGTGGAAGAGGCCACATTTAAAGACATGAGAATTTGCCCTGCAGAAGAAGCTTTACTTGTTCTGTGAATCGCCTATGGCTGGACCTAGATCAACAGCAGGTATTATGGGTAACCAGATTTTAATAAAAAGAAAAGGCCTGTAGATGGGAGAAAAGAATGTGAGGGTGGAGGTAATTTAAACAGAGCCTGGGATGAGTTGGATCTGATAAATATGTTTCTCTGGGAGCCTGGAGGAGAAGGGACAAGGAGCTAGAAAATAGCAGTAAATGTTGGACAACTAGGAGAAAGAGACCATAGAGCACACTGGGATGCTAATCTTGGGGAAGATGCTGAAGATCAGCTGTGAAGAGGAGAAATTGTGCTTTCTGTCTGGGAGGTGGGGAGACAGACCCATCCACTTTGTACCTCTCTACTTCCCATTGCAAGCAGGGCAGTTCCCCAGCCTTGCACACAAAGGGCTTCTCCCCCAAAGGAAAGGTTGCATGCAGCCACTTGACTGGATAGTTCCCATTTGACCCTGATGTTCCTGGATGACTTCTGGGGTTAAGTGGGTTATCACTACAGCCAGAATCCTGGGGGTTCTGCTCTGTGCACATAATTTCTGTTGCCACATAATCAATGAATACAAATATAATGGCTTAAATCAGCACTCACATTCCAATTCATAGTCTCTGCAGACCCAAAGTATAGGTAGAGTTGAGCTGGGCACCTACCCTGGTGTTGTGGGCTGAAATCGAGTTGTAACTACACTGTGCTTCTCACTGAAGCTCTGAGCCCTCTTCCAAAATTTACATGGCTCTTGGCAAAATTCATTTCCCATGGCCGATGACCAATGTCCTCATTTCCTTGCTAACTATTGGCCAGGATCCACTCTTAGCTCCCGACAGCCACATCCAAGTCCTGGCCACATGTCCCCCTCTCACAGAAGATCTCAACATGATTATTTATTCAAAAGAAGAGAAACACAAAAATCTCTCTTTTTTAGTGGAGACCTATACTCTCTTTTAAGCGCACACACCTGGTTTGGTCAGACCCCACAAAGACGGTTTCCCTTTTGACTGGAAAAGCAATTAATACTTGTAATCCTCAAAGGAAAAAGAAAATCTTCCTCCTTGTTGTAACATGGAACCTAGCCAGGAGTGAGAACCCATCCCCCTTACAGTCCTTTACGCACTGAGGGAGAGTAGATTTATATGGTGGGTACAAAGGGGCCGCGGGAACAGGAAGAGCACCGTAGATTTCTACTTATGCTCCCCTTTTCTACTCAAGACTTTTTCTCTTGGGTGAGCCATTCTTGCTGTCTAAAACTCAGTTACCTTGTCAATACATGACAAACGATGGCTCTCCAAGGGGTCAGTACAGGTTTATATGAAACAGTACACAAAGCACTTACGAGTATAGCAGGACCACAAAGGCTGCAAGGAGAGCTGTGAGCCCTGTGGGCAGGCACTCAGGGCACCACAAGAAGCGACTGAATTCAGTGGTGTTTGCTCATCCCTCGGCCAATGTGCTCTGGACATGAGCAGGGAAAGTGGGTCAGGCCTCCATGGAGAGGTGGCTTCTGTTTCTTCTCCGCGGGCCAGCTCTCCTCTCTGTGGCCACTTCCATCACTTGGTTTCAATCTCCTCTCGCACCTCAGGTGTCTACCACCCACAGTCATCCTTCCTTGCTCCGTGTGGCCATGTCTTCTGGCTTTCTCTGTCATCCCCCTTGAGGCTCTCATATTTTTACTCAGAGGGATCTGGCATTATCAGCCAACATCACCACACTGAACACACACTGTTCCTTCAGGCAGCAGGCATCCTGCCCTGATGCTCATGGTGCTGAGTCTTCCTGTTAGCACTCACTGCTCATGGGTTCTCAAAAGGCTCTGTCAAGGCTATGCATGATGTTGTTTCCGATTCCTAACATTATCAAATTTTGACCTATCTTTCCCATAAGGTAAAAATTCTTTACTGAGCAGAGAAATCAGAAAACTATATTTTACTATTCTAAAGTTTAGCACCCTCTTAATAGGGAAATTCCCCCACTATAGTCAAAACATTGCTCATTGTATAACAATGCATTATTAAACAGTTTTTAAGGATTCTTCTATCATGCAAAGTGATTCATCCCTAGGGTTGCAAACCAGTTTGCAGATGTAAAGCATAATGAATGGCCAGCCAGCAGAAGAAATGGCAAGGAAACACAGCTTGCAAAAGTCAATGAAAGCAGCCAACATGGTGGCAGACCTTTGCAGTATTTTAAAATGGCATGCATTTCAGCACTTTGCCCTACACATAATAGGTACACAGTGGATAGTTTTTTTAGTTGACTTGAGGCGTCTCAGGAGAAAGCTGTTGGGCATAACTGAGGCACTATCTCAGGAAGAGGGACACTGCGGGTCCATTTACTTAGCGTCTGTTGTTAAATCCTAGGTGAAAGAGTTTTCAAAACAGGAACCAGAGCACCAGGAAACACAGTGCACGGCAGGCTGCTTGTATGGACAAATAAGCTGACATGCACGATCAGTTACATCTTTACTGCTTGCGGAAAGCCAGGTGAGGTCATCGTTCCCATGCTGACCTGCTGTGTCATATCACTGCCTCATCAGCATCGCTGTCTCTGCATTGTTTATGGAGGAAGCTGACCTTCCTGGGCCTCCCCACCACCCAGGCACTCTCACAGCTCAGGCAGCACTGCCCACTGATGCCTCTGCTGCTCCGTGTCCTCAGACACAACACAGGATGTATCCCAGGAGTCTAGGACAAGGTCACATGTGTGCTTTAAGGATTTTAAGACACAAAGGTCCCTCCCTTGTTTTTACAACCAACACGCATACATCTCTTGCAGGTAAATGTTACCTAAAGCCATCTGGGTTTGGGAATTATCACTTTTCAGGGTGAAGAACCGACAGAAGAGCTGCTGCTTGTGATAAGGAAGACATACCCTTAGACACGCAGACCCCTTCTCAGCCCACACCGGTGTCTTAAACACACTTTCCGTGTGCCTCAAAGCACGGGTGAACATGCCAACAGGAGCATAACTTGGTAAAATGACTATGGAGACACCTTTGGCCACAAGCATCAAAATTACAAGCACATGCATTCCCTTTGATGTGGCTTACTCGGCTTGAGAAATTCACCCTAGAGATCCCTTACATGTGGGAGAAAAGATACAGCCTTGTTTATAAGAGCAGACAGTTGGAGACGACCTAATGTCTATAAATAGGGCTTGCACAAGTAAAATTCATACTCTCCAACGGATACATTTTTTTCAGGCAAATAGCAAGGTACAGAATAATTAATGGTATCTTAGCATTTGCTTTAAAAAAAAAAAAAAAAGAGGGGGGAATAAAGAGGCAAAAACAAATGCACAAAAGTAGTATCACTTGCAAGGACACACAAGAAGATGGCATGGGGGGTGAGGACTGCGTACTGGATGTCAAGACTGTCATGAATTTTGAACTTTGCAGTGTCCTCTTGTACATATTCAAGATATAGTTCTCAAAAGCTTGAGGCTGCCAGTGTTAAGCATTCAATTAGTGCATCCATATCTACAGGCCATAAGCCCCATGAATGCCTGACTTATGCCTGGGGACATTTGCACCCCCTCCCTTTTCCTTTTTAATGACAGAGTGGAAGCCAAGGCAGGGCAGTGACTTACTTAGAGTTACCCAATTCACAGTCAAAGGTTGTCGTGATGAACAGCAGTGTTCCCAGGCTGATTGCTGACTGTCTGCCTTCACTGCTAAGCTGTGGACAACAGAGGGCCAGGTCTCCACCCAGTACCTGGAGGAGGGTCACTAAATCATACTGTGGCTCATGGAAGGTGTCTTCTTTAGTCATAGGTGGGAATAGGTACATCACACCTATGTGTGCATAATCCACCAGGAAGGCTGTCTGCTCAGCTGTCCCCTCCACTCCGCATCCTGAAATACTGGTGCTCCTTGTGTTTCTGCTTTAGCTGGCCAGCCCATTCTCCCTCCCTCCCTCCCTCCCTTCTCCTTCCCTTCTTCCCTCTTTCCCTCCTGCTCTCCCTCCCTCCCTCCCTCTCTCTCGCCCTCCTTCCCTCCCTCCCTCCCTCCCTTCCCTTCTGCTCCCTTCCTTGGCCTTCAGGTTCCCCCATGCCCATCCCTCTGTTAAGCCATTCTCTTCCATGGACTGCACTGCCCTTACTTCCCTTTCCTCCCAGACACCTCTTTGGATTTCCTACTCCATGTTACCCACAGTGAATGCTCAACTCCATCTGTGTATTGCTCACACTCCACTCCTCTACTCCTGTGAGGAAATTTATTTCCCCCACCAACCACCTGTGTCCTGCCAATCGCAAAGAACTCCTCCCTACCTTCTTCACCCCACAAGTTCTGTCTCCTGGCACAATCATACTATCCTGTGCCCTCCACTTCCCAAGTTGGGGCCTTCCTGTATCTAATGCTCCTAAGGGTGCTTTCCTTGTACCCTGATCTGGGACTCCCGCTGCCAGATCACCATCTTCCAGCTCCCTCTTCTCCACAGGAGCCCCCACAGGCCCCAGCGTGACAGCGGGCTGCTCTCCAGACCCCTCAGCTTCTCCCTGGACACCACGTCTCTACACTGAAGCCACATGCTCCACAGGCATGGCTACACACCATTGTCCCATCTGTGGCAGGCTGTTCCCTCTATTGAGAGGTACCTCTCCCTCTGACTTCAGGCTGGGGAGTACCAATCAATCAGGGTCAACTCTCATGTTCTATGAGAAGTTTCCCTGAAACCTAAGTTGTCCATCCAGTCCGTCTCATGCTCTGAGCGGCATTCCTGTCTCTATTCCAACGCTGCTGGTGATGTCTGCTAGATGTTTGTCCCTCTCGGGTGACACTCGCAGCACTGATGCCCAGAGCGAACAGGAGTCTCAGCAAACATTCATTGAGCACATTTATTCCACTATCTCAAGAACAACCTACAAAGACTGCCAGGCATGCAAAGTGACTCTCTAAGTGCCACCTGTACTCACACTTTTCCTTCATCTTGGTATGCTTTGTGGTGTCCCTGTGGCCCACCATTAAAGACAGCTGGCAAGTAAAAGAAGGTAATTACAGAAAACACGCTTTGATTTCTATATTTTAGGGGGATGAAGCCCAATCTCAGTCACCATGAACAGTTCAGGATGCTGATTTTCAGGGTGTCCTTTTGACTTTGTAAACAACCTCAGCCCATAATTTCAGAAACACTACATCAATATTCCACAGAAAGAAATGGATATACGGAATCCCCTGGGTGAGTGAAAATATTATCACAGGCCCGAGGCAGGCAGGGAAGTTCAGCTGAAAGGAGAAGGGAGATCCTTGAGCAGAGCAAGGAGCTCCAGTGAAACTGAGTCCAGAAGGATCCAAGCTGGGAGGACAGCCAGAATGGGGGCTGGGGTGTGCCCCTGAAGGGGCCACCCTTCTTGTCAAACAGGTGGCAGCCTCGTGGCCAGCTAATCCTTCTAATTACACAGGACTTGGCTGGCAGCCAAGGCTGGGGTGAGGGGCAGTTTTAACTCATTATAGGGCTGGCAGGACAGAAAGGACACCTGTCTAACAGGTGGCAGCTCATGCAGGATTTCCAAGCCAACAGGGGAGCCAGGATCCTCAATTCACCCCCTCCCCCAAAATAAAGCCACCCTGGAAGCTTAACCACAGGGACTGGCCAACCCTGCTTAGCCTGAAGCAGGGGGATAATGGACTTGGGGTACCCAGGATTCTCCTAGGACACCAGGGACATCATACTTCAGCAAGGTGCAATCTCATCTCTCAGTGATAAGGTCCAAACAGCAAATGGCAGCCTGTCTCCACCTGTCCTTGTCAAACTACGACTCAGAGTTTGCCAGCACATGGTTTTGTAAAAGTTTTGCTGGAACACAATCTGCTTTCTCTACCAAGGCAGAGCGGAGTAGTTTCAGCAGAGACCACATGCCCCCTGAAGCCGAAAATATGTATTAGATGCCCTTTACAGGTGACGTGCCAAAGCCGCCCTAGCAAACGCTGCACTTTAGACAAACAATAAGGAGACAGTCCAGGTGGGACCCAGACTCAAATACTTGGTAAAGCTGCCCAGGAGATGTTAGTGTGCAGCTGAGGGTACAAGTTACCGCTCCAGCTTGATGATGTAATCCGTAAGTGCTGAACATACCTAAGCTTCCCTCAGACAGCACGGGGCAGTGAGATGGGCCAGGTCCATGATCCCCAGTCTGCTATACTAACTAGCTACATGCCAAAAATTAGTGTAACTCCTCTAAGCCTCGGTTTCTCCATCTGCAAACGGGGATTAAAAACATCCACTCCCTAGGGTTGTTAAGAAAATTAAAGGTCAAGATCCATGGTGAGTGGCAATATTGTTTGTAGCCTGTGCACAACAACCCTTAAAAACTGGTAGCAGCATCGGAATGGAGGAGGTTGGGGAAGGGCTGACTCACCACAACATGAGCAGTTGGGGACAGGAAAAACTCTCAAAGCCCCCTCCCCCCCCACCCCGCCCCCAATGACGGGAAACACCAGTGTGTGAGGCTGAACATCACTTCCATAGGCTGTTGAGAAAGTTCTGGGTAGTATGGTGACCAGTCCACCTGGGTTACAGTCTCCTGGTTCAAGAGAGTTTGAGCAACTCAGCTCATGGCTGAATCCTGCCCACTTTTTGTATCAGCTCGCATTCTTGGATTTGGACCCTAGCTTAGATTCTAATGCAACTCTGGAAGTTTATGGTGAATACTTATGGAACTTTCGTTGCTTCGGTCACACACTGAGGCACATAGGCATATCTGAGAGCAGCTGATCTTGTCCTACAGACTTCTACTTCTTGCCTGCCTTGCTCCTTCTCTATGCCATTGTGAAACTGACCTCAGTCTGCCAAGCCTGCATTCTGGTAACACAAGGAGGGATGTGTGGCCTGCTACTGGATGACTTCTCCCTTGGGAAAACCACTGGATACCCAGAGACGCTTCAGCAGCAGCAACATCTGTGGGGAAGGCTGCAGAATCCATGGGGCTCCTCATTCAGTGCTCAGCTCCTGATCTGAATCAGATGAGGAGGACAGCCACTGCTCTGCACAGCCACAGGCCTGGGTCTTACTCAGTAATGTTTCCTGTCTGGTGTTGAGATAGGAGGTTGCTTAGAAGACTGAGCAGAACTCTTATGCAGTCTGGCAGAGTCAAAGGACCCAGGAAACCAGGAAATGATAAGCTCACAACCTTCTCAGCTGAGCCAGGAGTGGGGGCTTCAGTCACAGCTCAGTACCCAAGCACACATGAAGGTTTCAGGAATGCTCAAGGTGAGAAGCCTGGCCAATGCAATCCTACACTTATAAAAGGAAACTTGACACCACACCAGCCTTCCCTAGCCCCTGGGACCCTACAGCTAACATCACACAGTGATCAGAAACAGCTCAAGGACAGGCCACAATGGAGGAACAGCCCTCAGCACAGTGATAGCATCTGCACCACCATCTACTTAGCATGATGATTACAATAGCTTGCATTTATTAGAGGCTTACAGAGACAGGAAGTTACATCTACATGCAATGTCTTAGTTAATCTTACCAACATCCAGTGAAAACTTGGAGGATGGCACACTAGTGCAACTGCATGTCATGTGTCACTGTTCTTTAGTTGTGAAGGGACACCATGAGCAATGAAACTCCTAAGAAAAAGCATTTAATTGGGACTTGCTTACAGTTTCATAGGGTGAGTCTATGATCATCATGTCTAGATAGGCATGGAGCTGAGAGCTTTACACCCTGATCTGCAGCAGCAGGCCAGGAGACCCTGGGCCTGGTGTGGGCTTTTGAAACCTCAAGGCCCACCCCTAGCTTCATACTGCCTTTAACCAGGCCATTCCTCCCAATCCTTCTAATGCTCCAGTTTCCACTCCCTAGTAACTAAGCATGCAAATATATGAGCCAATGGGAGCTGTTCTCATTCACAACACCATGTAAGTGGCAGAATTGGGATTTGAACTCAGGCTCTGGTTCCCACTTTGAGTTCCTATATTTAGAAGATATTCAGCCTCTCAGAAAAAGTAAACCCCATCTCCTTGCCATATGCTCTTGAATGAGGATGGAGAAATATACCCTCCATTCTCCACAGGTAGCAAGAGGTCCTCTGTGAACCTGAGGGGGCTCTGTTTCACCTGGGAACTCTCCTCAAGGAGAGCTTATGTATCTTTTTCCTTTTTTTTCTTTTTTTTTTTTTTTTTTCAACCCTTTGGAAACTCTAGATGTCTGTCCCCTCCTAACAAGTCCTTCCCAAGGTGCCATAAAAAATTCCTGAAGTCTCACATCTTATCTCCCCCCACTGCAAGAATCTATTCTTGGCTGGATACTTTTTCAGATCAACATCGATTTACTCATTGGGGCAGCAGCCTCTTAGTCCTCCCCAAGGACAGAAGATAAAACATCTTATCTTTTATCTTGTCTACAAAGAACACATCTGATTCTTTCTGTCATCTGCAGACAAAGCATTGCAACCTGCTGAGCTGATTTGGGATGGGATTCCCTACCCCCACACTGGTGAAGAACAGGGACTTAGACAGCCTGCCTGGGGTCAGTGCGCCTGTGCTGTCTATGAGCTACCTGATGCTGCATGACTCACAGCCTCCTGCTGGGACAGCCAGGCATGGTAAGAGCACTTCCTTCAGAAAGTTGCTGCAGGAAGTGAGACAGTAGGCTCAAGAAATTAGTTCAGTGCTGGTCAACAAACACTATTCCTCAGAACTTTGACTTCCAGGTGGTTATATAGTTGTTTTGTTTTAAATAAACATCAATTTGTTTTCCAATAGAGACAAGCATCGTAGCACATATTTGTAATCCCAAGTACTTGGGAGACTGAGGCAGAAAGATCATGAGTCTGAGGCCAGCTTGAGCTACACAAGAAAATCCTGTCTCAAAAACAACAACAAATGAAAATAAAAATACTGTAGACATAGGACTAAATTGTTCTTTTCACTTGCCCTCCCAAAATAAGGTGCACTATGTCCATGGCATTTCTCCAAAATATGACCATAGAGTCTAGATCTTTGCTGCAGGCTCATGGTCTCTGCTTTATACCTCTTCTCCCCACTACCTTTCTCCTCCACACTGCTGATCTCCAACTCTGTAAAGTCCCATGACTACAAATGAACCTAGAGTCACTGTTCACTACCTATTGTAGCCATGGAGGAACCAGAGCACCAATGCAAGTCATGTTCCCAAAGGACAGGGAATGAAGCTGAATTTTTTTTTTTCTGAGCCACATTAAAAACCATGTTTCTATGGTAGAACACCCAAACATGGCTTGTTTGCTGTTTGGTTTTGTGAAACACTTTTCTTTGATCTGCATATTAGCCCCAGACTCACTGGCTGTATCCACCATCATTCTCTCCAGCAAGCAGAGTTTCCCACCCTTAACAACCCAGTGCCCTCCATCCGTGCTCATGCTCTGTCAGCTCAGCCATTGTCTGGATCAGTGTGGGGCTTGGGGAGGGGTTCCCGTGAATTGAGATGGTTCTATACCCAGAAAATAGCAGATGAGCTAGGTGAAGGACTATGTGAATTGACTGTCTAGCCCACATCTCAGCTTCTCGAGAGTCCCACAAGGGGGGAAACCACAGAGAGCTTGCAGCAGCGATTTCTCTATTACAAAGCACCGTGTAATTGGGAAGAGGAAAACCTCATGTGCTGTCTTGGCTAAGTGGATCACTTCTGAGTTGAGGTCACATGTGGAAAGTGTAGAGAGAAGACTGTCTCGGGCTCTGGATTATCTTGTTTTCTGGTCCATGCACAAGGGCTTAGCTGAACTGCCCAATGAGGCCTTCCACCTCTGTTTTCTTCTACTCTGTGTCTGGGGTGTATTGGGAAGTCATCCACACTGTGCAAATGCCAAAAGCTCACCATACCCACTTTTTGCTAGTGCAGAAATGTCACATTATACAAGAGAGTCACATGTTACAACCAGAGACAGGCAAACATGCGGTGGAGGGGAAGAGGTGGCATCCTGGGAGTGTTAGGATGAAAAAACTTAGCCTAATTCTCCAGTGAACCCAGAAAGCTGGGAGTCTTAAATCCCAAACTGATGGTCACCTACTTTAATGTTTACGGCAGCCTGTGAGTGAATGAACACCCAGAAGCCTGTGCAAAAGCAGACTTCCTGGGATAAGAGTGGGGTTGGGTACTTTAAATTAATTGGTCCACACTGGATGCTATGAGGTGATTGGTTCACGATGCACAGGCTTTGTTGTAACCCTATAAAAGCTGTCTGAATTCTGTGCCAAAGGTCGTTCAACCCTCTACCCTGCATGGCGTATGGCCCCAGTATACTGGAAATATAAAGGACCTCATGCATTTGCATCAAGACCACTTCTAGTGAGTGATTTGGGGGGCCACCTTTCCTGAGTGGGAGTGCGAGGGACACTGTTGTGCAACATGATCTATATTCTGGAACCTATAATCATTCTTACGAGAATAAAGAACATCAGGGTCCCCAGATTTTGGAAAATACTGAAGTGGAAGAAGCTAGTACTTCTGTTGCCCATAGAAAGTGTCCTTCCTTCTCTAGCCAGCAGCAGGGTGTCTGTCCATCTGTTCCAGGCTCACCACTGCCTTGGGCCTGGGTGCAGGCACTCCTCACTACAGCCTTATTACCTACTTTGCCACAGATCCTTACTATTGAATTGTCTTTATTCTGCTGGTTACTTTTGATCCTTGAGGTTCACAGTTGTTTATTTTTCCTGGCATGGCAGAGAATGGCCCCAGCTGTCAATCACCCACCATCCAGATGCATATGAGTAGCCCAGCTGGCCCATCAATCAAACAAAGACTCCAGTGAGTTGATAACCAGAAAAAGGAGGATCAAGGAGTTGGAAACAGTCCTAACCCTGGGCTCCTGAGACTGAGGAGCCCCATGAATCAGTGATGCAGGTCTTGAGCTGCCAGACCATCAATCAGTGTCTGTCCCCTTCTGTGTGTGTAAAATGCAACTGACAACAAGCCACAGGCAAAGCCACAGGTTCCAGAGGGTTTCTGTACCACTCATAGCAAACAAAGCTGGATCCCCACTCCCATCTGTCTCTGGACTCACAAGGAAATAGCCACCCGCACCCAAGCATCCCCGCGTGAAGCGCCTTCTAGACACCTGTGGGAAGGGCTGCTGGGAGAAATGTAAAAATGGACACAGAACAGCCCCTCGCAGCCCTCCAGGAAGTTCTCAGCAGCAAAATACAGGCTCCGTTTACAAGTTATTTCTCTGCTACTTTGTTAGAGGCAATGAGAATAGGATGGCAGATGAATACGTTATCAAAGGAAGTGGAGAAACAAAAGCCTGAATCATCCACGATATCTAAGATATAAGAATTGACTCTGCCACAGACATCACTCTGCCTCTCCTTTATAAATGTTATTTCCTAACCTCAAATTGAATTGTGGACTTAGACAGAAAGAACCTGGTTTCCTGCCATACTGAGTGTCCCCACACCAACCTGGGTGAGCTTATATTCCCAGGCAGGGTTCACCCAAAGAGGCCCATAGGAGATGATAGCAAAGACACAGCCAGCGTTGGCGCATTGGAGAGATGGAAAGGGCTGAATCGTTTTTGAACTGCAGAATGCCTCCTCTTCTTTGGAGCCTCCATAAAACTCTGGGGTTAAAGGCTGCCATGAAAACTCTGTGCCTCCACCTGCTTGTTTACCAGAACCAGGGACAAACAAGCTGCCGGTGTCTGCAGCGTGTCTACTTGCTGTTCAAGTCAGGCAGACAACACCGCAGCCAGAATAAAGATGCACCTGACGTAATGATGAGGGAGAGGGCGGCGGCTGATGTGCGCAAAGTGGTTTCTGAAGGCGTTTCGCACACCCACCTCTCACCTCTGCCACCCCCACCTCAACTGGAACCATTTCTGTTCTGTTTGGCAAAGTTTTGAGATCCTTGTAATTCTCTCATTTTATGCTTCACCTAACTTTTACAAAGATTATCAAGATCATTAGTTCCAAATGTATGCACTGTAAACTCTAAGTCCCAGTAACTAATTAGTTGGGCGCTTTCAAGGATTATCTGCATCTAAAACATTAGATGAGGTTTATAAATACGGATGCACTTCACAAATCACTTCTGATGGGAAAAACTAACTTTTCTTGCCGCCACAAATTCTGCTCCACCTGGCCAACGACTCTGCCCCCTTTTTCCCTCCAGGCCCCTCACTTTCTTACTCTACTCCACAGCTGCATGTGTGCATTACTCTGACCAGTGTCCCTCCCTTTAGAAGGCAGTGTATGGGAAAGTACATAGATTTTTCTAGAAGGGCACACTAGATTCAGAATCTGGGTTCTGTGTGGACCCTATGTGAACGGAAGCAATGGTCATACTGCCCAGCCAGCAAGGTGCTCGTGAGGATTATATATAAAGGATTGTCTGCAACACACCCAACTCCATCTGGAACATGACAAGAGGTCACTCACGATCCAGAATAGGAGAACCAACTTCTCGGTGTTCTGCTTACATTTGCCTGACAGGGGACAAAGTGTTTGATTCCCATGAGAAGCCTATGATGTAGGTGAGAATGGTAGTAACTACCCATCCATAAAAGGGAAGGGAGCTGTGAAGCTGGTTAGATGGCCCAGCATAAGACTAACAGTCATCATGGGGGAAATGGAACTCAGCCAGGACATGTACCATTCACAGCTCCTGGGAGGGGACAGTTTCCTCAGGTTGACAGGCTCAATCTTCCTATATGTATGGTCCTGCCTCATCTTAGATACTGGTCTTTAGAGGAACCGAAGAAAAAGATGCTTTAAAGGATGCAATAAGAAGTACATCCCCAACTGAAAGCCAGGTCCCATTGAGTGCATCATAGTGTTGCCAGGATACCCTAGGGCTAATCCAGCCTCAGCCTCCCCTCGTGTCCTGGAGAGAGAGAGAGAGAGAGAGAGAGAGAGAGAGAGAGAGAGAGAGAGAGAGAGAGAGAGAGAGAGAGAGAACGAACTTCCTGCTAATAGCTGTGGGGAACAGAGTGTGCCATGTGCAAGGACTTGGCTCCCCACAGCCCAGCTGTTGTTGCCTTCTGTGACCCAAGCCCCAGTTCAGCAGTGAAGATTACAGGCTGTCAGCTGTCAATTATCTCTGTGGCATCCCACATCTGGAAAAGCCTTCCTCCTGAATCTGCAGAGCATCCCTGCATTCTCACCTCTATTAATAGCTTCAATGCTACTTAGAGAATATTATCTCTAAACACAAAAAAAAAGACATGGGAAACATACAGCAATTAGTAATTTTTAAAAAAATTCTCTTTATACTGATACCCAGAGCAATGCTAGGTTTTCTTTTAATGTGGCATAATATGTTTTTAAAAACTGAAAATGGCAAATATTCTATCAATAATCTATTTTTCCTCCATTACCGAAAATGGATGACATTTTGGGTAAGACACATAAATTGAATATGGGCAACTGCCAGTTCTTAGTGTTAGGGTGTGAACTAAGCAAGAAAATAGGATGTCCAAATGGATTTTTTTTTGTCTTGTAACATGCATTGAAAATACACAATGGGTGTGGGGAAGGAAAAGAATTCAATACAAAATATTTAGCCTTCTCTATAGAAAAAAAAAAACTTCCATGGGGAGAATCTAAGTGGGGACTATAAAATCTGACTACTGTTATCAGCAAAAAGGGGATTTGGCTGTCCTGCTTTAAGCAGAGTCATCCAAATCAGGTACCAGCCAAAACATGGCTCCAGTGAGCCTGGCACCAGTATAGGAGCCTGCTCTTGTCCAGCACTTTGGGAGTACCCCGAGGTGTGAAGGATGTCCTTGATTCTGCTCAAACTATTCATCTAGTCACCGTAAATAACCAACATCTCAAAACAGAGGCATCCTAACAACCCAGATCATGACACCAGGGGATGTAAAAACTACCAGTGCTTTGTTAAGGCCCTCTGGCCCACGCCTGTCAACACTGCCCTTCTCCTACATCCACAGGAAAGCCATTATCTTTTTGTGTCCTTTGCTTTGGAGAATTTGCACATGGTGGCCAACTGAAGAAGTTGTTGGGTTGCCTTGGAGAGTGCAATCTATAGACATACTATCTGGAATGAGCTCCTTCTCAGAAGTTAAACAGGTCTAGGCCTGGTTACTGTTTGAGTGGGAGACTTAGGGCAGTGTGCCCAATGAAATGCCTGCAAGGGAGAAATGTGGACGTCATCAGGCACTTCCCGAACATGCCAAAAGAGGAGAGAGGTCTCAAATGACCCTGGAAAAAAGCATCAAGAGGAAACGTAAAATCTGACCCTACTGAGCCTTTCTTTAAAGATGTGTGGTCTTGAAACACAAAAAGAACTTACCCTCTATGCTAGATGACTTAGATCAATGATATATCCTTCTAATCTCCATTCCCTCATGCATAAAATGAGGTGGGGTCTGACATGATCAGGGGGTTCCCAGGCATTAAATAATTCACCTAAAACTGAAATTCATCATTTTGTACACAGATGGCCAATAAAAGTGAGATCCCATCCAACTGCCTTCACAGCATCTCCTACCCAGTGAAATGAGAGGCAGCAAGAATAAAGACCTTGAATTTCCCCCAGAAAATGTGTCATTTCAAACATTCTTGTTCTGTTGTTCCGTCAGATAAACAGCATTGTGAGTCTGTGATTTATCAAATGCCTTGTTCCCACCAGAAGGTTCGAATGCCTTCTAAGGGATGCTCATTCTTCAGACACATTGCAGGGGGTATGATAAGAGGGAGGGAGCAGAAGTTATGGAAGAAGGCAATATTGAATCTTCCCGTCTCTGGACAAAGATATCAAGTGAATACGTTTTAAAGCTCAGCACTGTCTCGGGAACTTCCTGTGGAGTTCCTCAGTCTACGGCTACTATATTCTGTGGAGGACACACATGTTGACAGTCATTTGGGCAATATTGTCACACAGCATGACAATATCTAATGGGGTCTTCTTGAAATATATTTTCACTAAGGAAGTAGTCAGGCTTTTGTCATTTAAGACAGTCTTCGTAGATGTATTGAAACTAAGCCTATTTGTTTCTTGTTATTGTCATCTGCCACAGCAAAAGGCATTTTCTGTGCATTATTACTTGGCATCCAGATTCCTAGTCTCGTGGAGGTTTCTACTGAGGACCCATGTTTTTGCCGGGAGTCTCTCATGCTATTCATATGTCCTACGCCGTTTTCAGAGTTCCCTTTCTTTGTGCACAGCCTGTTTGTCTTCAGGCAGGCCTTGCCCTCACTGCCAAGGAGTCTTAAGGAAGGAGAAGTGAATGCAGAAGAAACCAGGACATCGAGAGGATCTCTGACACTGGCCAGCTCAAGCCTAGGACAGCAAATGAAACTTTGTACGCTTATTGGGCAGCAAGTCCCAAATCAGATGAACAACCAGAGTTAGGAAGAGTGGTGAGTGACAATTCATGCCCTGTGTTCAGTGTCAGGAAGTAACTTGGAGCTTCAGAGACTTGACACTGAGTAGAAAGTGCTTTGAGTGAAGGGAATCAGGGCCATGGCATGGACTGTGCAACTGAAATAGCAAAGAGCAGAGGGAAAGGCAGTCTGCCATGTGCCCCTGACACATACTCACCATTGACTCAGGGTCAGTTTGTTCAGAGTCGCCACACTAGCTACTGTCCACCCTCCTAACTGACTGTAATCTGACACATACATTTGGTTCTGACATAATGCCCCAGCAATTAGATTGTTTTCCTGAGAAATAAGAGGTCTCTTTTCAAAGGCCAGTTATTTACTCTTGTTTCTACTAAATAGAGTTGTTTAGAAGCATCTATCTACCTATCTACATCTACCTATCTACATCTATCTATCTATCTGTCTACCTTCCTTCCTATCTATTTATCTATCTCTATTTATCTATCTGGCACATGCATGCCCTGGTGTACACGTGGAGGGTGGATGGTAGCATCCAGGAGTTAGTTCTCTCCTCCACCACATGAGTCCTGGAGACTGAACTCAGGACACCAGGCTTGTCAGCAAGTTCCCTTCCTCACTAAGCTATTTCATTTGCCCAAATTTTGTTGTTTTTATAGCTTTAAATATTTATACTTTTAATCTTAATTCTTACTAATATTTTAAAATGTGGAAAAATACACATAACATATATGATGGAAGATGTTATCCTGTAAATATGTTTCTCATTCTTGTTAATAAAGCACCATTGGGCCAATGAGATAGCAAGATAGGCGGGGCTAGGAGACAAGGAGGAAAGAGGAAGTAGGAGAGAGGAGTCAAGATGGAGACCGGGGAGGAAAGAAGACGCCAGCCGAGACTCCCGATATGATGACCACATGGAAATACTTAGATAAGTAGAAATGGGCTAATAATTGAGGCAGAGCTAGCCCATTAACAATGATAGTCATTGGCCAATAGGATTGTATCAAATACAGAGTCTCAGAGTGTTATTTGGGGCTCAAGTGGTGGCAGGACCATGGCGGCAGGACCGGGAGGCGGGGGAGGGGAGGGGAGGAGGAACCTGCAGTAACATATATTTTATTGTATGGCCATTTTCCAGTTTACAGTTCAGTGACGCGAAGCTCAGTTGCATGGCATGCCACTACCACAGGCCATCTGCCACCCACCACTCCCCTCTCACCACCTACTTCCACTGTCATTTTTATGTTGCAAAACTGAAACTCTATACTCAATGAAGCCCAGTATCTTTGTGAGTAAGAAACTTTCCCTGAAGAAATAAAGAAAAGAAACACCTAGGTAAAGTTAAAGGGAATAGAAGTAGAATGAAGTTAACACAAAGAAAATGATTGCATTTGACCTATTGTTTTTACCGACTTAAACAGTTTTTGCCACTTGTACCGACAGTCTAGTTACTTGATGAATTAAATCAAGTCATGTCTTTTAGAGCCTTGGAACAGCAAAGACAGGAATAAAAAGGCTGTTAATTGAAATTGAAAATAAATAAAGAAATTGACAACCTGATAATGTTTAACTCTCTTTAGGGTAGTACAATTTAATCCATACTGGTCCAGCACATAGACAGTAGTTTAAAGTATTAGTCATGTATTCAGTTGTGTCATGATTAACTTAAAGCAGGCTTAATGCATTATTTGAAATGTATTAAAAAGGACCTTCTGCACATGGCCCATAAAATATTCTATATATTACTAATTCCAAATATCTTTCACCGGAAAATGTTATCAAACTAATGCTGTTCCATATAGAAGATGGTCTCTTCTGGGCAGCTGGATGGAAACCCTGCTGGACCCCAAGCCCTGGCTTTGTGTTCACATCAGTTACATTAACTTTTAACAAACAAGGTGTTAGACACTATAGTCAGGACTGGAGTCTGTTGGCCTGGGACCAGTGCCTAGTCATAAGTACTCTTTAGACTTCCTAAACATCTTCATGCGTGTTCAGGGAGTGTGAGGACGTGAAGACAGCTTGGAGCTCTGGAAAGGGCAGGGGATAGTGACCTTTCCTCAATTCAGTGATCTTCCTTCAGAAGCCATAGGTCATTTCCCAAACATCCCTGCCAATCCAAACAGGACCACAGACTTATTTCCCTTCGCATGGCCTCAGGTCTCCCAGAAGCCCACCTTCATTTGTTAGGTACAGAACACACAAAGACAGCAGCCAAGATGAGCATTGGGAAGCCTGTGCTGCCCCACAAGGGCCAACACAGCAACGGAAGCATGAAAATCAAGCACAAGGAGGCACCAGTAGCAGAAGACTCAGGGCTGTGGTGAGTGAGAGGCTGTGGGGCTGGTTCCATATCGACGATGGGTACCAAGAGCTGTTGGGCCTGTTTCCATGGCCGAACCCTCCCTGCTTGCTCATATACTTATTTTGCTCTGTTCCCTGGATTTTTGCTTTGTTTCACTCAAGTCACAATGTCTTCGTTGACTTTGCGACGACCAAACAGAGAGCCATCTCTCCTTAAGCACACACGAGGTGCCTGGTTCTACATCTGCCTCCCATTGTCTCTCTTCTCAACTACTGCTGTCCTCTCCCCTTGCCCGTGTGCACTTATCTTACCTATCAACAACATCTCCTGACTTTGCAGCACTTCCACTGTGCCTTTGTTCCCCTGCTTTTCTCTCTTTTTTATTTCCATTATATGTGGGTTTGCCAAACCTCCTCTGGGGAAAATTACATTTTCTAAAAATGGGCATAAAATGTTTCCAATTCTACTCCATATGCTCTTATGCTGTGATGTGACACTGCAGTCTTCCCAGGAGAAGAACACTGCAAGGCTACCATGCTATGAGGAAGCCAGTGTCTGTGTAGGCGTGACCCGATGGTTTTAGCTAAGGCATGGACTTCACAGAGTTAAACACATCTGTCCCCTCTGGTCCATCTAGAATTTCTGATTGGTTCAAAGCATGGTTTTCATTTTTATGCACTGAATTTGTAGTTTGTTTTATAGCAATAGTGACAGTTCTCTGCTGGTTGGTTAGTGCCACACTGTGGCACTAGCTACCCTGGCCAGTTTTCTTTTATTTCCCACCGAAGTGTAGTCATGATCTACACAAAGTCAGTCACCACCAAGGCCTTCAATTCCTCTCTTGCAGAATCTAATCTAAAAAGCAATGTAATTCCTAACAGGTGCTTCTGGGAGGCAAAATCCTGAAGAATTTAAAAAAAAAAAAAACAAAAAACAAAAACCTGCAAATCCATCTCCTCTAGAAAGGTCTTCCACTAGCTGAGCTGTGTGTATAGCCAAAGGCACGATGTATCTTGTCAAACATTTTGTGGTTCAAAGTAAATAAGCGAATTGTAGCTCTGGTTAAGAGGAAAGACTTCACCAGGATGCAAGGACAAAAGAAAATCCCAAATCCTGAGGAATTTTTTTTTTTTTTCAAGAGGAAATGATTACTATCAGGTCCACAGGAAAATATGTGTGAAGTGGAGTAAAGAAGCTTGTGGCTTAAGGGGAGTTTGAGCTCCAGGTGGTAAACAGGAAGTCTGTAGAAGGTGATACCTGGAGACACAGCCATGCTGGGAGGAAATCATGACTTTCCAGGAGGGAAAGTGAGAACCAAACCATCTCCCAATGAGTTTTAAAATGACAAAAAATAATAAAAAGAATGAAACAAGGAGAAGAGAAGGGGAAAAACAGACCCTCCCCACCTTTCCAATACCAAATTCTGTAATTTAGCACCTCCTGTTGTCTTGAGGCTGTTTTCTTCCCCATTCTGTCAGAGTTGACTGAAGAACAGGATGAGACAGCATACAAAACACAAGGAAAAGTAAACAGCCAGCCAGCTGGATAGAGAGTTCCAGAAAGCACTGCAGGAAGGACAACCACGGTGACTGACAAAGGGTGACGGGATTCGGGCAGGGAATCTCTACCTCCTACAGAGGACCACCTGGAATGAATGAATTCCTGACATCTTCATTAAAGCACCCTGTCCTAACATCTCCCTCCCCATGTATAGGTTGGAATTCTGTTGCTGTGGCAAATATTTGAGATGCATGATTAAAGGAAGAAAGATTGATTTGGGTCATGACTGAAGAGGCTCATGCTTGCTCAGCCCTTACTATTGGGGGACTATGTTGTTTGTGCTGGAGAGGAGAATGGGACAGAGCAGAGCTGCTTACCTTAGACCAGTCAAGAGGAAGAGAGTGCGGAGTGTGAGAGGGAAGAAAAGAAAGAGGAAAGAAAAATGGGGAAGAGGAGGAGGAGAACCCAGGGCAAGATAGGCCTTTCACAGAGACATTCCTCGTAACCCCCCTCCAACTGGACGGGCTACACCGTAATGGCTCATTCTGCATGAACTAATCAGTGGATTGACCCAATGATGAAGACGATACCACACTTTCAACACAGGACCCATCTCAGGGATACTTCATACAGAAAACCACACTAGCCAGCAAAAGCCAAGGTGTGCTAGCAGGCCAGTAGAACACAATGGCAAAGTAGTGTTTTAACAGGAGATTATTTGTAGATAAAACTCACTGTAGATTATACTTGTCATCAGAGTAAAGCACAGTGTAACAGGGTGGATAAAGGATCTTTTGTTCTGCTATTAGGAGAAACTATCAGACACATGACCAAGGAAAACAAGAAAAACATCCAGAGTAACAGGCTGGAAAATCAGGCGGTGGCTCATCTGAAAATCAAAGTCTAAACTCTTAAAGTGGCTAGGCAGTAGGAGGAACCCCAAATCCAGAAGCTATCAGATGGCTCAGCAACAGGAAAGAAACCTAGTTGGCAGAGCCTCATCCATGGCTGGGAGACTAGAGGTTCCTCCACTCCAGGTCACCCATTCTCCAGGCTTCTCCTCCCACATCCAACCTGCCTTCACTCACTGGTCCAAAGAATATCGCAGAGCACAGCTCCGAAGTCCTTCTGCGGATGGGGACTCAGGTCCACAAACTGCAGTGGGAAAATGCTGTCAAGGAGGGAATACATCTATTTCACAAATGGAAAAAAAAAATGTTCAACAGCCCTGAACTACCTTCATGTTATTTTTGCTTAGATGATGCATTTACATGACGAACATATACTCAGAAAAGTCTTCTATCTTTCAGCCAATATACACCATACCCATCACCAGTCACCATTTGTGAATGGCAGGTGGTGAGGCCACTTAGATGTACTGCCCCAAAATCCCAAGTGCATAACGCAGGGTCATTAACTAGAGTCAAGATGCTGTATGTAAGTCTTCAGAATTCAGGGTTCTCCAGAAGGCAGTATATGCTTTTGATCAATGTCCAATATATGGTACATTTTCTCCCATGGCCAACATCCACTGGTCCAGGAACCAAGGGGTGGAAAAGAAAATAGTTCCACTCATTGTCACCCCTAGTGACCCACTTGAATTTATTTATTTATTTATTTATTTATTTATTTATTTATTTATTTATTTTGCTTCTTGTCCCTAAGACCTTATGTTGTGCTGAATTAGAAGTTTTGGTTCCACAGTGGGGAGTGCTCCTGCCATGACCCACAACAAACATTTCATTGAATTGGAAGCTCAGACTCCCTTCTGGCCACTTTGGACTTCTGATGTCCTTAACTCAATAGGCTAAGAAAGGAATAACAGTATTGGGAGGGGTGATTGATGCAGATTACCAAGAGGACACTGATTGCTTCTCTACAATGGATATAACAAACATTATGTCTGAAGTGCAGGAGCTCCTACAGGGCATCTCTTGGTGCTACTGTGTTCTGTGATTAAAGTCAATGGGAAACTACTACAGCCTGATCCAGGCAGGATGACAAAGGGCATAGACTCCTCAGGAATGAAGGCATGGGTCACTCCTCCAGGAAAAGAGCCAAGGCCTGCTGAGGTGCTTACAGAGGGTGGAGGAAATACAAAATAGAAGAAGGCAGTTATAAATACCAGAGGAGGCCATGTGACCAGTTGGAGAATCCATGTGTTGGAGAATCCATAAGCAACATGTGTGTTTCTGTCATATTTTGCTAATAACATGTTTGTGCAGATGTGTGTTCTCTTTCCTCGATTTCTTTATCATGTAGTATAACATCAATTAAGAGAATATAAGTGATTATCATATTTAAGTTTGAGGCACTAAAAGAATGTCCCTCAAGGGACATGGACACCTATTCTAGAATGTATACTGTTTATGCAGTTGTACACAGTATAGTTATTTCATGTTAGGCATAATTATAGCCTGGATCTTTTGTTTGGAAATTAATCATGACATAAGGAGATACGATTATGCATCAAGTTGATAAGGGGGTGGACTTGTGATGGCTATTCTTGATTGTCATCTTGACTGTATCTAGAATTAACTAAAACACATGTTGCTAGGCACACCTATGAGAATTGTTTCTTAATTCAATCACTTGAAGTGGGAAGACCCACCTTTAATTCAGATTGTTTGCAGTGGGAAGATCCCCTTTTAATCTGGACCACACCTTCTGCAGGCAGCCTATACAAAGGACGTGGAAGAAGGAAGCTTGCTCTCTTTATCTTCCTGCTCTCACTCTCTCTAGCAAGTCCATTCCTTCATTGGCACTGGAAACTACTTCTTCCGGGTTCCAGCAGAGACACTCAACCTCAAGCACTGAACAACTACTGGGTTCTTCGATCCTTCCTTTGGTAGACAGCCATTGTTGGACTAACTGAACCATAGCTTGTAAGGTACCTTTAACCCTAATGCATATAGTAAGTAGAAGCTTTAACTTTTTCTTTTTTTTTTAAAGACAGTCGCAGGTATCCCAGGCTAGTTTTAAACTGGCTACTCAGTTAAGGAAGACCTTGAATCTGGTCCTCTTATCTCCACTTGAAAGGTATGTAGCACCACACCCAGCTCTGGAAGTTTTCACGTGGTAACTAATATTGTTTCCTTCTGAAAATAGTACCAATGTGTTAGGAGTACACAAATATGTGATGTATGCCTATGGTGTTTATACAGAAATACATACAATTGAATACACACTCTTTGCTAACCTGTTTTTTACACAGTGTAACAAACAACATCCACGGTCCTAAACCTCTGCTTTCACTCTGTCCTATGTATCTCTCCATATTCATATATAGATTCTTTTCCCTCATATTTTTTTTTTTTAAACAGCTGCACAGAACTCCATTGTGTTAATCAGAGTCTATCTATCCAATGAGAGCTGGAGCCCTGTTGTCTCCAGCCTTTTGGAATTATAGAGACAACCCGTATAATATGTTATTTCTCCTGAGTGTGGACAGAAAGACTGCACTCTGCTAAAGAATGCCAAATTAACACTTTTTGGTGATTGTGTAAGTTTACACGATTATCAGTAAGGTAGAATTCTGGTTTTCAATCTGGGAGCTTTGCTCATAGTAATGTTTTCCTTCTGTGTGACTATTCTCATGACTATTAAAAACATCTCATTTTACTACTTGTGTCAAATTAATCATACAGAAAGCAAGTGGTTGATTTTGAAGCAACTATACAATCTTGGGTGATGAAACAAACTTAGGTGATTTTATGAAAGAAATAGGGTTTAACCAGGCCCTGGGAGAAAACAAACAAACAAACAAAAAAACAAAAACAAAAAAAAAAAAAACCTGACTAACCAGATAGGCAAGAAAAGCTGCCAGATTCCCAGGCTGAGATTCAGAGATTCAGAAGGATGAGCAAGTTGGAGCAAAATCTTGTGTTGATTCTTGAATACAGAGCTAACAAATGCCATGTAACCCAATGATAGGAAATCTTAAAAAACCTATGGAAAAAGCTCCACATTCAGAAATTAGGCTACACGTATGCACATACTCCCTATCTTGCTAGAGGGAAGTCATCATTTCTTCCTGTCACCTTAGCATCTCTTTTAATATCAAGAGATACAATATGCACAACCAATTGTACAGTCAGTCATTCTGCATAGTAGAGTCACCATTGGCTTGAATGACAGAGAGGAAGAGAGGTTATAGAAGAGCTGAAAATAAATGTGAGTACTTAACAAGTACAGAAGATTTGAAGGATGGAGACGGAGGCCAGGACATCACGAGGCAGGTAACAAGAACACAAGGGAAAGGGTGGTAGGCCTGACTCTGTGCCAACTGGTATAGACACAGCAATTTATTATTTACTTAACCTTTTGGGGGCTGCATTTACATATACATACATGTATATGATATATATATAGAATGCAAACTACATATGGCTATTCAAAAGGAAGAAGAAAGGCATGTTCTAATATTTCAACTTAATAACAATTATAGCATTTTACTTTTCCTTTATGGTTTTGAATGCATGGGACATAGTATACCCATAGACAACCCGCCAAAGTTCTGATCTTATCATGCACTAAAACGGTGGAAGATGGAGAGGAAATACATTTCTACACTCTTCCAGAATCTCAAGGGATCATTTTGAACTAATTTTCATGCTTGATAATGTCTTGTTGTCATATATTCATTTACAAAGCACTGCGTTCAGAGGGACATTTACATCCTAGTCTATAGTCTGTTGCATAGCCAACTCCACACCCCTCCACCCTAGCTACCTATTAGTCTCTTTTATTTCCTGTCTGCTTTCTCATCACATACACACATACAATTTCATGTACCTGCAGAAAACCGAAGATCCCCAAATGAGAGAAAATATATGGTATTTGTTGTGCTGAGATTGATAAAACTTGTTTAATATCATGATCTCTGATTGCATCCATTTTCTTGCTCATGGCCTGCCTTCATCTTCCTTTATGTTTTAACCCACTGTCTGTTTGGTGGCATCAGGCTTCTCTGGCATGAATGACTTCTTGGTGATCATTGGAGACCTGACCACTTGATCTCCAGGACTGGAAAACTTAAGCTTTCCAAGGACCAGTCCCAAGGCTTGAGAGGAAGAAGACTTTGATCCCCCCACCACCACTGCCCCAGGTCTCCTGGCAGGGTTCTCCAGCAGCCACAGAGCCCCAGTAGCAAGGAGCTTTAGCTTCAAAGCCCATTGTCCACTAGAAAAACAAAAGCAAGTCAAAACACATGCTACTTTCTTGGAGACTAAGCCACAAGCGTGGGTCTTCTTTGAAGACCTGAGACAGAGCATGGGTTTCCTTCAGAGCCTTCATCAATACAGACAGGAGCTGTCAGATGACCTGGCTATTAAAAGCCTACCTTGTTCCCAGGCTGCTTGGCTGAAACTCGGACCCCTTAAGCTATGTTTACTCTGTACTCTTCTTCTCTGACTTGGCTACCAAGATTAACCTTATTGAAGACAGGTGCCAGAACTCTCTAAAAGTAGTCCATTCCACGCCTACTTCCATTTGGCTTAGACACACATTGGTGTGGTGTGCTGTGTGTCTTCTCAAGTACAGCACATATAGGGACTCAGCTATATACTAGTTCCAGTCCAGCTCAGTGGTTCGCATTGTCATGTCTCCAAGGCAACATTACTGCCCTCTTGTACCTCCTACCATCTGTCCTAGCTGTTCTTTATCTGCCTTTCTCCATCACTTCATTGTTTGCCTGCCTCTCTTCCTACAGCCTTGCACCTAAGAGTGTAGCAGAAGTGTAGGACTTGGAGTATTAGTACTCATGGGACACTTTTGATTCCAACCAGGGATGAAGCACTGTCACCCTATCACTTGACCTGGTGACTCCCAGATAAACCAAGAAGCTCTCTGGGGGTCAGAGGGAAGGCTCCTCTCATTCATTCATCCCAAACATGAGATGCATCCTTGGAATTAAAGTCAAGATTATGACATGGCAGCATCTCACTGCTCAGCTTCAATTATGACCCAGAGGCAACAGGTCACTCTATCATCACATGGAGATGCCAAGAAAAGAAAACTCAAAAATGAGACAGGTACCTGTTAGCTTCTATCTGAGAATCATCTGGGTCTGTTTTGCTCTGGCTATCGGGAACCTAAATACCAAAGGAAGGGTAAATTGGATTAGGTTACATTTGGAAGAGAGTTCCTGTAAGAGGCTCTGTAAGTACTGATTGCATTTAATGGCATTAAACTGAATCTGTTTCTAGAAAATGGCTTTTGCATGCCACGAGATGCATTTGAGATTGCTTCCTTACCTAAAATATACCAGAGTAAAGGGCTAAGATGAACACAGCCTGCAAAAAAAGAAATGTCAGTGAAGCAGTCAAATTCTCCACTGTTGCTTACAGAAAAAAGAATGTATAAAGGGCGGGGATGCGGATAAACCCTGGATGCTTGTTGTGCTGTGTGAAGATCCTTCTGAACTTGAATACCCCGAGCTTGCCATCTCTGCCGTATGCAAGATCTGCTCCAATTCACTGCTCCTTTGTCCTCCTATTGCACTCAGTCTATAAAACACAAACTTAAATTGAACAGAAAGACAAAAGGAAAGAGAGGAGAAAGAAAAATGGCCTCCAAGGTTACTTGGTCCTTTCCTTGGGCCTGGGAGGTTTGAAGGAAGGCTAGGCATTCCTTCCCCTTGTCACATGATTATCCCTTCCCACCTAGGGAAGGGATGGGACGCAACACAGGAGAGAGTGCAGCTGCGACAACAACAACGGCCCTCTTTTGACAACTTTTCCCCCCAGGGTGGGGCTGAACTGAGCTGTGAGGCCTACGGGAGTCACACTACTCTCTGAAGCCCCTAGCAAGCAAAAGAGCAGATACTCTCTGTACACAACGTACCTGTGCACAGGTAGGCATCCCTTCTTCCAACTCTCCTCTGTCTCACCCTCATCCTCTGTCTCACCCTCCTGCCCATCTGTGCCTGCTCCATAGGTCCTGGCTCTCTTTGTTATCAGCATCCTCCTGAGCCTCCCCCAGTGGCCTCAACTCACTTTGACCTTCAAGATGCCTTATTGGAATGACTTCAGTAGTTGTTCAGAATGGTTTCTGTGCTGGCTACATTCATTGCCTAAGCACCCTCACGAATGTCCTTTAGGCAAATTTGCCTGTACTGCAGAATCTGGAAGGCTAAAACTACATTATCCAGGCTCCTTTGCAGATATAAGTCTACAAGTACACTGAGCTCGGAAAAGCAGACACGCTCATGTGAGCTTTCTGTCCAGCAGTATGTCAGTCAAGGACTGTGAGAGAAGACTGGCTCTTAGGAATGGCATGTGTAATTTGCCTGGCACAGCCATAGCAGAGGTTTCCATGGTCAGTCCCCAATAACACCAACGTGGAACATGGGTGTGGTATCAAGGGAGTTGCTGCTAAACAGTCCTGATTCTTCAAGGCCCCTAATGCAACTCTTTCCTGCTTAGACTTCTACTGCCTATGAGAATGACGCCGAGAAACACTGATCCATGGCATTTACTTCACTTTCTTCCCTTAATGTACCTTATAGATGAGAGGAAACGTCAGGAAAGATCCCATGTTCAGGAGACACTGGACAGATGTCTTGAGGCTTGAAAGGCTAGGATAAAGTGCCCGCTCTCCTACTTTGCATGTGTTTCAGCTGCACACACAATGTCATACTTGAGAAATGGCGATTCTCTGTTAATTTGAATACTCTTAGGTTCCTGCCAGCTATTATCTCATGGGTTAACTCTCTGAACTGGGATCTGCTAAAGGGATCTTAGCTACCACACAAATACGCCACACACACTTCTTGCCTTCGTATAACTTCCAAAAAGGAGAAAAGGCATAGCTACATTCATTTAGCACTGACTAGAGTCAAACATGTCTCAGCTTGCTATCTGCAGGCTCCATGTCCATGGACTCAACCAATCATATAACAGAAAAAAATTTTTCTTGGAAAAACATTTGCAGTTTTACTAAAGATATGCAAACATTTTGTTCTTGGCGTTATTCCTTAAATCACTTGGTATGACAATTATTTACTTGTGTTAGGTCTTACAAGTCATCTGGAGGCAATTTAGAGTATATGGAAGACGTGTGTTGGCTTTACATAAACACTCTGCAATTTTATATAAGGGATTTGGGCATGCAGATTAGGAGAAAAGGTATCCTGAACAAAGTCCCCTGTAGACACTGAGAAGTGACTTGTAGTTAATACTTGAGGTCTTTAATTCAGGTGATTTTCAAAGTAACTGGTATTACCATCCCTATTTTATCAATAAAGCAACTAAGAGATAAAGGGTGAGTAACTTGCCCATTAGCAGGATTGAATACTTCTGTAAGGCTTAGAATTGGAATTCAAATCCACACAGTTAGGTCTACAACCTGCCTCTAATACAAGCTGTAAGTCCCTGAGGGTAGCAAATTGTGTCACTAGTTCAATTGGCCACCAGTTTGGAAATCTCTTTAGCAGCAGATACTTGTAAGTATTTATGACAGGCTTATGATGCTTGCCTTCCTTGCAAACACAATATCTATTTTGTCCAGAGGACCCCTATACCCACCTCAAAGCTGCATTTCTCCAGCCACTCACTGGTTGTATGATTGAGATCTTTTCAGAGAGAGCTATGGAGTATGTGCTGAGGAATTCTGGGGAGCTTGTTTTCTTAGTGTTGGCCTCACTGACACCCCCCTTCTTCTTTTACCAGCAGGAACACATGGGGAGGCTAGAGGGAAGTCAGCCACTGTCAGGGAACTAGGATGAAGGACAGAGAAGTAAGAAAGAAGGATCCCGGAGTTTCTGTACCACCAGGCCTGGAGGCACATCTCAGGCAGCTGAGGTGGGAATCTCTAGCAAATCCTCATTAGACTAAGCTTCTGTGGGCTGGCTTCTGCTTCATGGACTGTAAAACAGCCTCATGGCACTCCCTGTCCTTTGCTGTCTCTTCTCCATCATGGGTAACTGCCTCCTCAGAAGACGGCATTTACACGTTTGGACGGCCCTTTAGTAACTAGTGTTTCTTCTGCCTACACAAACCATCTCTGTGTGTTTCCAGCACTTGCACTACTGTGTCTCATGTGCAGTTGACCATGCCCTCTACAAGGTTAGGAAATGGTGCCCAGGGCACGAAAGTTCATCTCTGACAGGTTGCTGCAGTGGTTTGCTGGGCTGCATGAAAGGAAGTCCTGGAAGCTACAAGTCCACCATCAAGGTATCACGTAAGAATAAAGGCTTCCTCTGAAGTCTCTACAGTGGAGGCCTTTATCCTCGTCACTGCCTGCCTCCATTAGTTGCCAACTTATTCCTAGTGTCACCTGGCTAGTGGCAGCAGCACCCCAGTTTTGTCCCCATCTTCACATAGCCTTCTGGCCTGGGTTTGGGCGTATGTTTCCTCTTTTTAGAATGGCACTAATCACACTGGGCCTGGGCCCCACCCTAATTCAGCATCATATCACCTTCACTAATTATGCTTTCTAAGCATTTTTCCAAGCTATGATGACATTCTGAGGCTCTGGGTGGGCATGAGCCTGGGGCAGGGGCGTTTTCCACCTCAGCACTGGCAAAGGTTTTACTTCAGCCTCAGCTTTTCTCTTCATCCACCTTTCTGTAACTGTTCAGAGCTTAAGAGGGTGTGTCTGAGCTTCCTCCATGATAATAGTATGCAAGATGATCGAGACAGATACAAAATTAAAAAGCATATTCAGAAATCTATGGCTTTTCACTGTTTGGCCATAATTCAACCCGGTTTTAACTGTTTGGGTTTCTAAAGTAAGCACCATGTATCAAGTCTTATATTGTCTTGAGTGGTATATAATCAGATTCTGTTTCTATGATGAATAGGTAATAGTCCAATTTTGGCTTCACTTTCATCATTGAAAATAAACACTCACAGTTAACATGTGCCAACAGACCTGCCTTAGAACATGGTGCTGGGTACCATGAAAACTCTGTTTACCCAGACATTGTCCGTAAGTCTAGATTGTCTTAATTCATTCTCTCTAAAGTTGTGTGCATATGTCCCTTAAAATTGGTTTCCCTAAAAATGCTACTGATCATTTATTCAGTACTCAGCATGCTAGGTGCCATATAGATAACACCTCTACATCCTAAAAACCAATATTGTAAGAGGAAAGGATTTTACTTTAAATTTCAAGTGCTTATAAGCACTTTGTATAGTAAAATGCATAACCAATACTTATGGAGTTTAGTATTTTATAGCATTTTGGCGGCCTCGCTCAAATGTAAAGAAATTTAGGGACTCCGGCCTCTGTATAGTGCTGAATTGAACTCTCTGTTGCTGATCCCTGGTCGAGACGGGCACCTCTTACACAGTGACAACACAAGCAGATTAATCTCCCATCTCAGCATTTCGGGGAAAGGGAATGGTAACTCTCTTACAGACTTATCAAAGAGTGGTCATTTAAGGATTAGAAAGAAAGCGTTTCTGATCCAATAACTCTCCTATCTCACTTTAGTAATGGACATATAATTTCATTTTTGCAATGCAGATAAAAGGATATTTAAAAGGAGATCATATCAGCAAAGGTGTTTTAAAAGGCTAACTCCTGGTATGGAGTCATCCTGGATACTGACTTACCACTGGAACTGTTACAGCAGTCTGAGCTGGCTGGACCCTGGTGGTGAAGAGAATTACAACAGACAGATAGGTGATAAGATCCTGACTCAAAGTGAATTGAGTTAAGTCAGAAAGGTGTTGGGATACAGATGTATCCACAAGCCACACACTTTCTTCACCAGAAAGACTATAAAGATTATTCTGGCAAATTATCCTACAACTAAAAATGATTGCTAGGTTTTTTTTTAAAAAAAGCTAAAATCAATTAATTGTTGTGATGTCTTTCCTGCTTTTTACTTATAGCTTTAAAACATCACAAAAGCAAATGTGGCATCATCGGAATACTTTTCTTGCAGTATCTGAAGAATGTTATCCACACTGAAGTGCCTGTTTAAGCATCCCTGATTTCCTGGGAACTCCAGTATAGACACAGGTGAGTAAAATGCACTGTCTACACTCAAGGAACTTACAGTCAGTAAGGAAAATGAGAGGCAGAGCACAAAGGCCAAGGGATCATGCTGCCGCCTGGGAGTAGAAGAGAACTATATTTTTTTCACTTGTTATGCCTTTTTTGAAGTACTAGAGATTGAAGTTAAGGCATCAGCACTCTAGGCAAGTGCTGTACCACAGAGTTATCCCAGCCCCCTTACCCCAAAAACGACACTGATTGCTAGAATCTCACCCTCTCCTGAAGAGGAAACGGCATCTGATCTGGAGTTGGACAAAAGACAGATGTGATGAGAGAGGGCCCAACATGACCAGAAGAGCATGGTAAAGGCCCTGGATTCCAATCCTGTCTCATGCTGTCATGTGACCAGAGTTTAAAACTCAATGCATTCAGGGTCTGGCTCCCAATTTACTGTAGTAGTAACCCCCCCTTCCCCAGAGTGAAGCTCCCCAGTTCATTCTTCTGAGGAACCAGCTGTGGGAATCTATTGACGAAAAGAATCTACAGCAAAGACCCAGGGCTAGGCTAGGAGATGCTAGGCAGATGGTCAGAGGCCTAAAAGACCAGGGTTAAGAGTGTGAGAACCATGGAAGATATGTGATAGAGAAATCGTCTTCCAGGGAAGGCTATCTGATAGTGGTTCACAAAGGCAAGCCCAATGGGAGAGACTCCAGACAGGAAGTCACCACGTTTTTATGAAGTGTGAGGTACAGGCCCCAGACCAAGGTCTCAACATCAGAACAAATGAAGGCCATTGATGCTGGTGGAGGCCTGGCTAGTGAGTTGGATGCAGATGGAAGGGCTGGATCAGTAGGGAAGCAGGATAAATGCAGGTATGACTGTGAAATTCAGAGTCCCAGGCAGTCAGTCTAGGGCTTAGCACAATGGTTCAACAGCAGAACGGACCATCGTCTGTTAACTTCTCCAGATTCCCTGATCTTGTCCTTTGGCAGCCCGGACAGACCTCCTTCACCACCTCCACAGAGTCAGGTCTGAAGACTAGACAGCTTTTTACTGCTATGGGCAGGCTCTCTCTCATCCCAGGATGCCCATCCCACCCTAGTCCCCAGCAGTTAACTGCATTACTAGCTGCCAGTCTCTGTATCTACTCTCCAATTTGTGCCTAAGCAAGGCAGTGAGCTCAGGGCTCCTATATAATAATGCCTTTCTATAGCCACAAAGTCTCCCCAGAAAACAGAGAACTCTAACCCTTGACCACCTAAGGAACAGAAAGGATGTTTGCCTTGTTTGACTTTTGTTTTGTTCTGCTTTGTGTTTAGGTGGAGAACAGAGCTCTGGGAAGGAAAGGCTGGCAAGGAAACAATAGAACAGTGTCCATGCTCCTGTCCCCATGGCTTGGATTGTGGTACAAGGGAGGTCAGAGCTAGATAAGAGAAGGTCAGACCTTTTGATGTACCATGGGGCATGCTAAGCTTTTTCATCTGTTTTCCTTTCTTGTCTATAAACCAGGAACTGGGATCTTGTAGGGAAGAGAGTCAGACAAGCCCCAACTCTTCTGGGTTCAGGCACAGAGCCAGGGTGCTTGCTTGCAGGGTGGTTCTGCAGCTGGGGCCACAGCAGCCTCGAGTCTCCTGGAGTCTGACATAAGTAGAAGGCTGGCAAAACATGTGGTCCCTTGCTTTGGTGGTGGAGGTTGGAAGGCAACATTCATAAATGATGGAGAGGGAAGGGGCAACCTCTACAGTGCAATTTATAGGAAGTAAGAAAGTCCCGTTCTGCCGTCTTTTGCTAGCTGTGGTATTGACCAGTATCAGCAATATTCAAAAAGGAAAATCTGACATGCTGAAACGTGTGGTTGTGACAGGGCCATTCACCTGCCCTCCCCACGGTTCACTTAAATCAATGACGAGGTGACTGTGTGTCCAGACCTCTGAGCCTACCGACCTCTCCTCAAGAAGCCTGTTTCTCCCTTGGCCCTCCAGGAGCTCCTTCATCTGCATTGTTCAGCAAAGACATCACCACTGCCACACAATGTTCTGGGGGCGCCCCTGGCACGCCAGGGCTTAACTTCCTCTACTCTCCAACAACACTGGATACATAACTTCATCAGGACACATGACACTTTAGGGTTGCAGACAATGCTTGTCCCTGCTAAAGTCCCAGAGTGATGGTACTGGAAGGTCACAGGGTGGAGCCCTGACAAATGAAACTAATGTCTCTAATAAAAGGACCCCAGGGAAATCCTTCATCCCTTTTAGCATATGAGTTTAGAATGAGAAGACAAGCTTTCACCAGGCAAATCTGCCAGTGCCTTGACCTAATGTCTGGTGTTTACGGCTGACTAAGCTAGGGTAGTCTACAAAAGCTGGAATGGACCCTTAGGTCCTTCACACATTGATTGAGACCAGTATTGTCATTGTGCCTTACGTATTGTTGAATCCACAGCATCAATAAACAGCTGCCATGGCCACTGGCATGCACCAAACTCTCCAACCTACTAAAAAATCAGTGAGCAGAAACAATGCCAGCCATGGCCTGACCTGATGCTCCACTCTAGAAACACCAAGGCAAAAACCTGCAAACCCCCCCCCCCCAAAGGCCTGTTTGGTTACTACCATCAGCAAGTGAGTTTCCTTGCTTTGTCCACTCCCCCAAAGCTGTGAGGACAATGACAAATTCTAGGACAAAACAGAAAAACAAAACCCCTCATTTTGCTTCAGATGAGAAGTCATTCTCTGTACAGCATAAACCTCATCATCACAGCGAGAAGTTGTTCTACAGTTTCTCTCTGTGACCAGGCCCTTGACTAGCACTCCATGAACATCTGTTACATGGAACAGAATTCTCTGGTTACTTTTTACTGCATGGCTGTACCTCTCCCTAGCACCCAAATGGAAGAAGAATCGATCTTGGCATTAGACGGTTCATGTTGCATACGTGTAGAAGAGACCACAGGTGCCCAATTGGAAACAGCAAGGCCTTCAAGGAGGCAACCTCATGCTTGAAGCACAGGAACGACTTCCCAATGCTTTAGACATGGTGGTTGGAAGAGCTCTCCACATAGCCAGAAGCTGAGACAGAGGTGGGAAGAGCTTTCCAGGCAGCTGGAAGAGCGAGCAAAGGTGCGGGAAGGAGAAAGCAGAAGGAAGCCAAGTGAGCTGCCAGCGCTTGCCTTATCATGCTGGGTGTCCTGGGTGTCCCTCGGAATCCTACAGCAAGGATCACCACACCACCTGTGTGGCCATAGGCAAGTTCCTTAAATTCCTCAGCTAAGCTTCATCATCAGTGAAGAGAGACGGCACGCTGAAGAGTTCTAAGGATGTATAGCATATGAAAAAAATACGACAAAGGATAAACACAAAATAAATGCAACTTCTTGGGCAGTTGTTTTGTTATTATTACTGGCATGCCATAAACTCCTTAAAGATACTTTTCCCCAATAAGTATACAACACTGTATTTTGCCCAAATTCAACAGTAGAAAGTATGTATTTACCTAATTAAGTCTCATTGCTGTGACATTGCTCTCACTGCTCTGGTATTTTTATTTTCCTCTTTAAAGTAATTTTTAGTGCACTTTGTCAGCTTGACTATACACTGAAAAGCATAGTGGAGGAGTGAAACATGGGTCCTACCCACCATGAATTTAAGAACTATCTGGGGACAATATAACGATTGTAGTGAGCCTAACATCATAAAGGTCCCATAAAGCAGTTCTGTGCTACTCTGTATCTGAAAGAAGGAGGGATATTAATAAGCAGAAAAGAGAAGAATGCAGAAGGCAGTGCACACACGGACCACTTGGCTAAAGGTGGGTCAGTGTGTTGCATATCCTAGTAACTATGGATAACCTGGCCTGGCCTGTGTGTAGGAATCTGGAGATGTGACCTGTACAATAGTGTGGAGTCAGACTGAGAGAGGCTTGGAGGTCTAGACAGGTTCGGTACTCATGAACAATGAGCGCTCACAGGGGGCATCGTCCGAGACCCAGAATTCTTTCCCACCCAGTCCAGAACCAGCTTCATCAGCCTCACCAGCTTCAACAGTCCCTGCCAATACGAGTCAAACAACCCTAGTGCCTTCACCTTGGAGTCTTCATCCTGAAACATGAGTCTAATCTTTTCAGAGAAAGGGCTTGGGAGCCAAGCCCATAGCAAAGGGAAGATTCAGCCACTGCACGACAAGCTTGGTAGTGCATCACCCTGTGGCTCAGAATGGAAGGCAAACCGTGTCCTTCATGGTCTCCTGACTTCTGTCCCCAGACAGCAAGGATGGTTGACCACGGCACTGCTCTCCCAACACTCTCTGCTCTAGGTCAAAATGAGAGCAGAGAGGAGGAGGGGAGTCCCTCGCTGGCAGGGAGAGTGGAAGAGCCTGCATCACTTCAGATGACGGCAAGGAAAGGGAAACTTGGGTGTGGGGCAAGAAAATGATGCTGTAGCCAACAGGCTTAACATTAAGCACCATTCAGTGTTTCCTTTTCAGTTTAGAAACCACTAAAAAAAAATAAGGAAAAAAAAAATCCAGGAAGTTCCCTCCTCCATGTTAACAATAGAACAATCCAGGGCACAATTTCACAAGGCGATTTCTTTTTCAAAAGAGAGGCACTTGGTGTTCAGATCTGATGGATCCTGACTGGTCCCAGCTTGACTCAGGTGTACTTCGGTGCTATATAAATAGCTCTGCAATCGTGATGAACTGCAATTAACCTCAGACTTATTTAAATTATGTAATTTGAGAGCAAAATGATATATTGGCAAGAACATTAGCACCAAACGTGGGAACATCAGATTCTGTTTCCTGCACAGCCTGGAGGATTGGTAAATTCATCCCATGTCTTTTTAATCCCCCCAAGTCAGGGTCTGGTGTCACTCATATTGTCCTTGAACTTGCTATTGCAGCTCAGAGGCTGGCCTTGAACTCTGGTCCTCCTGCCTACAACTCCCGAGTTCAGGTTACAGATAGGAAGACATTGGGCCTCTGGTTTTCCCAGGAGAAGCTTCCTCAGACAGTCTCTTCCGGGTCCCTTTCTTCCTGGTTTTGTGCCTCCTCTCTCACACTGGAAGCTTCTACAATAACTCAGGAGGTTCTCAATCCCTCCATGTTCCAAGCATGCTCTTCTGCATGGGAAACATCCCTTCATTTTCAAACCTTGGCTCAACTGTCACCACCAAAAACGGCTTTGCTCTTCCTGTGGCTGAGTGTCCAATCCAGGGCCTTGTGCATTCAACGCACACATTACCACTGAGCTAAATCTCTAGTTCATCAGAAGACAGCCCCTCCTCGCCTTTCCCTGCCTTCTTCCTTCCCTCCCTCCCCCTCCCTCCCTCCTCCCCTCTCCTGAAGTCCTTTCTCACTGCTCTAATTTATTCACGTTCATAACAGTCTCCTCCCCGAAGCTGTGAGTTTCTGAGGAGTAAACTGCATTTTTCCATACATACAGCACATAATAAAATAAATGGTACCTAGCAGATGCTCAATACATAATTGTAGGAAAATCCCTTAGAACTTCTCCAAGACTTGCTTTTACACTAATATTGTTGCTTGGCTACTGTTTTGCATTCTTTCTCAGCATCAGGCATTTATCAAAGAGGTGCTGATTCAATTGCCTCTACCTGCCTCACCTAAAAGATGAGACCAACACTCACTCTGCCCACAAAGTAAGATGGATGCAAAGAGGGGGATGAGGGAGCCTAGAACACCACTCCGCTTTAGGCCTGAGGTAAGCGTCTCATCTTTTCAGAGAAAGGGACTTTGGGAGCCAAGCCCACAGCATAATGTCCTTCAGGAACCTCTCAACAGGGAAGTTGCCCATGCCCTCAATCTACACTGGAGGAAACCAAGATGGAAAATCCAAGAGATGTTGTCCAGGGGCCAAACCTCAAGTGCAACAAGCTTGCCATGCCAACACATAATCAGTGGTCAAAGGCTGGCTGCCTGTGGAACGGTTATGGGCCCAGCCATATTTTGTTTGGCTTACATGATTTAAAAAAAAAAAAAAGTCTAGATTAGCTACCAGTTGTTTAAAGAAGGGTTTAAAGATTCAGCACTAAAGATTTTCTGGATTAACTTTGAGAAGACTAAGGGGTCTTTTTGGATAAATGTGCTTGGCGGGAATATGCATTGTACAGTCCACGTGCCCACTTCACTAGATTGTACTACCTCCCTGAGACTCTGCTGCTGGGCTGGCAAGACTCTCCAGCCAAGGACTGGCAGGAGAACCCAATCTGTGGTCTGAGGAAATTCGAAGAGGAGGACACAGGCCAAAATGAGGAGAGAAACACTGGTCCCGGAGGTCAAAGCCACCCTCACCCCTCTCACAGTGCCAAGGTAGAATCTGGGCCACCCATACGCGTGCTAGTCCACGCTCTACCACTGGGCTACACTCACAGACAAACAACAGACTTTTGTAAGTTCTTTGCTTCACAGACCAAGGTTGGACGGTGCTAGGGCAGTGCCGAGTGACGTTTTTAGGAAGCATCACAGTGGAGGCCAGAGCTGACAGCTTTGTTTTGGTGTGTGTAAATGTACATTCCCAGACAGGAGTTTTCTCCTAACTTTGAGATCCGTGTATGCAGGATCCTGCTTGACATATCTAACATGTATGTCAAACTAAACTTCTCAAAAACGAGATGTTAATGGGGCCCTCCAAATCTGCTCCTCCTTCCACCGCTCCCATCTCGATTAAGGCTGCTCTAATCATTCTCCAGCCACTCTGAAGTCCCTTCCACTCCACATTGTCTCACTCTCGTGTCTAATGAGTCCAGCGCTTTCACACTGGTCTCAGAACCCAACCTCTCCTCACTAGCCAGTCTGCCATCTCTCTGATCAGAGCCAATGTTCAGCCCATGGGATGCTGGCACAGCCTCCTAGCAGATGTCCCTAATTCTGCCAGGTCCTCTGTTTCTCAGCACCCAGCACAAGATGATTCTGTGAAAATAGGTCAGGTCGCATCATTAGCTTAATACATTCCAGTGAGTTCCCACTACCTGGTAACAGACTCCATTGCTGGTGCCTCTAAGATCTCCCCTGACCAAAGGACTACCCTCTGCCCACACATGCCAGCTTCATGTATGTTGTAGCAATACTCAGCCACACCAGCCATCTTCTTAAAGCACTCAGGGCATGCTGTTACTTCCGGGTCTTGGTACTGTTCTCTGGAGCTAGGCTTGTCTTCCCCCGGATACATAAGAACCCGTTCCATCATTTCCTTTAGGATTCATGAAGAAGTCCCCATTTCAGGAATGCCCTCACCGACATCCTCAAACTAAGGCTATCCAATGTCTTATGTCCCCATTTCTAGTCATTGCTTTCCTCATTGATGGGACAATACATCTGAGGGAGGAAAGATTTATTCTGGCTCACAAATACAGAAAAATTTAATTCCATCATGGCAAGGAAGGCATGGAACCAGATGCTGTTGGCCATTCCCCTCAATGTACACAGACTAAACCAATGGGAAGAAAGTATGGCCTCAAAGGCACATTCCTAGTGACCTATGTCTGACAGGCAGGCCCTGCTGCTTCCTAAGGGCGCTACAGTCTTTTAAAAAGTACCATATCTGGGAATCAAACACTCAAAATGCCAACCTTTGAAAGACATTTTACATTCAAACTGAAACATAACTTTATCACATTTTAAAGATTCCAATTTTCTTATTTTATTTCCTAAGATTTCCTTGTTTTATCTGTTTGCCTGCATGCACATGAACAAGTACATGCAGCGCCTGTGGCAGCCAGAACGGGGCATCAGATCCTTTGGATCTGGAATTAAATGCTTATGAGCCACCATGTGGGTGCTGGGAACTGAGCCTGAATCCAGCAAGTGCCCTTACCTGCAGAGCCATCTCTCCAGCCCCTCTTTATCCTGTTTCTGCTTTTGAACTTTCATCTGCTTTAACTTACTGTCCAACAGATTGTGGTCCTCTTCAAAGACGTTATCTTCTGTGTTTCATTGGCTACCATTTTCTCTCGGTGCCTGGAAGAATACTTGGCACATCATTGGTGACTAACAAATATGTGGATGGATGTTATCTCCTCGGTACCTTCCACATATTAACATCATGCTTCCCTATGATCATTGCCATGAGAAAGAAAATTCAGCATTCTGCCAGAAAATGTGAAATTGGAAGATGATGGGCACGTTAGTGTGAGTGGCAGAGACCACACAATGGTGTGACATGAGTGCATGTGACCACGTAAGGAGCAGCAGAAATGATCAGCCTGGAATCTTTTAGGATTTCCCTGGCTCCTTAGACATATGCACAAAGCACAGTGGAGTTAGGATGTTACTAGAATTTTCCCGCCCTGTACATGTCATTCACCCCTCTTCTGTTAGCTCATCTCCTCTTTGTATCTTTCACCTCTCTGTCTTGAGAAGCTCTGCTTGGCTGGCCCTGTGGTCTCTGGCTCCATTGCTCAACCACTGGCTCAGAGCATTCCTCCTGCCTCAGGGCTCACCCTTGTATCCTGAGTTCCTCTTGGCATTGGCCAAGAGAGGAGCTGTAGGGTGGGAAGGAGCCCAGAGAAGTTTCTGAGACACTACCTCCCAACTCAATCATTTTCACCAGTCCTTTGAAGTTATCTGGGGAAACTGTTAAGTTTCATGATGACTCTTAACTGTGAGAACAGAAAGTTGAAATGTTCAGAACAGTTTTAGACAGATGCATGCTAAAAACCATGTCCTGTTTGTCTGAAAAAAAAATGCAGCATGAAGCTCACTTTAAAAGGCAATGGGAGGATGTGTTACTGAAACAATCAGGAATCTGATGAGGAATTTACAGACCTGCAAAGACAAGGCCCAGAGCTGAGAAATCCGTTTCCCAGCACCCTTCCCCACTGAGCCAAGGGTGAGATAAGGCATTGCTAATACTAATCACATTGAGCATATTCTATCATACACATCATAATAGAAAAACAAGACATCTTGGGGGGATAAAGATGTATCTGCCTCCAGAACAGGGTGAGATTGAAGCCCTGGCTTAAGACTTTTATGAAAGCAGCTACTTAGTGTGTGATAGTACCATCACCTTGTAATATATACAATAATGGCTCCAAAGAAGCCACATCCTGACCTTGAAATCACTGCACATGTACCCCAAGTGGCACAGGGGATATGCAGGTGTGACTAAGGAACGTGAGGTAGAAGGTTATCCTGAATTGTCTGGACAGGTCTAAGGGAATTACAAGTCCTTACAGGCAGAAGGCAAGAGAATCTAAGACAGGAGATGAGAAAAGGGAAGCATAGGTCATTATGCCAAGGAGCATAAGCTTCTAGAAGCTGGACAATGTTAGGAAACAGATTCATTACTACTACCTCCAAACAGATTGCAGTCACAATGACCTACTTTAGAACTCTAGCCTTCCAGAATTATAAAATTGCCTATTTGTAGTGTGTTTAGCCATTGGGTTTTGGTGATTCATTACCAAACAAGAACTAAACGCACATCTCTCACCTTGCTTTTAAATCCAGTTCTGTGTAAGGATATGCGTAAGGTAGAAGAGAGTAAAAGTCTGTAAAATCACAATTCATGTAGTGATGGCGAACAGCAAAGATATAGACCCACAAGGAGTCACAGTGAGCTCCATGAAGGGGCCATGAGAAACTCCAGCACACCGCTGGTCTAAGTATTAAGTTCTAAAGATGGTTTCTAGCCACACCGGCACTGATCACTCATAATCATGTATACTCTTTAGGGGAATTTGGTAGGTAATACTCTGGATCCAGTGGAAGAGAAGGCCAAAGATGGTAGTTGGTGTTGGTCACTAGCCCCATGCCCCTCTTAGCATCCTTTCTCATCCTCACAGGACTCCTCCCCTGGGGCTCTGGTTGAACTACTGGGCTTCTTTCTTCCTCCAGCAAACACTTAGCCTTTAGACAACATCAGACAAGCCCGATGATTTTCTATCAGACACTAGAAATGACCAGTGTCTGCAACATGTGTATCTCAACAGGGCATTTATGTTTCAACAAAGACCAGGGGGAAGAGACTGCAGGCTCCACAAGGCCAGAAGACACTTCATCTTTAGTACCCCTCAGCCCTGCCATTCCAAAACTGGTGTTTGACCATGGGTCAGGACTTATCCTAGTACTAGACAACCCACTTCCTCCTACATTAAATGTTAGCAATCACCATTTTGTTGAAGATCCACAAGCCTTATTGGGAATAAGATACAATAAAGCTGACTGTCCCACAAATATCACCTTAGCTTTCAAATCGCCCATGTTATGAGGACAAATGATAAATGACAACATGAGGACAGACGAACCATATGATGACTTGGGATATGGCACTGCCACAGAAGACCAAGACATGGAAAATGGGTTTTTAAAGTTTCATTGGCCGAACAGGATCCAAATCTCTAAATTACCTTTCAGCTTTGATGAAAATCCACAGGGCCTTTGTCTGCTTAGATTTCAGAGTGCCCATTACTCAGACAGTCCAGGTTGCTGCCTATCCTCAAAATGAAAATTCTTCCGAGCTTTGATAAATCCCAGGCAAGTCTGAAGTTAAAACCTGAGGTCAATGCAGGGCTTAGGTGAGGCGTGTGGGCCTCATTAAACACTATGAACACCTTTCTGCTTACAAGGGTGAACTATTGTAAAGGAGTGACTGGGAAAAGAAGGTACAGGCATAACTGCTCTAAGAAATAGCTCCTCCCTACAATTTGTTAACATAATGAAACCTATCTTTCCATGGGATTGCGATCTCAAACAATTAATCTTTTAATTCAGTCAGCTAGTCACTCTATTAATTTCCTATTGCTGTCCTAACTAATTACCACATGCTTGGTTGCTTAATATAATTCACATTTATTATCTGGCCATTCTGGAGGGCACAACTTGAAATGGATCTCCATAGGATAAAGCCAAAATACTGGCAGGACTTCATTCCTTCTAGAAATGATGAGAAAGAAAGCTTCCCCTCCCCTTTCCTGTCTCTAGGGCTGTCCAAACCTCTTAGAAGGGGTTCTGTTTCAAGGTCAGCAATGAATGACCCATTCCCCTTGAATCTCACTGACACACACTTTTCTACCTTTCTCACCCACATTTCAAGGACTTTGGTGGCTTATCTTGTATCCACCAAGAAGATGCAAGTCAGGCTCCCCATGTCATGGTCAGCTGGACAGCAACCTCCACTCCATCTGCCAATAGACACTCAGCAATACATTCACAGGCTCCAGAGATTAGATGTAAGCATCTTGGGGCTCACTAATATGATGACTAAATACTTAACAAATTCCTTAAGTGTCACTTCTGTTGTGAGAATTTATAGGGATTTTGGAGATAAGCTGGTTTAACATAGTTCGTAGTCATCAAAGTCCAACAATGCAGACAATGTTAATAGCTCTCATTGTTGAGCAGTTTTTACAGTACAGACTGAATCCTCAGCAAATCCCGTGATTTAATTCATTTAAACATGCATTCACCTCAGGAATCAGGTCATGTTTTTATTGACATTTTATAGAAACGAGAACAGTACAGAGACTGTACAGGACATGTGATTACTTTGGTGACAGAATAAAGTTAAACATAGGGACTCAAGCCCTGGAAAATGGGCACCGAACTTGTGTTAATTTCTTCTTGAATATAAAACCCCAGAAATGCATTAACTGAATAAACAAAAAGAGAAATTGTAAAAATAAACTATACTTTCAAGCTAAAAGGAAGGATAAAGGAAATTAAGATAAGCTGTAAGAAGAAATGTTAAGAAAACGGGGTTCTACTATAGACACATGAGAACAATTCAATGAAAAGTCATTGTCACCACTGTCCCTTTAAAGTAATGTCTGCCATAAAAATAACTGAAGTTTTCATGGGAAGTATAAATAATAGTTCTGAGAGAAGCCTGCAAAATTTAATGGCATCCTGCATTTCATGAGCAGTCAACTCTTAAGTTATGTGAGTGCACACAGAGGGGAGATGCCATCAGCTCAGATGGACGGGTGGCGTCCACCAGACCCCATCGCTGCAAAAAGGGACACCGATGTTCTGAGGTGGAGATAAATGCTTTGCTTGGAAGCTATGAGAATGAAATAACCTCAAGAAAACGTAAGAATGACTGTTTCCTAAATATGATAATTATATCTGTTGGATGTAATTCTGTAAGTGAGGGAGGGAGATGGCGAGGAAGGGAGGGAGAGAGAAAGGGAAGGAGGGAGGGAGGGAGGGAGCGAAGGAGGGAGGGAGAGAGGGAGGGAGAGAGGGAGGGGGGAGAAAGACATGGAGGGAGAGAGGAAGGGAGGGAGGGAATATTTTTCTTAAAGGCAGAAGGAACAGTGATTCTGGGAGTTAGGCTTCTTAGCTATGGAAAGAAAGGGATGAAAAGAACCCTGATATCTGATGAAATGAGAGTACCACCCGCTGGCCACTAAACTAGAGAAAAGGTTAGGGAAATAAAAAAGGATTTTTTTTTCCAGTAGAATTGACAGGAAGACTAAAGAAAAATGAAATTCCTATTTTAAAATCCCATTTCACTCAAATCCTGACTGTAACAATGACCGCAAGTTCCTGAACCTATTGTCTCCTAATGATGTCCTTACAAAACGTCCCAGGGTTACATTCCCGGTTACAAATCAGTAGTGAATTTCCTCCCTGGCCCCTCTCCACTGCAGCAGAGGCCTCTGGGCCTCTCTCAACAGTAGCCAGGGGGCTTGGAGCCCAGGTGCCCTTGCTGCTCCTCACAGTCAGTAGGACCCCAGGATTCAGACGGACACAGTGACCACTGTGCATGGTTTCCAGTGGCTTATGCTTCAAGTGATTGATTTCTCTAGCACTATTGGGATAAGTATGAAGACTTCAAGACAGCATAAAGAGAGCCTCAGTGTGATGCTGTCTATGTTGTCTATGTTGAATGAAGACTGTGTACGATGAAGGTGAGCAGACCAGCAGAACAATAGACCACGAAAGCCAGGTTCTGTTTTACTGAAAGGCATACATTAGGATGCTGTCCTTACACACAGAAGCCATAAAGCAACATGCTAGTGGTAGTACTGGAAGAATGATTTGGTCCCAAAGGAGGCATCCTCAGGCTGGAAAATAAGCTGGAGAGCATCTACCCCTCCCCCCAAAGTGTAGCACCCTTGTCTCATAGTCCCATGTCTTTTTGCTAAGAATAAAAATGTCTATGTATGTATGTCCCTTTGCTTCCTTTATTTAATGATTTCATGAGTGACTCAAATATTTTAATAGAAATGGTGATGAGAAAAGAGCAAGAAGAGAGTAGACTCCAAAGTCAAAGTGAGTTATGGCCACCTAAGACTTGCAAACTCGGTAGAACAGGAACAAGCAGCACAGTGCAGTCCATGGCGATGAGTACCACGGAAATGCAAAGATGACATTGTCTTTGGTACATACAAAAGGCATCCTTAAACACTCGCCCCTCCAATCCCACACACCTTTTCCTCTGACTGGCAGCGACTTTTGTTGAGTTAACCATGTTGCCCTTCACTTCTCTTGGGAACCCATAATCTATTTGTTATAACTGAAGAGTTCAGTGACTAGAGTTAAGTAATGCACCAAGAACCAAAGTCTCGCTGGGCCTGTGTGTGTGTGTGTGTGTGTGTGTGTGTGTGTGTGTGTGTGTACGAAGAGAGAGAGAGAGAAGGGGGAAAGACAGAGACAGAGAGAGAGATAATATACTGTTCAATCCTAGAAGTATCTTTTAAAGGGACAAAACCCGTTTCTGAGGCAACATAAATAAAAGCATTCTAGAAAGCAGACAAGTAGTCAGAGCTTGCAAGCAGAACAGGTTTTCTGCAGAGCCAGGTAACTGCTTCAGACTTTGGGGGCGTAAGGCACCGTTCTTGTACTCTGCTAATGTTATTAGAAAGCAGTGATGCTCGCATGAATGGGTCTGGCTGGGGTCTTGATAGCACTGTATTTACAAAAGGTGGCAGGTGGGGCTTGGCCTGTGTGCCAGAGTTTCCAATTCCCCATCTAAAAGCTTCCTTCCATTTCTAGAATCATAACGTACTGAACACAACAACAGCACTTGCTAACAATCAGATTAAATGAAAAATACCCACCATACCCTACCATAGCTGAATGATATGTCACTGGAGTTGGGATCATTCTGTTAAAGTTCGAGAACATAATCAATGACCATGATAATTCATCTGGATAATACATCACTGCTTTTTTTTCCCCCTTCTTCTTTTTCTTAGCAAATCAGAAAAATGTTTACATATGTTTACGGCTGTAACATCCAGACTCTGTAACTAAAGTGTATAATATTACAATCTGGTGCACTTGGCAGCATATGCCGTATGTTGTGCCCCCTCATCTTGCCTGTCAGTGGGAAATATTTTAGATGAGGTGAAGACGTGTGGGGTGACAGCACCTCTTTCCCCAGCCACCATAACCATCTTTCTTCCACCTTAACCTTCTTCACTCATCCTGCAAAGAAGACTGATCCAGCGCCCTGAGCCAGGGAGGTAACTAGTGGACAACAGATGGTCACCCTAGGTGAGGGAGACAGAGCCAGGCAAACCACATCCCAGGGAGTGCTGAGGGTTAAAGCCGGAAATTGACTCCATCCTGGAGTCCATGGGCCAAACGAGAATGTGCACGTCACTGTGCTGGGAAATGAAGCCAAATCGGAGGAGAGTGGGAGCAGAAGGAAGAGTGGGTGAGAAGTGAGAGGCCAGGGAGGAGGTGGAGCTGCCATGCCAGGGACACAGCTTGGCACCCTGCCCCAAGGCTGGTGGGTGGATGGCCTCCTTGAAACCTGGGTCAGAGCAGACAAACAACCCCCCTTTATCACTGTGCCTGAAGCCAAATCCTCTTGGACTTTGATCACATCAGCTTCTCTGCCCTCCTGTATTTACTTCCTGACGTTTGCCCAGAAAAGGCTATCGGTTTCTTAAATAGAAATGATAAAATACAATTTCAAGATGTAACACACACAAGTACATGTATTACCTACACACACACATGTCCATATGCAGTCATCCTGCAGGATCCATGAAAGATTGGCTCCAGGGCACCCTGTGGATATGGAAATCTCTGTATGCTCAAGCTCCTTATACCAATGGGCATGTTATTTTAATATAACTTGTGCATATCTTCTCAGATACTTTAAATCATCTAATTTACTTATGATAGCAAATGCAATGTAAATGCTATGCAAATAGTTCTTATGCTATGTTTCACAGGAAATAAGAATGGGAAAGGCCTATCTGTGTTAAGAGCAGATGCAAATTTTTTCTGAATATTTAAAACTATGGTTGGTTTATTCTGCAGGTGCATAGATACAGAGTTGGTGTGTGTGTGTGTGTGTGTGTGTGTGTGTGTGTGTGTGTGTGTGTTTGCCTTTTGTATTGTGCTTGGATGGTGTGCATGTGTGTGATCCACATGTATGTGATATGTGCTTTAAGGCATCCTTCCTATGCATGAGGAACAATAATGTCTAGATACCGTATTTTTCAGTAACATAGGGCAGAAGCCTTCCGTTTAATTTGAAATCTTTTGTACAGCAATATACTTGATGGACACTAGTATATGAAAGTTTTGCAACCTGGATTTAGTAATGGAATACTTGGTATTAAACAAAGAAAGAGGGATAGATAGTCTTTGTGTCACTTACAGTTATTTCTGTTGCAAGTGACCTATATCAGAAGTCCTAGTTCTAACTATTTTTAATGAAAGAAGAAAAAGAAAATCTGCTGTCACCAAATGACCACAAGTAAAACTGAAGTGACTAATGGCTTGAGGATCAGACAAGAAGCAGGACTCGGTTTGCTATCTGAGCTGTTTCCATGGGGATGTGTCATCTATCTCAAGTCCCGAATGAATGAATGATTCCATGATGACCCTGCCAGCTACAACCAAGCAAGGAAAATCTGGACCAAATGGCTGATAGTTCCAAAGCAGTCACATTCCTTTGCAGGCCTTGTCCCTGCAGCCCCTACCACAAATCATTCCCAGAAGCTGCAAACCCAGGCAGACTTAGTAAGGCAAAAGCAGAGGGACTTCCCCAGAGAGGGAGAGGCAAGGCTGAACAGCAGGTTCCAGGCCGTCAATCACATCCACCTGTGTGGAATGAAAGTGGCGAGCACTTGACCCACTGCAGAACGATGGTTACCGAGTTAGGAAGGCAATTCCTAGTCAGAAAAATATGAAAATTAAAAACTGAGTTGAAGGCTAACCCGGGCTACCTAGGGAACTTGTGGCCAATCTGAAAATAAAGAAATAAATAAAAAGGATGAAGAGAAGAAAAGGGATGTAAACAAGGCCCTTAAAATTCTCAGATAAGAGGTCCTGTTATAGGTTGTTGAATACTGTAAAAAAATAAGATGAAGCCACGTGAGATTCAAGAAGGGTCTCAGACAGAAACTGCCTTCCTCCCAGGAAATTATCAATTATCAATTTTCCATTTTAAAAATCACAATCAATGAGCTGCTCTTCAAGTACCTAAAAATGTCAAAGACTCACCCTCAGATTCAGAACACCAACCTTGATGGGCCCCGTCTATCTCTAGACTCATCTAACAAACTTACATCATGGAAATTTCCAAAACTTCCAAATACTTTAGTTCACTCCCCCCCCCATTCATAACACTAGATTCCGAGAGATAATTTTAAAATGCTAAATTTCCTTTCATTTTCAAAGCTTTGGAACTACACAGGCACTTGATCAAGAAAAGACAGCTCATTGTTCTTTGCTTTTCCCTCACAGAGAATTTATGTCTCAAAAGATTTTTTTAAAGGAAAGTGATTTAATATGGCTCCTCTCCAGCCTAGAATCCTGCTATAAATTTAAAATTCATCCTTACACAAAGTTCTTAATTATAAGTAATCTTTCTTGTTCATTTAATCCCATCCTATTTATTTATCCTTTCAAGTGGAATGACACGTGGCAAACACCATTTAGGGAGTTTTATTAATAAAGATCCAATCCTGTAACTTGTAGGACATGGCACAGAATAATATTTATTCTAACTGCAGGTGAATCTGACAACCTATCAATCACCAGAACTGCAAGACCCGCCTCTTCCTATGAGGTAGCACGTCACTGCCCCACCCCTTCCTGTGAGGTAGCACGTCACTGCCCCGCCCCTTCCTGTGAGGTAGTAAGTCAGTAAAGGGGGAGGGGATATTGGTCTTCCTGTGTGTCTGGGGAGCTAGCGAGAGGAACCAATGCCTGTCCCCTGTGCTTGGAACGTACAACAAACAGAACTGACCTGCCTTGCTGTGCAACTAGACTGCACTTCGCACATCGTGGAAAATTAGGCTAGGAAATGAAGACATGCTAAATAAAGTAAGGCCTGAAGTTGTAGAGCCTAGTGCTTTGCAAAGACAGTCAGGGTTGGGGGTAGTTCAATGGAGTTTAGTGGGCTGAACTGGGAACTTCATCAGGTAAGTATGAGCCCCCCACATATACCGATTTACCACATCCAATTTAGCAACATATGTTCTGCCCATTATTTCCGCAACATCTCCTTATGTTTTTATTTATTTATATATTTATTTATTTTAAGATAAGGTCTTGCCGAGGAGCGCAGAAGAAGCTGAAATTGAGGGCCTCCAGCATCAGCCTCAGAGTGCTGGGGTATATGCCCTCACATGCCACCTGTTCCCCCAGCCATCTTGATTTAGACAAATGTCTGGATTGATTTAGCTAATCTGGGACACCTGTGACGGCACCCAGGAAGGACATTACCAGCCTCATTTTGTCTGCTGTCAATCTATAAAGCATCTGAAAAAGCCTGCCATTCCCGGCTTCTGCAATCCCCTGCAAACTAACTGCAATCTTGCAGTGACTAAAAATGGAGGCAGCTGCTGAAGCAGGCTACTAAAGCCAGCAGAGGAGACCAGCATCTCACATCGTCTCCAAAGTCCAAACAAATTCTCCAGAATGGAAATCTGCCTTCTCTCTCCAGAATGGAAATCTGCCTTCTCCCTATTCTCGAGCTCCAGGAGGCGATACATGTTTTGCTCATTATGAATCATTCTCTCCATCCCTTTCTACTGACGCCAAGAAGAGGAAAGTGTACTCAGAAGCGCCTCACTGGCTCTGCTCACAGCACAGTGTATGACAGTAAGATCATCCCGTGCTTTCTCACGTGAAAGCATTTGAATAGCATTTTAGCAACTCTAAGACCGCTCTAAACACACAACCCATAGCTTTATTAACTCTCATTCCTCCGAGAGCTAGGAGTCCCAGGTCATTTCAATTGCTCTTCACAATACCATTTTTTATAAACTGAGAGGGAATAATTTCCATATTTTTCAGATACTTTAGAGTGAGAAAAAAGCCCCTGAATAGAGTCATGCAGTTAGCAAGAGAGAGATGACCAATGAGCCCTTGGTTTCTTTGTGTCCTATGATTTCTTTTTAAACAATGTAGGGCTTTAGAAATGAACAACCATTTGTGCATTCAACAGAAGCAGAAGTTGTTTGTAAGATGAGGGCTTTGTGCCTTCATGTTCTGGAAGCTGGGCTGGAGCACAGACTTCCATATTCTATGCGTTTATTTACCCTCCACAGAGTTCTGCCCTCGGCCTAATTTCTTCTTATCATAATTTATAGATTCAGATAAATTTTAGTGGCTTCCGACCACAGGCAAATATCATTTCAGTTATGTTTGCTGTGTTCACTGTAATGTTAATTAATCATAAATTGTTTCATAATGTTTTATAATTGGGAAAATTATATTAGTGGGCAACGATTCCACCTAATAGCTTCTCTTTGGTAAGTGGCCTTCAAACGGGCTGAGTATGAAAGAGCATTTGAGCCTATCTGTCTTGTCATGCTGTTCTGTTTTTAAGTTCAGCCAAAGGTACTTTTCCCCCGACGAACAACTGCCTGTTCTGTTTCTTCTTTCTTCCTTCCTTTCCATTTCTCTCTTTCTTTTCTTTCTTCCTTTTGTGGTGTGTGTGTGTGTGTGTCTGTGTGTTTGATGTGGAGTGTGTGTCTGTGCGTTTCCTTGGAGATAGAACCCAGGACCCAATACACGAAACACATTTACCACTGAACCATTTATACGACTGCCAGCCCTCCCCCACCCTTCCTCCTTGTGTGTCTCAGTCTCTCTAAGGCACTTGAGCCTTGAACTCACTAGAAACCCAGGAGGCTGCCCTGTACTCTCAGTCTCCTTTTTCAGACTCCTGGATAGCTGAGGTTACAGGCCTGTGCCAGCAGGGTAAGTTATTGAAATTAAAAGGGGGGGGGGCTTGAATTTACTGCCAACATTCATTTTCATACTTTTAAGCCATTAAGAAATACGTTATGGACACAGGGTAGGTTATATCACAAACTTTCATATATTGCTGAATGGATGGACAAGCTAAATAAAACCACTGTAGCAAACTCTGGCAGTATTCTGTTGAACATGTGTACAACATTGATGTAGCAATTCCATATGAGATTAATAACAGAATACTTTGAGTAACAATCTCAAATTGTAGACAACCCAAGAGTCCAAAGAATGAAGAGGTAAATAGAGATGAATGCATAGAAATTAGAATATTCTACAGCAAGAAGCCTTGGGTAGGTACAACATATGAATGAATCTCAAAAACAGTGAAAGAATCAAGCCACATAAGTAGTCTTAAGGATGTATCACTTGGTTTCATGTATGTAAAATTCTGTGATCCATTAAATTGATCTAGTATAGAATCTAAATTGTGATTAATTAGGGAGAGGAGAGCCCAAGGAGATTGGCTGTAGCTGTCAGGGATGAGCTGAGAAGGCTGTAGGCAGAAAACAAGATTAAAGCAATGGGCGGTGACTAACAGTGACCACAGAGAACCCCAACCAAACAGAGAGAGGGGGGAGGTCTTTACCCAGCATCACCAAGAGGAATAAGACCTCAGTGCTGTCATTCAATTTCATTTCAGCCATTCTGGTGGGATTGACATACACTGCTATTAATTGCATTTCCTTAAGAACTAATGACATCAAGTATCTTTCTACACACTGTTTGGCAGTTGTGACATCGGTTCTCTAAAGGACTGTTCACGAATTCTGTTGAATCTCACTGCAATTTTAATTTATTTTTCCCTTTGTTTTTGTGGAATCTAAATGCAAGGCACTTTATTAGATATACATGTCTGTACCAGTTTCTTCTAGACTCTATTTCTCTATTTCTTCAACCTATTCATGTACTCTTGGTCAATACCATACCATCTTTCTGGGAGTCTAAGTTTTTTAAAAAATTTTTAATAATGCTTCCTTATTCATAGCTCTTTGTATTTCCATTTAGATTTTGGAGAATTTTTATAATTTTTTTTTTTTTAAAAAAGGACACTGACTTAGGTTGGAACTGCCATTAAAGCTATAAATCACATTGGGGGAACTATCATTTTTCAATTGGTAATAATATATGACAGCATTTAATATCATTGAACTCCATTGCTTTAAACATTTTATTTTAGGTTCAGGAGGTATATTTGGTGGTAATTTTTTTTTTTTTTTTTTTTTTTAGGAAACACTTCAGCTAGTTCATATAAGTTAAGAGTGTTCCATTTTCCCTGTTCTCCAGAAATGTTTATGTAAGAGTAGAATGAATTTTCTTCCTTAAAATTTTGGAATAATGTATTACTAAAGCAGTATGGGTTTGGGATTTGATTTCTGAGAAGGCATTTACTTGTTTTCTTACTTAAACACTAGATAATAGATTGCTAAGATCCACACATTCTTTGAGCATATTTTTATGAGTGATGTTTGTAAAAAATGTTACTCTCGCTAAGTTGTCCAGTTTATGAACATGAAACTGTAATAATAACCACTTAGACTGTCTCCGCATCTATATTACCTGTAATAGTGATTCCCTTGTTTTCTCTGTGCCCCTGACTCATGATTTCTCTTGTATTTTCCTTGGTTGGTGCACTAAGCCTTTACCAATTATAGTAAAAATTTTCCAGGAACACTGGGTTTTGTCAAGTTTAAATGTGTGCATATTTTTTCTCATTCTATGATTGCTGCTAATGGTTTTGCAATCCTGCTCCCTGATCTGCAGCTGCCTCATGACCTGGCCTGTAGGAGAGCAGCATAAGCCTCAGTGTTAGGAGATTCTAAGAATCATTAGCACTGGAATGGGGCCATGTCTATTGTGCCTTTACAAACTATGAGTCAGAATTTAATTTGCTGATTATTTTCTGGTTTCCTGAGTTTGAAATTCCAATGAAACTCTCAACTGTTTTTGCTACTACATACATTTAAAGTGTGAATTTCCCTCTTAGTGCCATTCCAGCTCACTGTTTGCAAATGCTGTGTCTTCATTAGCTTGGTTGGTCATCTTGAAAAGCTTTCCTGTTGAATGTCTCCAACATGGGCTATTTTAAATTTTCCAAGTATTTGGAAATTTCTTAGTGATATTTCTACTACTTAGCCATAATTCAATTTTATGCTTCTCAGAACATACATAATGATTTCAATCCTTTGATATTTATCCGAACACAGTTTCTGGCCAAAATATATTCAATTTTATTAAATGCCCCATAAGCACTTAAAATGACTCTTACACATTTACAAGAATCACTGCTTGGGTATATTCCTTTATACTTGTCAATTAGTTCAGTTAGCTAAGCATATTCTTCAAGTTTTTTTATTCACACTTTCCTTTTTTGTGAGGTGTGTGTGTGTGTGTTTATGTTGCATGCATGTACACACATGTGTGAGTACATATGCCCATGCAGAGGTAAGAGGACATTGTATGTCTCTCTCTGTCATTCTCCACATTAGGTGAGATAGGGTCTCTCCATTAATTGAAGCCCGCTGTTTTCACTACAGTATTTCCCAGGGAGCTCGATGCTCTGCCTGTGTTACTGAGGAGCCACAGGTGAGGGCTAGAAATGAGATGAGGGAATGTCACAATCCCAAATGAAACTGAAATCTTCCAGGGTCCTTCAGAGTTTACAAGTAATTCCAAGAAGCCGGTGCCTTTGAGCTGTCTTTTAAATGCAATATGAAAGAGTTCAACCCCACTAACTTCACGTTTATAATGACTGGACTCCACCAGGAAATTCCATCTTTTAAACAAAGTGGCTTCTGATTACAAATCCAACCCAGCAGCATGATAAGCCATTGAGGGTACCCCTGATTAAACTCCTTTCCTGACTACAGGAAGAGACATCCCTCTCCATGCTCAGAGGCCTTCCTTGCCACTCACCTAAGCCCTAGCCTTCCAGCCTGATGCCCAGGGGATGGTGCTGAGATGGCATGTTATCACACCCACAGCTTTTATTTAGACACCCTTAGAAAAGCATGCACACACTCAAAAGGAAATCACTTATTTGCTCCAAGCAACTAAAGGAGGAGCCAGAATTAAAAACAGTAATCCCAAAGGGTTTTGGGACCTTAAACACATCCTGTAATCTACCTCCCAACAAAATATTTATACTGAAATTAAAAAAGCATTGTTGGGACCCTTTCATCTGGAAGATTAAGCTTCTACTTGAAAAGATCTGGTACATCACAACTGTCAACACTGTTTCGGGCCTCACCAGAGCCAAGGGTGGATATTCCCTTGGCCTTCCCAGTCTCCTGGTGCTAACAAAGGTCGAAGGCTTATTTTCCATTTATGTGGAGGACTAATGAAGAGCACATGAGTAGCTTCCAGATAGACAGGGCTATCTGGGGAGGAACGGCTCTATGTGTGCACTGCTAGTTAAAAACATGCTGAGTCCTCTGCAATTACTGTGTTGGCAGAAAGGCCAAGCCCCAGGTCAGATAACTACTGCGGTTTGCTCTTTGCAAGGCACAGCCTGAGATGATATAAAAATAATTATATGCACAAACCAGATTTTCCAAACTGCTTATTCAGTTTCTAGGTCAGTATAGCTGGACAAATCCTCTGGAAGTTAAGGTTCCCAGCTGGCCATGAATGGCTAGTTTGCTTGTATTTCTTCTGTGTACTACTATTTAGACATGATGTTTAGTCCTCATTCTCCAGAGACCTTTACTCCTAATGAGGACAGTTAAGTTAGAGGACATCAAAGCCATGCTATGGCAAAAGTTGAACACCAGCATCATTGCAATATAATTAAAACTGCAGGCTTCGCACACAACCTGGTACTCAACTGCTTGGGATGCAAAGCAATGGGATGAATTATTTTTACAACTATAACCAGCTCTGTGGAACACAGGGATTTCCCTCCAGTTCAACAATTTCTTAGTCATTTGTACTTTTTAATATATTAACTTTGCCCTTATAGAAGGAATCTTGATACATCTGTCAGTCTTTATGAGTGCAAACAACATTAACGGTCCAAAATACGTAAAGCATCGCCTATCTTAAACCAACTTAACCCTGCTTGCTGAGATGCGCACGGCTATGGGAGAGTGGAGCCCAAGCATACTGGAAGGAAGCACAGCGGAGGATGGGAACAAGTCATTGCCAGAGGTACACGAAGAGGTAGCAAACACGAAATGCAATTTTATGACAGATCTGAAGATTTCCACAATGAGACAGTGGCCAGTGGCTTTTAAAATGGACATGTTGGGGGGGGGGCTGTTGGCAGGTTTCCAAGCTCATCAATTCTGTCATTCCTAGTGGGATTTCCACCCACCCCCGTGTCCTCCACCAATTTCCTCAGTCCTAATTGTCCTCTCCGTTTGCTCAGAGACACTGCAGAGTCTACACATCTTTAGAAATGAATCACTATTTGAGAGATTAATTGGAATTTTTAGGTTATTAATTGCCTCTCTCTCTCTCTCTCTCTCTCTCTCTCTCTCCCACCCCCCCTTTAATTTTAAGGGTCTCTACAAGGACTCCTTTAGTGGCTAAAATGTATGCTAGAGAGATGGAGAAGAAAGTTCCACCCCACAAAATTGAGACATTTTACAAGACTTTGTCAGTTATTGCTTATAGATAATTAGTTACAAACCACACCTGAAGATTTAAGGAAAAAAAGCTTGTCCTCATAATAAGATTGTATATAACTATTAAAATGTCCAACAATAAATAACATTTCCACACTCAACTGCCTCATATTCAAAGGACATCATTTAAAGAGGAGGAATGGGTTATTTAGAAGCAAAAGAAAAGATAATGCCTAAAACTTTTCCCCATGGTCTGTGATCATTTCAAGTTTGATTTCCCCTGGGAATGGAATCTTTTGCTGGATGTCACACATATGGGTGTATGCACACACGCAAAACACATAGCTTTGCATCCATGTACATCTTGCCCTGAAATGACATGGCAACAGGTATTTCAAAACATTTTCAGGCTTATTTATTTTATTGTTCTGTGTGTATGAGTATTTTGCCTACACGATACATATATACCACACATGTACCTGGTGTCCTCCAGGTCAGAAGGGTAAGTCACATTTCCTGGGACTAGAGTTACCAACCATTGTGAGCCAGCAAGTGGGTGCTGGGAATTGAGCCTGGGTCTTCTCCAAGAGCAACAAGTGTTTTTAACCTCCGAGCCAACTCTCCAGCCAGCAGTGAGTATTTTTAATCATAAGTAAATGTCTCCTGGCATAACATAAACATTGAACTACAACTCAGAGGAAGGAAAAACCTTGGGAGACAGACTTAAAAGGTGTACGAGACATTTAACAAAGCATTCTTTGTGGTCCAGAGCTATAGGCCTGCTTCCCGGCTTTCAGAACCCCCTCGTCCAGACATCTGGAAGGCTTTTCCAAACTGTGACATTTACAGAAGCCCAGACAATGAGAAAGTGGGAGCACCCTGTCTAACCAGAGTAAGTACCTCTGCCAGGGAAAGTGGAGGATGTGGCCAGCTTCCCCTTGCAGCCTGCACATCCTCAGGCCAGAGGCCACACCTGTGCCACCATGGGTAAGAGTTTCCAGGTAAAATGTCTCCTGGCATCTATGAGAAGATATGGAAAACACAGAAGCCACAGAAACTTGGCCGAACTCTGAACCATCTTACTTACTACTGATAATGATGATGTCCCAACTTCTGCCACTTTTGCTCTCAGTCATCTGGCTGGGGAAATTTCCAGTAAAGTTAATGCTTTCACTTATTTATTTTTTTTTTAATTTTTCTCATTTAAAAAACAATTTTTAAGAGCTTATAATGGGTGTATCAGTAGTTGGTGACCCCAGGGTCCCTTCCTTCACAGAGTGACAGTCAACTAGAAACACTCTAAGGAGTTACACGTTAGCTACTGCATATTACATATTTCTTTTTGTCCCTAGAGCCAAGCAAGGCTGGAACCAGCCATGTTCTCACTATATATGAAAGAGGAAAAGGGGAAAGGAATAGGAAGTAAAAGTTGGGGAGAGTAAGATCCAGGCCCTGCCACCTTCCTGATAATTTTCATAGATGAAATATTTGAGAATTTTAATCAAGTAAATGTGATCGTCAATAATAAATCAGCATGGAGAGTATACCCAATTGTAGAAGGATATATTTCTTTCTCCCTAAAATTAGAACTATTAAACATACTCAGATGTGACCACGCTTTTAGCAATGGAAGACTATCAAGTTGGTCCCTGGCAAAGACTTTGTAGTGAATGGGGCAGGTATGAGATGAGTGCTCCTTGCTAATGAACATATAAGACCATGGAACAAAAAGGAAGAATTCTGTAAACGCTGAGATGAAGTGGGAGGCTCCTGTCACAGGCAAAGCTAACTGAGAGGGCCTCCCCATCCTAGGAGAGATGAGGCTTCCTAGAAACTGCAGCTAAGGTTGCAACATATGGCCAAAAGGAAGTGGTAGGCCAGGAGGCCAGGGGAGAGGTTCCTCCAGAGTCCACACAGGACAGGAAACAAAGCAATAGCAAAAATGTGAGGACATCTAGGTGCCAGGAAGCATACTAAGTCACCCAGCACTACAAAGATGACTAAGACCAGTGTCTTCCTGACCACTCAAGAGTCATAGGGCAGGCATCTGTATGCGAGCATAAATGAAAGCATGAAGGAGGCCAGGAGTGGACAATGTGTTGGGAGTGAGGTGGGAAAGCATTTATTCCTCAAGGAAGCATTGAGAAACACTACCACCAGACCCAGACGGAAGAAAACACCACAGCCTCCCTTCATGGAGATCACCTGTTTCCCATGACAGACAAGATAAATAAAGACATTGCTGTTCAGACTTTGGTGAGTCTGTACACAAGTTACAATCATAGTGATACGTTACGGGCACTTTTCCTACCAGCCTGGTCCCAGAGCCACATCAGCCCCAAATAACACACAGAGATGCTGTATTAGATATAAGCTCTTGGCCAGTCACTAGCATTTCTTATTGGATATCTCTGTCTTAAATATTAACCCATTTCTATTAATCTAAGTATTTCCATGTGGTCTTATCTAACCAAAGGGTCCAAACCTCTTCCTTAAGTTCCTATATCTTGACTCTACTCTATTACAGCTCCCAGAATCCTCCCTGTCTCCTAATCCTGCCTATCTTACTTTTCCTGGCCCCACCTCTGCCTCTCTGTTACCAACTGCATATTTACAAATGCAGTGTTGCTGGGCCTGAACTTCTTTCAAAATAAAACAGGGAATGGGGTAGGATGTAATCACCACTAAAGTTACATGTTTGTCTTTATGTTAGAATATGTAGGAAAAGATGAAAAATTTAAATGACAATCTAATACAATGATGCTATGAGTGTAATGAGTTTAAATATAAACAAAAGTGCTGTGAAAGCTATGATTATTTGATCATGAGGTCTCCACATGCCACATGTATCACGTCCACACCCTGACTGCATCTACATGTTGTTGGGGTTCAAGGCCAATTTAGGATGGTTCCAAATGCCAGCCACCACTCTGAAGTGGATTATGTCTTCAACTTGGACACCCTGAACTAATTTTTCTATTAGTTCTTTAAGAATGCTGTGCCATGAGTTTTGATCATATTCATCAACCCCCACCCTACCTTTTCCCAGATATTCCCTTCTATGACTTTTTGTCTTTCCCCTCAAATCAAGGTCAATTTGTACTGCCTAAATATTCTTGGGTGTGTGGCCTTCCACGAGATTGACTTACAAGGAGCTACACTCTTAGAGAGAACTGACCCTTCCTTTCCCAGCAGCTAACAACTAGTTTTTAAATGAATGCATACTAATACAATAGAAAAAACAGTATCAGAACACTTTGCACTATAAAACCATTTAACCATTTTCATTGGTGTACACACACACAGAGAGACACACACACACACACACACACACACACACACACACACACACACACACACGAGTGTATGTATGTGTGCAAAGCATGATGTGTTAGTCTATAAAGCCTAAGTCCAATTATGGCATTCCTCTCTAGAACTGTCACACTTATTGTTAGATGCCAAATTCCCGCAAGGCCCAATGGGATCAGCTATGATTTGTGTCTGTCCTGCTTAGCCCCATTACCCTGCACTCCAGACCCCTGGCATTGTTTGTGTTCCTGCAACACTTCCTGTGCATTCTCCCATGGACCTTGGTGTCTGCTGTTCATGCCTGGTATGGCTCTTTCTCCAGGCTATACAATAGTCCCCCCATCTTCAAACATCACCTTCACTTTCTCAGAAAAGACTCCCCCAACAACATATTTCAAAATTCAGAGCCCTTGCTTTTTGCCTTCCTTATTCACCTCTGTTTTTGTCCCCCCCACCACCACCCCATGGAAGTTACCACTGTCTAATTATACATTTATATATTGCATAATTATATGGAGACACATATATAGCTTATGTCATTTCTTCAGTTTACTATCTCTCTGTCTTTAAATCTCCAGGAGGTCCAGAATGCTTGCCTGTTTGGTCCACAGCAGTAGTATCTCTAGAATACCTGTGCATTTGTACAAGCGAAGGCACACCAGACTGTGATGTAAAGCACATTTGTTGGTGTCGCTCACATAAGCTTGTGTGACCGTGTCTTGGAGCACATTCAGGTAGCTCTAAGGTACACAATATTGAAAGGTGAATACATCATACTTACCCAGCAGTCCTTCCCATCTCATGGCTGGGTGCTGCCTCTGGAAACCGCTGTTCGAAGCATGTGGGGCAGCAGGGTTGGAAGTGAAAACGGTATTGCTCCCTTGAGTGGCAACCACAGCATCACAAATTGGCAAGAGGAGATAGGCAGTCAGAAAATCATAAAAATTTCAAGACCTTCTCAGATGGTCTGGCCTGACCTAATCATTCCACCAACGAGCGTCAAAGTTACAAAGTGGTGCCGTCATTTGCCCCAGGGTACACAGACAGTAAATGCTAATCTAAAACTAGGAGAGACTTTGGTCATGTGACTCTCTATCTAGCGATCTTCACTCACTCTGACAAGCCCTGAAAAAAAATGAGAATCAGGAACAGCTCCCCGCAAGCATTCTGCCTGGTCTCTTTGCTTTACAAGTCACCTGGAAGGGTTTCTGCAGCTAGATGCCAATCACCTCTTCAGGAGAGCCCCGGCAATTTTGCAAGAATTTCTATTTTAAAAACAAAGAGCAGCTAATGATCACTATTTCTTATAAATGAAAGCCTTAAAAAAAAAAAAAAAAAAATCCCCTACCATAGTAACAGGAGAGGTTGAGTCATGTACTATTATCCTGTGACGTGCTAATAATACAGTACCAGTGTTATGTCAGGCCCAGTGGGGAGGGAGGTGATCTGTCAAGAATCCAAACTTTTAACCCCCACAATCCCATTCGTCCCATTAGAAGTAAAGGGTCTGGCCACTCTTTACATGGACAGGTCTGTGTTTCCCAGAGCCACGGGCAAAGAGATAAAGCACAGAGCATTAATAAGACAAAGTGGTTCCGTGAAAGGTGTGGATCTTCTGAAGTGTGTACACAACAAAGCCGTCCGTTTCTCAGGCAGCGCAGTTAACAAAGGGGATGGCTGGAACTGCTTCATCCTCAGCTCCACCGTGGCAAGTTCTCTGACTCTGACTTTGTCTTTGAGATGCCTTGGTCCCCAATTTCTCAACAGAACCCTCTTCGGCCTGGCCCTTCAGAAGAGGCTTGCCCGTTCTCATTCCAGAAAGAGGTTTCGACTGGAAGAAGTGCATCATGGGAATCCCACTTCCTTGCCTGTGATGGGTTTGCACCTAAACGTGTGACAACACTGTAGCTAATGAGGAAAGGGAACATTTGCTGCAGGTACCAATGCTTATGGAGAAGGTTTTCTTGTTTCCCATGAAAAGAGGGAGGAGAGAATAATTCCAAGTCTGTTGTCATCTTGACACCAGAGTGGGGCTAAAGAAAGGGCTCACCCATGAAGGTGAGCTCAGAGGAGCTCAGAGAGCTCAGAGAAGCAGAGAGAAGGTGATAGGGTGAGAGGCCACAGCGCACAGAGCTGTGTGGTATGGGAAGTGTGGTGGTGCTCTATCCCACAGGCCTCTTGCGTTATGGTCAGGAAGAAGGGCTGTGCACATGTTACACTTGCTGCTGTTTTCCTGAGATAAGCTTAAGTGGTGAGTGAGTAGCGGGTCCCGGGATTCTTAGGTTGGAGAGAACTCAAATAGTGACATTAGGAATTGGGAGGATGTATGGGGTGAGGAAGCATGGCAGCTGCAGAGGCCAGCATGGAAGACAGACTTGTCACTGCTGTTGCCCTAGGGGATTCAGAAAGGGTAGCCACGTCTCACCCCAGGAAGGACACAGACACCGCCCCTACCCCATTCTCACTTCCTCTTTGGATGCCAGGAAAGCACTCTTGTGACACTTTAAGAAAAGAAACAACAAAGATGTTCAAGTCTCAGGGACACTGTGGCTGCCACCCGCAGTCTTCCCCTCTGTTAGCTCCAAGCCAGAGCCTCACTCTGTCCAGCTGAGAACTCTGCAAGCCAGGGCTCGGAAGCAACAGGTGTCTGAAAGATGCTCATTACCTGGGGAGTCGGTAGTATAAATTGCGTGGCTCTTGAAATGTGTCTGTTTGCGCTGATTCAGATTTTAGATGTGTCTGGATCAAACACATTTTACTTGGCTTTTTTTTTTTGGAGGATAAAGGTCAACACTATCAGAACACCCGAGAAAGCTGTTTCTCTGCAGGTTTTGGTCTTTCTGAGAAAGTGTTTATTGTGTAATACTGTGATCTTACAGGATCAAAGGGTGCCGCTGGCCCTTTGACGAGCAATAACAAAAGAGGCAGCTGAAGCTATCCTCAGGAACATCTGCACGGACAAAAAAATATGCTTAGGAATGTTTACACAGACAGCCTCTGGAGGGGGCAGCAGCTGATGCGCAACTGTATCAGTGACCACCGTAACCGACCAGGCTACCAGTGCCACAGCGGGGCACTCAGCTCTGAGAGACTCACATGCTACTGGAGGCTGCAACAGCTGTGTCCAGGGTTCAGAAAACTAAAGAAAAAATCTAATTAACTAGTCATGAAAAATGTGTTAATCACTTGTCTAACATTGGGGAAAGACCTACTCTTCTCCCCATTCTCCCCAGGGACGGGGAATGCCCCTGTCATTAGGGGACAATGGAAGAGGAGGGAGGCATGTGTCCAGTGGACGCTGAGAGAGCTACTGGCAGTAGAATAAAGAGGAATGTAGAAATAAATGGGGACAAGCCTCCAGATTAGCCTGCAATTCATCCAGGAGAGCAAAACAGGAGGGCTGCAAGCTCCATGTAAACAACGCAGGGAGGCATAATCTCAAAATAAATGTTAAAAATTGGTCTGGAGATACTGCTCAGTGGTAGAAGGCACACCTAGGAGGTAGCCCTCCCCCCCAGCAAAATCCCAGTGCCACAAGGAAGAGAAGGAGAGAAGGGGAGATGGGAGGGAGGGAGGGAGGAGGGAAGGAGGGAGAGAGGGAGGGAGGGAGGGAAGAAGGGAGGGAGGGAGGGAGGGAGGGAGGAAGGGAGGGAGGGAGGGAGGGAGGGAGGGAGGGAGGGAGGGAGGGAGGGAGGAGAAAAGGAAATGGGAAGAGTGATGGAAGGAAGGAAGGAAGGAAGAAGGAAGGAAGGAAGGAAGGAAGGAAGGAAGGAAGGAAGGAAGGAAGGAAGGAAGGAGCCCCGCTGTGTGACATTCAGGTGATCAGTGGTGTGGGCTTAAGTCCCTCCTATGCAACTACTGGCATCCTGTTTGGAATGGATTTGTCCTGTGTATTTTTTTCTATGGTCTTACATGTGAACATCTTGCCTTCTTGTTTTGTTGCTGCTGTTTTAGTTTGGGTTTGCTGGTGTCCTTGTTTTGTTGAGCCACGTTCTCACTGTATCTCTCTGGCTGGCCTGGAACTTCTTTGTAGTCCAGACTATTCTTGTACTCACAAAGATGCAGCAGGCTGTGACTCCCAGGTACTGGGATGAAAAGCAAATGCCACCATGCCTGGCCCTCATTTTTATTATATTAATTTTTGGCATTTTAAAAAAGTAATAGCTTTAATGGAATATAATTAACAGATACCACACACAATTCATCTACTAAAAATGCAAAACTTAATGACTTTTCCTATATTCACAGATATTTGCAACCATTACCACAGTCAAATTTAAATAATTTCAGTGTTCCAAAAGCCAACTCCTAGCTATTATCAGAGGCTCTCTTTCCTCTCCAACCCTCCCAACCCTCAGGAACAATGGATCTACTTGGGAGTATGATTTGTCTTTCCTTGATATCAGCGGTATCAAACACCCTGGTCTTCTGTAAATGGCTTCATTCGCTTGCCACAAGGTTTCTCAGGCTTATCTTTTACATGTAAATTGCATCACTGTCTTAACATGTCCTAAGTGTCCACTATTCACTTCTGCAGGGGGTTTGTGGACTGAAGTTGTGGTTCAGAAAAGATGGTTTGATTCATCTGGAGCCTACTGATACAAAGAACTACTTTGTATATTATGAGTTATATTTGCCTATTGTGAATTTAAAGAAACCTAATTTTCTGAAAACCACTGAAGCATGAGCCAATGTGAATGGGTAGCTAGTCTTACATAAGGCACCCCCATGACAAAGTGTCTGATATATAAATATTCCTGTTCCTCACATCCAGCTGAGTGCCCACTGTAGGGAAGATGCCACTCATAACTTCAGCATAGCACTTAAAAAAAAAAAAACAAAACATAAAAATTCATAAGTGTCTCTGTCTCTAGCCCCCACCCCCCAAAAAAACCAGAGTAGCTGACCTAATAATCAGGAAGGACTGAAGACAGAGAGAGGAGGGGAAATTCAAAGATTGAGGAATGATAACGTTCCTAAGCTGTATGGTGGCTTCCTAGTTATTGTATTGTATGATTCACAACGTGCAGGACTACTGGCAACATTATTTTGCAAATGTGAACAATTGTCTAGGAACAACTGTTTGACTTCATGATGGTTCAAATGTGATACACATTCAGTAAGCTGTCCATCAAACTGGGACATTGTCCTGCGAGGTAGATATCCCTCAATGCTGGGCAACCCCTCATGAGTCTTGTGATGGCAGGATGGCATCAGGGCAGCAGGCAGGGTTCCTGTAAACTGTGCTCCTGAGTCCCAATGCTCGGTAGATTGGATGTATCCCACGCTTTTGCAATTGACAGTATTTTACATTTACAATGTGCTAAGTAGAGGAGAATCTGACGGCATAGCACATAGTAGTACACAGGTAAGAAAGTATAAACAACAGCAGCCCTTAGAACTGTCAAAGCTCATTTAAAACGGCATTGGCAATGGGGGGGGGGGAGTACAAACTGGCTGGCTTGGTTCCGTTACATGCCAAAGGTTTGAGAGGCTGTTGGGGAAGGCTGGTCAATGTATTAAGAAAGGTATGTGCAGACAGCAGACCATGAGCTGGGTTATCGTTCCTCACCCAGGAAGGGAACTCAACAGAGCCTCTTTCTAGGATGCGAATGTCTTGAGAGCGGAGATTTTGGTTCATTTTCCCCACGAATTTTCAAGTCTCTTACACAGACATTTACAGATTCAGTCCTCACAGTTTTAGCAGCCCATTTTACAGACACAGGAAACTCAGAGCGGTCCTGGTGAACAGAGCCCTGCTGGTGATACCTTATCAAAGCTGTGTGGTTCAAATGCGCCCGCCTCTGTCTACAAGCCCCAAGACCTGGAGGTTAGAAACAGGTTTCTGAGGGTTCAACGTAAAGCACAGGAGAGAACAGGGAGCCACTCACTACTGGGAAGAAATGTAGCTCAAACTCCAGACGGAGTCAGACATATCTCCAGCAACCTCTGAAGGACAGATTTACACTCAGCTATTCATGAAAGGGAAATGCTGCAGGGGAATCTCCTCCCCAAAGGCTGCTGTGCATTGCTACAAAACGCTATGCTAGTGCAGTCCAATCCAAAGCTAAATACAGACTACAGAAATCAGCAAGCTCTTAGGACACGCGCTTTCAAAGCCCATGCTTACATGTTTACTTGTCTAGCTTCTGCTATGGTTGTTCCTAGCCCTCATCTGAGATTAATTATGTCAGCAGAGTTTGCGAAGCTCTTCTTGCCAGTTGAATTTTTTCCTCAGAGGAAGAATTTATATTGGAGGGGTGATGTAGGTTAGTTTGGCAAACCAGCGTAGGGCCCTTGGGAGGCCAAAGTTCAGCCGTAGGGCATAGTAATGCCACAGAGAAAATGAACTTCCTTGGTCACAAAGTACCTTCAACCCTAGATATTTATCATGAGGAGGTGGCAGAAAGTGTAATGGGTATAAGCCGAGGGGGGACCCAAGCAGAAGCTGTGGGAGACACTACAGTGCCCTCTTCATAGGAAAGTCACCAAATAATAAATACACTTTCAATTTCCCAATGCTTTCTGTGGGGACATGCACTGTGAAACAAAATGGCTAATTTTTCTGTAATAATTTGAATGAGCAACTTAAATCAATATTAGACAGTATTATGTGTATTAATATCAGCATATCATTAGCATAATCCCAAGTGAATTCTTTCATTACAAACAGTAATGCTAGGCTTGACTTTTCATTTCCTTTGGTATTAATGTATATGTAATATAAATTTGGTTAGAAATAACTTTTGTTTGAAAGCCGATTTACTTCCACCCTCTGTGTAGACATAGACACACTGATATATGTACGAACGTGTGTGTGTGTGTGTGTGTGTGTGTGTGTGTGTGTGTGTGCATGCACGAGTGTATGGATACACACATCAGATTGGTAGCAGGATGCTCAGGTCATCCTGAGCATCCTCAGACTATCAGAGGAGGGTTTTACATACAGGCAGAGAGAGATGGGCCCCTTGTCCCTTCAGACTCTCTTCTAGTCCCAGAGCACTGCAGACTTTCTTGGAAAGGAAGGGTGTGCACAAATCTAAAATACAGATATGTAAAATCTGGAATTTTGGTGAATTTAAAACAAAACAATACAAAAAGCAAAACCTTTCTTTGCAAGAATCTAGTGAATGCCCCAGTCTGCTCTCGGCATGGCACTTTAATTCCAAGCCACTATACATACAGATTCAAGAATAAATGATGATGTCTGTAAATCTGGAACTAAAATCAGGACCTCAGACTGTTGGCTCAGCTGTTTCACTGGGCAGAGGGTCATTTTCTGGAAAGCATACCGTGGGAGACACCGGGTGTGCATCAGCAGCTTGTACTTGGCAGTCTCTGTGACAAAGGCTGCAGCAAGATTGCTGGCTCACTGGAGCCAGCCAGACCAGTTTTGTCTGCCGCTGAGGCTCTATGAGCCACATAGGCAATATTCAGTGTTCTAGGAGTCACACTAACAGTTTAAAGTCAAGCGAATTTAATTTTAAACTGATTTTATTTCATCAAAATATTGTATTTTCAACATATATTTAGAAATTTTACAGGTTATTAAGATAATTCTCATTTGTTCCTGTTACACTGTCTTTAAACATGTGTTGGTCAGTTGTATGTTAACTTGACACTAGCTATAGTCATTTTGCAAGAGGAATTCTCAGTTGAGAAGACATCTCCCTAAGATCAGCCTATAGAAACAGTGCCACAGTGGACACAACAGGACAGATGCACATTTGAAGTCACAGAGAGTGTGGCAGCATGCACAGGACCCGTACAGCTTCAAGCCTGTCCGGGCCCCCACACTGAGAGTAGGAAGTGGACATGCGATCCCACCCCTACCCAAGAAGCTATCCGCAACTGACGCTACTGGCAAAGGGAAAATCATTTTTCTCCAATGGAGTGTCACTGGGGATATCAGCCACACTCCAGGGCAGGCCCAATGCCCAGTAGTAACTGGCCGGCACAAAATGAACTAGGTGATGTTTTTCAGACTCTGTTTCATTTTGCTTTGTTTTGGCACTATACCATTTACTGGTCTTTTGTTTGTTCCTTTTGATTTTCACTTTTGTGAGGTTTGTTGTTTTCGTTATTGTCTCTTGGCTTTTGCTTTTCTGAGAGAACATAAAGTTGAGTGGGTGGGGTTGTACGGAGAAGTTGAGATGAGAGAGGAGAAATAATCAAAATACATTGAATGGAAAAAAAAGTTTTCTATTAAAAAAAAAATAAGATTGGCTTGTAAGGCCAATTTGTGAGGCATTTTCTTGATTAATGGTTGGTGTGGAAGTGGTACTAACCCTGGGGAGGTGGTCCCTCTTTGTGTAAGAAAGCAGGCCGAGCAAGCCAGTAAGCAGCATTCATCCATGGCTTCCGATTCACTTCCTGCCTCCAGGACCTCACCTTAAGTTCCTGCTCTGGCTTCTTTCAGTGACAGTGACCTGAAAGTTATAAAATGGAACAAATTCTTTCCTCCCTAAGATGTTTTTAGTCATTAATAATTCAGAGACCGGCCATAATTCAGTGGCCCTTAGCGGATGAGGCCGCCATATTGATTGGGGCAGAGTGAGGTCTGAGAATGAGACTCTTATGGGTAAATCTGCAACTCCTGCGTGCTGAGAGATGCAGCAAGACACTGACTCCCGAAGCCACGCTCTTGCTTCTTATTTCTTATCCCACACGGTCTCTTGGGCTTACTCTTAAGAAAAAAAAAAAAAAAAAAAAAAAACACTTCAAGGAAAAGCACTTTACATTGCTAGCATGGCACTATCTGAAACAATGAGGAAGCTCCGGGTTTCATTTCCTCAAAACAGTCAACACTGTAACAGTGTAAAGGACATCTATGGGACTATAAAACCAAACCTGGGCCTCCAGCGAGAAAAGAATTGCATTAGATTACCATCCCAGAGAGTCTGCAAGTCACAGATCCTAAAGCTAGGGCCCGCACGCGGTAAAGAACAGGCTATGAACACCAGTCTTCAGGCTGTGGGTTTCTGAATCCACTGGTCTTTCTGACAGTTACTGACACTTTAAAGACACTGTCCCCCTCTCTACTTCTGCTGTGCCTGGAAGGGGGGACAGGAGTTTGAGGAGGAAAAACTTCTCATGAGTTGCAACTCTCACGTTCCTGCATCTTATTTGTAGGCATTTCTTCCAAATGACAGGAGCTTAAAATGCTAAAAGCTAACTGGATTTTTTAAAATACCCAATTCATTTGCATTGTCCTACAAGTGCTGCAGAAGAACAGTCCTGGGCAAACTGTTTGCTGATGGGCAGGCTGCTCCAAAGGCTTTCAAATGACATGGTTTGGACATGCAGCCAGAAAACCTCAGTCCACACATTCACAGTTTCCCTATTTTCTTTATGATGCTTTCAAAGAGACTTTTTCTAGACATAGGCAGTTTTTCTTGGAGGATGAAATTGAAGTTCATTGTGGATTTAATCAAGTTACCAGTAAGGAAATGTGTTTGTTTGTTTGCTTGTTTGTTTAGAAACTTGAATCAAACCTCAGGACTAAAGGAGTTTCACAAACAATTTACTTCTTCTTCCATCATTGATCTTTAACCATCACTCCACAGTTCTCAAAGTTATGAGGAAATCACTTTTTGCACTAATGTATCAATAATATAAATTAATTTAAAACAGCCAGTGTCTAATCTTTCTCTGTCCGCTAATAAACAGGAGCTAGGCTGAACAGGAGCTTGGGGGTTGTTTAGCAAAATTCAATTTGCAAAATTAAGCAGAAAACATAACTGGAGACTCAAAGGAACACAGAAATGTGATGGAATTTTCTGCCCTTGGCTTGTTCATCTGTATGACTTAGTCCCCTGTCTTAGAACAATCAATGTATACCCAAGGCAACCAAAAGGATCCCCCCCCATAATGATAGAAATATGTGTGGCCCAATACAGTAGCCACTGGCCATGTGTGCTTTTGAGCATTCAGAAGTTGAGGAGCTGAATTTTGTTAAATGTAAATGGAAGTAGCTACCTGTGGCTAATGGCCACTATGGTTGACTGTAGGGCTATACAGAGCTAGGGCAGGTTGGACTCACTATATCTTGGTGTGTCCATGACATGCAAGACCCATTTAAAATTCAAAGCACTGTGTGTCTTCTTTCTGGAAGTAATACATAATTAAGTTGAACGTCCTCCACGTTGTCAGACAGAAAAGGAAGTCTGCAGTAAATTCTCTCAGGGTGGTGCTACTCTGAGTCAGGAGGAAGGATGGAGAGTTGGTGGTGGGACCTGGGGCCCAGGAGAGCAGTCAGCCACACTGTGACCTGACCGAGTCTCACTGGACAGATAGTCCTGAATTCTTTGGACCTTGATCTTCACAGGCACCAAAGGTCAGGATCTCCTGAACAACCCCCAAACTCTGCTGGACTCTGAACCTGCTCAGCCAAGCTCATATTTATTAGTGGGCAAAGGAGGATTAGACACTGGTTGTTTTAAATAACTTATATTGTTGATACAATATTGTAAAAGGGGTGAGGCTGGGTGAGTGACAGGCCTACCTGTTGAAACAAGACAATGTTGCAACTAAATCATACCACTTGACTAAACTCTTAGGTCAATGCCCACTATGCTGTGTGGTTGATTGTGAGGAAGAAAGCTGGTTATTTGTACAAGTAGCTGGTGGCAGCTCTCCCTAAGTCCCCAGCAAGAAGTACTGTCATGGCAATGTGCATATCCCAGGCCATCAGCTTCAGACCCCTGGCTGGTTCCCTTTCACCATGGCGAAGTTGAATAAACTCCTGTCCAGAGACACACCATTGTGTTCTGTTTCACCAACTGGCCTGCACCTAGGCACAAGTGTCCATTCTCATACGAATCCATGTGAGACACAAAAAGCCAGCTCATGGAAGGAAAGGCAGGAAGATAGATACCAAAGGATTTAGACAATACTGACAGCAAGGTAAAGCAGACATGGGATTTGTGAAAATATTTCTAAAAAAAGAAAAAATATGACAAACACGAAAAGGAAAAGGAAGGAAGGAACAGAGGCAGGCAGACAAGGTGAGAAGTAAAGAAAGAGGCAGAATATTTCTTTTGAAACTTAAGTTTAACATTTTAGAAGTCAGGAAATGCAAACACACCCCACAGAGACTATTGATCAGTGAGTGATGACACACATACACACATACACACATACATACACATATATACATACATACATATATACATATATACATATACACATATATACACATATGTACATATATACATATACACATATACACACATACACACACACATACACACATACACACATACACACATACACACATACACACATACATACATACATACATACATATACAGCAATACTGATCTTTTGGCAGAAAATTCTTTTCCCAAACATGCCAGTACAACACTCTGCATCTTTTCCAACTAAATGTCCTGCTGTTGTTACCACTATACAGGAACAGAAGACCCTGCTGAGCAGCAGATGGACCTCAGTAGATGCCAATACAGAAAGAAGCCAAGCCCCAGGTAGCAGCTAGGAGAACACCTTGTCCAGTAAAACCATATGAAGGCTGGCATAGGAAAATACCTGATGTTTCCATCCCTCAAAAGTCAAACAAAGGACAGAGTCACCTACACACTTCACAGGGCTAGATGGGGGAGCCCCCACCTCAGCAAAACACACAAATCAGTGCGCCCCTGTCTCATACCAGAAATCTGCATGCTCATGTCAGTCTTCTGCTGCTGTGACAAAATACTCGAGATACTTAAAGTAGCAAGGTTTATTTTGGCTCATGGTCTTGGAGGCTTCAATCAGTAGTCGGGTTTTAGCTCCTTTGTGGAACAGAACTTCGTGGCAGGGAACAGCTGGCAGAAGAGATAGATCTGTTGACCTGCTGGTTGTTAGAGGGGGAGGAGCCACACCCGACACTCCGTAGACCCTGCCTCCCAAAGTGCCACTATCTCTCAGCAGATTCAGGGCTGGTGACCAGCCCATCAAACCATTACCTTTGGGTTTAGGATAACTGCCATAACAAATATATTTAAAAAGACTGTCATTAATCTCTGGGGTACTGGACCATTGGGCTCATCTGAGTTACTACAAATGGGGCACCGAAAGCTACTATGTTCGTCCTGACGTTAAACGGCCACCAGCAAAGTAGATGTGCCTCACTGAGAGAGTGGTCTCCCTCGGCATTCATCCTGGTTTTCCAACTCTTTATTATGTCATTGTGAGTTGTAAGTCCAATTTTTATGCATGCCTTTTAATACACAACAGATAATCAACCCCCCTTGCTGATATAAATGATTATAATATGTCATTTGAAAGCAAAGCAAGGTCTTCTGCACATAACTGCCTCTGCCATGGTCCCTTGGCAGACACTCTATCCATGCAACTCTTAACTACCCAAGTTAGTGGTCGCCATACCAAAGTCCAGGCCTTCCCTCTACATCTCGGGATACAGAAGATTGTGTATGTCAGTAGGCATTCCCTCCCAATGACAAGTAAGAAACAACTCAGCTTCCTGCTCCCCTGGTCAACACCAGAGTGACAGCAGGAAACAGCACCACCTCCCAACCCTCAATGGTGCTCTGTAAAAAACACATTAAATAATACCTCAACCTACACAAGAATGTTATTCCAATTACGGTTCTGATGACTGGACACTGTGCTGGTTTTTACCATTTCCCTTTTATAAAAAAAACAAAAAACCCCAAAAAACTTCCTTTTAATAATGTCATGAGCTTATGTTTCCAAAATGTTAAATTCTTATTCGGGGGGGGGGGGTCTCTTTAATATCTAATATTCTTACTTGTTCAGTTACTAGAATATATCTCATTTATTTACTACATTGCATGGGCTGCTCTTTTTTGTTTTTTTCTTTTCTTGATTGTGAAATTACCCATTTGGCAATCACATTACTAATATGCAAAAAGTTCTTATTATAATTATAAAAGCAAATGTGACCCATGATTATTAAGAAAGCTGTTTGTCAAATCAGCCAGTTTATTTCTGGATATAATCAAGTACCTCGGGCTATATTAAAATCTTAAAGATGGTGATTTCTGTGTGTCTATGGATGGTTTAAAATAATAAAAGGAATCAAACCTTCTTGCCAATCTAGGTGATTGTGAAATTTAATTATCAGCAGGCATCATCAAAACAAAGGCATGCCAATTCCTTTTACACCGAAGAGTTCTCAGAAAATGTATTTTTAAGTTACTGTTAGCCTGATAATTTCATTAGTTTATACGTCAGTTAGTAACGGGCACAAAGACGCACTCGGCTGATGTGGTTAGACAACAGCAAGTGAGATTATTCAAATCGGAGAACCTCGAGCATAAGCTGAATAAATTACTGCAGTTTCCCTCCTTGCAAACACCAGCAAATTCCATTCCCTCTCGGCTGCTCCTCCAAGGCAGGGGTTGGACCATATTAGGTCCTGCAGAAGTCAGCTGTTCCTTTTCTAGGGCTCAGATGTCCAAGTTTATCCTAAGACTCCAGGGTTGCACCATCAAAGCCTCCAGTCCGGTCTGCTCTCAGGGACCTGGTAGGCCACTCCGTCAGCAGCAGCCAAGATGTGATACTAAGGCTACTGCAGCCACTAAGTAGAGCGCTCTCCCCACGCGCATGCGCCATATCCCCTTATAAAAGGTAAGCCCTTCCTGCCCTCTCGCTTTCTTTCTGCTCTAGCTCAGATGCTGCCTCTGCTCCTCCCCACAATAAATCTCCCACGTGAGCTCTGTTGCACGTTCTGACTTTGTGGTACCCCTTGGCTCCAACCTGCCCAGGCCGCCTTCATCCCTAAACTATTATACCACCCACCAGAGAAAAGGACCCAAGCTTGCCCCAAGAAATGCAAAGGAAAGTCAGAGACTTTCTCATCTCCAGGCCTGGGCCTGAGTTCCCCGTCTTCCTGAAATGCCTATTTCTCTGCCTGCGGTTTGGAATGCTCCTGTGTCAATGCCTATCCTTGTGTCACCTCCACAGGCCACTCCAGCTGAAGCAATCACTCCCTTGCCCTTCATAGTCCTTTACAGGATGATATGTTGTAACATTCTAAGCTATGGGTTTCTGCCTATCTCTGCTGCTGTGACTCAAGCAAGATTCTAAAGTCATCTTTTCCATACAAACATTCAGTTATGCCTGAAATCTGGTATATGCTCAATAAATGTTGTGGCGATGGAGCCCAAACTCAAGATCAAGGGAAGAAACAGGTTTTTTTGTGCACTGAGTTTACTGCAGCACCCACAGTTGGAGCCTTAGAGCGCCTTCATTACATTCATCAAGAAGGCAATCTGTTTGCAACATTCTTTTAAAGGTAGGTGCGTGCGTGCGTACGTGTGTGTGTGTGTGTGTGTGTGTGTGTGTGTGTGCACTACATAAGTAGGTAAGTCTGTGGAGGCCAGAAGAGGGCATCAGATCCCCTGGAGCTGGAGTTACAGGTTGCTGTGAGCTTTCACTTGCTCCAGAAGAACAGCAATCTCTCCTAAGCACTGAGCCATCTCTGTAGCCTCTGCACTCCTATGCATTAGGCCCTGTGTCCAAAGCTCAGCACACTGACTTAATGAGGAGATTGAGGCTAGGAAAAATTAAGTAACCCACCTCAAGATGACTTACTGGTCAGCAGTGGAGCCAGAATTCGAATACGATGATCTCAGAAGTTTGGAGCTACAAAGAAAGCTAGAATTATCTCCCTTGCTAAACCTTGAAGCTCAAGCCTGGCCCACAGTTGGCCCTTCAGCCTGGTGACTAATGGGTTCATGGAGTGCCCTACTTTCTCAGACTCTGGCCTCTGCCTGAGAGAACCCAGCTGCTCAGAGAAACAGAGAAACAGGCTCTATTCTTTCCTGCTCAACACCTCTCACAGGTGTGAATTGCTTGTGTCCTCTGAATTATTCATTATCCACACAATGGTAAGTGTGCTTAAAAAGAACTATGATTCCATATTTTGCAAGACAAAGTGTCTGATGAATTGGTGAACTAAGCCTACAGGTCAGGATGATTTACACGAAATAGCAAGTAGATTCATGTCCACCCTGTTTCTGCATTTCTGGTTTCATGCAATCTCCCAGTTTCCAACAGGATTAAAAAACAGTGGTCCATAAAAAGAGGAAAGAAAGCCTCAGTAAGCATGCATTCCCCTATCTGCAAAACAATTACCACCCTCTGTAGCTTATCCTGGCTTCTCTGAGCAGCAGAGTCTTCCCAGAGCTGAATTAGGGTTTTTCAATCAGACTGCTTAAGCTATATCAAGATCCAAAATTTCAGATGCCACACCATCTGTAATCCCTGCCTCTAATGTATCCTGCGATGATAATGTCTCCTTGTCCTTTTCCAGTGTGTCCCTTTGCTGCCTCTTCCCTTTTAGTTCATCCAGTGGGGCAGTCTTTGGAGAGGGGGAGCCATGTGCTAATAGGAAGCCAATGGCTCTGCATTTTAAATTCAACGTTAGTCAACCAAAATGAATTGAAATGCAGCAGCAGTGGTTTGAGGGTACTAAAAATAAGCCGTAGCATTTGCTGAGTTCTCAGAATTAAAACCACAGGCGGTCAACTTGTTGCTGCTCTTAATAAGAGCTGACTGCTCTGCCCACCGGCCGCTACCGCCAGCAGCTCAAACTACGGGACACCTAACAATGCTGTTTTTATTAGTTGTCAGCAATCATTAAGAAAATGACAGTTCTCTGCAACTAAACCTGCCCCCCCCCAAAGGAAAAACGCCTTGTGCCACATCATAGTCGAACCTTGGTCACAGTCCTACCTTGGGTTTAGGATTTCATCAGTTACACATCCATAGATGTGGTTCCAGCCACACCTGCCTTCCTGTCCAGTGCTGGGTCTCTCCTCCATTCAAGAGTTGAAATTTGGCAGAAGAATAAAAAGCACACAATAGGACACTGTACAATATTAGTACATTGAGCATGCCCACCGGGACTTCAAGACCATGTTGACCCTTGGATTCTGCATACTACACCAAATGTCTTAGCAGCCATCCCTTCAGGGTTTCTTATTAAAGTTCTCGGTGACCAAAAAGGTAGTGGAACTGCGTCTAATGCATCATTCTGATTAGAAACCTGTCATGTTCAGAAAGCAGCGGGGCTGCCTCCATTGATTCTTATGCCTTCACATTCATTATCTTTTTTCTCTTCAATTAGACCCGCTGATCAGACACAGAAAAGCTGAAAGCCCTTCTTTCACCCAACTACATTTAACACAGAAAAAAAAAAAAATCAGAAGCTCTGAAAGTAAAATTACAGAGTAGTATAGGAACATGTCTAGAGCCCCACCACCACCTCTCTCTCTCTCTCTCTCTCTCTCTCTCTCTCTCTCTCTCTCTCTCTCTCTCTCTCTCTCTCTCTCTCTCTCTCTCTCTCTCTCTCTCTCTCACACACACACACACACACACACACACTGTAAACATGCCAGGAGTCGAGAGGCTGGGCTCGACCTCCATTCCACAATCTCACTTCACTAACAAGAGCAAGGCACATTCTCCTGGCTGCTCTCTCAAACCCATGCCCCAAGCAAGTGTCTCTAAGGAGCTAATTTCTGAAACAAACAAAGAAATACGAGTCTGCAAGGACCAAGGATTTGCACCCTTGGCTCTGGGTAGCAATGGTAGCAGGTACCAAGGCGTCTAGCTTCACCCTCACCTTCCTCGCGCCGCCCGCCCCTGCTCCATCTGTGCAGAAAGTGCGAGGCTGCCTGGCTGCTTTCGCTCCCCGGGAGCCCCAAGCCCTTAGTCCGCACGCCTAGGACGCCACCGCGTCTCACCTCTGCACTGTCACATGTCAGGCGCAGAGGTGCTGGGGCACCAGGATGCGGGTCACCCTAACAAGTGTCCCGCGGGTCCCGCGCCGCGCTGCAAGAGCAGGCGGGACGGCCACAAGTAGACAGACTCTCCATCCCGGCACCGGCGACCGCGCGCTGAAACTCACCGGAGGACACGGAGGAGCCGGACAGGCTGGAGTTGCTCGACGCTGCCATTTCGGCGCCGCGCGTCGCTGCTCGCTCAGTCCCAGTGCGGGCGGCGTCGCCGCTGCCCTTGGCCGGCCGCTCGCAGCCCGCGCGGCCCCCAGCCCATGGCAAAGTCCTGGGGACGCGCGGGAAGCACCGGCCTCCGGACTCTGCCTGCACTTCCTGCTCCGCCAGATGACGCGCTGCCGCCGCTGCTATTTATTCGTGCTCGCCGTCCCTCTCGGCGCCTGGGCGCGCTCCGCTGCGGGCGTCGGGGTGGCAGGGGTGCAGTGAGGCCGAGGCGGACAGGCGGGAGGATGGGACCGCCGCTCTCACCGTCCCCGCCTTCCCCACCGTGGGTCCGCTCCCTGCGTGCGACTGGCACCTGGGCGCCCAGCGGCTCCCCGCACCGGCTCTCGGGGGATCCCGCCTCCGCCGCCGCACTTCGAGCGGCCCGGGCAAAGGCGGGGGAGACAGATAGACAGCGACCTCCCCCTTCTCCCTCCGCCCCAGCTCGGCTCGCGCGCGCACACAAAGGAAGGAGAGGAACGCCGGCGCTCCGGGCTGAATCGGCTCTGCCGGCTTGACAGCTCCTGAGCCCCTAGCTGCAGGGGGAGGCTGCGGACCATGGGGTGGGGACCGACTGGACTGGGAGCTTGTCCCGAGGTGCTGGGCAAGCCGCCAGGGACGCAAGGAGGACCGAGCAGCAGCGTACAGCGCTGCTTCCCGGGTTAGAAGGGGATGAAGGGGTCCTAGGAGGAAGGTAGTGGGACTCGCAGCAAGCTCTGGGCACCAGAGCAGCTACACAGCGGGGGCGCGGGGGGGGGGAGGGCGTCCAGAAGACGAAGGCGGAGTCACTGAGGACTAGGTGCTGGGCAGAAACAGGCCAGGGTGCCACCGAGGCTGGGGAGCGCCCCTTCCACCACCCTCCAATTTGTTCTTTGTTGCTCAGGAGCCGAAGGTTCCCTGCCAAAGAAGAGACTCCTAAAGCACCCCGGGAGCCAATCTGGCTACACCTTAAGTACCCCAGCCACTGGCAGGGACCATGCCCAGAAAGTCCACTGGCCTTCTGAGACTGGTCTTCAAAGAATAGAGACATCCCAAAGGTGACATCTGTTACACAGAGAAACAGGTCCTCTGTCCCTTGAAAGGATCCCCACAAAAGACCCAGCCTCTCTTGCAGGTGCAACTATACCCTTTCAGGATAAAGAGCTGCCTAGGTGTGTGAGGAAAAGACCAGAGCAGGTGTGTGCCATCCTCCTGTATTTAAACCCAAATTAATTTCCCTGGGAGGAAATGTCATGCAGATTTTTTTTTTTAATCCTTTTCATGCTCCCAGCGGGGTAATCGTTTCTTTCAATCCTGAAGCTACAGAAAACTGAGATATTTGAACAGAAATTGTTAGATCAAAGGAGAAAAGCAAGCATTAAAGGAATGAAAGTACTCTCATTATAGAGCAAAACGGAAAGTGTTCACATTGGGAGCAGCACGGTTTTGCAAAACATGACTAAAATAACATAGTCCATTTGAAAATCATCCGGAGTGTCTAGGAAACAGCAGCCAGGTCCTTGGGGCCTCCACATGCGCACACGACCTCGTGTACAGGGAATAATAAATGTTAAATGATCACAAAATGCACTCATGTCTCGTTTTCTACTTGATTTAAAGTATATTTCAAAATTCCCCTCCAGGGTAACATCCCAATGTGACTGACTGCCCAACAAGTGTCCCTACACATTTTTTGTTGGTTGATTTGTTTAAGAAAAAAGAAAAAAAACTTGCTAAAGGGCTGAAGCCTGAGGGCCTCTTGAGGAAACTGGATCCCAATGCTGCCAAGTATCACTATTCCTACCCACTTTTGGAGGGCAGTGCAACCTTGGTGTGGCCTCATCTGGAGCCTGCTCAGCATACCCTTGACCTCTATGAGAACAGCACTCTTGAACACCCAGAGTTCAAGACACAACAAGACATTTGATGTTTGGCTAGTAAATGACAAAGTCCTCCAGATCTTTAGATGATGGACATGGCTACGTTACTCCGACTGGATTGTTGCTACCTGGGCTTCGAAGAAAACCAGCATCGGATTTCCAGCTTTGGTTCTGTCAACAATTCATCTAGGACGTCAGCAAATGATTCAGGGTGTTCCTCCACTTCCATCACTGACAATTTGGAGTGTTGTTAAGTGTCAAAAAGATACTAGATGAGGAGCCACTTTGTACCAGGCCTAAAGACTGTTCCAGAAGAGGCTGTAAGTTGTTCACCTGCTTTATAGAATCAGCCGTTTGAACAATGTTTCCTTTCCCTCCTGGAGATAACTAACCAGTGGTGGCTTATTTACTGAGGAAATGTCTCATTTGTGGCCCAAAGGTTATATCTTTTTATGTCCCAAATTGAGCAGTAAGTGATGGGCTTTGATATTTATTATAAACCTCACAGAATGTCTGATTCTATGTGGGCAGATTATAATATTTGCCCTCACAGAACTTTAGTAACAAGAGCAAAGTGTGTGAGCTGGAGAGTTGGCTCAGCATTAAGAGCATCTGTTGTCCTTGTACAGGACCTGGGTTCAGATAGTAGCACCCACACAGTGGTTCAGAAACATCTTTAAGTCCAGTTTTAGGAGTTCCAACACCCTCTTCTGACCTTTGGGAGTACCAGAAGCCCATGTGGTACACATGCAAACACACAGGCAAAACACTCATATAGATAAAATAACAAAATAAATGAATATTTTTAAGAAAGCCAAGTATGGCCCAGTGAACAAGATTATTTTTATTACTCCAGACAGATGAAGGGATGGAGGGGCTCTCACTGTGAAGGCACCATGGCCTACCCTGTGTGGTACGAAGGTAGAAGACAGAGGCTCTCAAGTGAGGCCCCATTGGTGGTTGGAGGTGGACAGTATGCCCAGAGCCTGCTGTTTAGAAGAACAAACATGAGGTACCAGTTTCTGAGCAGACATTGGAAGCTGATGGCTCCTTGGGACTACTGAAGTATAATCAGCAGAGAAAACACAGCAGGCTTAGCTGCTCAAGACCAAGATCCACTTTCTCTAGCTCAAAGGCCAAGGGGCTTGGGCTCTCCACTAGATGGTTCGTACCATAAATTAACAAACAGGAACCAAAGCAAAGTGCTAAGTCCCTTTTTCAGAAGGTGTGGGACCACTGGTGGGCCTTCTGGCATGTTTCCCCAAGTGAAATAACAACGCCTTCATTCATGCATTCCATTTGCTTCGCTTCTGAGATAAAAATCCTTGTTGCCAATGAAATGAGAGTATTGATGCTCAGCAGACCCGAGGCTACTTAATCTGGTGCAGTTTTCTTAGATACTGCACCTTCCTCCAAATGATAAAAGATCCACGGGCAAAGGAGGGTTTGCTGATGTGGTCTGACACAGAGCTTAAAATTGCCATTTTGCTTTAACATAGCACTCACCAACTTTCCTTTGCATTATTTATATTTAGTTGGTATATATATATATATATATATGCCTGTATGTGTATATGAGTGTGTGTATTTGTGTATGGATGTTTATATTATATGCATAAATGTTATGTATATGTTGTACATGTGTGTATGTATATATGCATGCTTATATGTGTATGCATGTATGTATATTTATGTGTGTGCATGAGTGTGTATGCATGTGTATGTGTATTCGCTTACATGCTTGCACACGAGGACAACTTGCAAGAGTCAATTTTTTCCTTCTACAATGTGGATCCAGGGACTGAACTCAGGTGCAAGCTGTCAGGCTTGAGGCTTGGGGAGAAATGGCTATCTTACCAGCCCCTAGCTGTAACCTTATTATAGATTTTATCATCAAATCAGAAATTCATGAAGCAACTTCCCCTGCTGCCTAGGTTCCTGCGCGTGAAGCCAGGGCAGCTGAACAGGCCCCTCCCTTAAAATCTGCTTCCCTTTCTAACATTACTGCCTGGTACCTCCTTCTCCGCTGTGACCTTTTCTCACGGTGCCCTATCTATGTTCCTTGGAGCTATGAGCCAGCGCTAGTCTCAGTCCAGGTTCTCGCTGTTGTCCAATGGAGCGGTGGTGAAAGTTTACCCAGAATGCACTTCGTCGGGAGAATCTTCTCCTTTCCCAGCTGGCTCTTATGTGGAATGCCCCCAGTCTGCTGCACCTCCCTACCGGCAGAGTACAGGTCTACCTTGTCTTAATGGCAATGCTGGGTGTAGGAACAATTTTCTCTCCCCTGTCATTCAAAGATTTTTTTGGAAGGGGTGGGAAAGGGAGTAAGATGTCACCTGTCCAGCCTTTGTGTAATTTACCATGCTGTGCACACAGTAGGCCGTCAGGAGATAATTTTTGAACACATGAGCAATGAATGGAATGACTTTTTGCCTCTCTGGCTGTGCCCGCTGAGTGATGAGTAATACCTCTGGGGCACAAAGGGCAGTGGACAGGCATGTGAGGACATTCTGGTCTTGAACAAGACAAACCAAAATGGTGAAAACAAAAGAGCCACATGTAATAACGTAAATGTTTACAGGCTGGGCCCTGTCTCTCCGTCAGCAGGGACTGCTACAACTCCTGTAATTTATTGTTTTCGGGGTACTCTTACATTGCTATAATCTGTTATTTTATTTTAGCGGTCCTTTGAAGTTTGAAGGCAGACAGAACATACCACAGGGTGAATGTCCCAGCGTGTGGAGCTGCCCTTAGCAATCATTTGGGGTGTTTCTCAGAGGTTATTCCCTTTCACTATGCTAAACACAGAATGAAATAGTCCTTACTTTCAAGATTAATCCAGTGGTCGGTGTTCACGAGAGAATTGTGGGGCTGTTTGTCAAGCAGCTTTAAATATTTTATGGCAAATTACTCTGGCCTGAAAAGCGGCCCCTTTGCTGTCAATTTCTCATCGTCAACATAATTCACTGAAGAACTATTCCCCCTTTTAGTTCAAGCCCTGTTTCCTATAAAAGATACCCACCCTTTCTAGAAAACACTGGCTCTTATCAGAGAGCAGGAAGTGAACCGGAGGCAGAGGCTGAGAGCCCTCAGTGGACTTAGAAGATGCCCTGAGCACACTGCTGGCTCCCAGGGCAGGTAGCAGTACAGCCAGGGAACAAAGAAGAGTCCACACCTGGGGTGCAGACAAAGAGGCCGCCTGCAAAACCTAATTGCGGCTGCAAATCGCCAGCTGCTGGAGACCCCTAGTGGAGATCCGGCACACTGCAGGCACAGATGTCCCTGGAAGTTGGTGCTGCTCAGGGGAGGTAATGACTCCAGAGTCCAGTGTGACCACTTTGCCAGTGAGTAACACACACACACGCACGCATGCACGCACGCAAGCACGCACATGCACACACATACTCACACACACACACTCACACACACACGCACGCACACACGCAAGCACGCACATGCACACACATACACACACGCACGCATTCAAGCATGCATGCACATGCACACACACACACACACACTCACACACACATTCATTAGCTACAGAATCAGCTTTGTGTCCCCAACATTTAAAATCATGAAACTTTCTGCCCTCATAGTCCTCAGAGAAATCTAAGGTAAACTCAAGTGAAGAAAGCTCCAAGCCTGCCCTGGACTAAGGGCGAACTGAGGGCTTTTTTTTTTTTTTAATCCTGTGATATAGTACCTCTAGCTACTTTTGCCTTTGCTATCAGAATCTAAAGGTACCTTCTCTGCTACTTGTTCATCTATCCATATGCTACATAATCTACGTGGGAAGCTTTATTAAGCATGTACTGTGTGGAGGAGTGTGTACTAGACCCATGGGATAAAGAAATATGTGGGGGAAACTATACCCTTGTCTTGGGCCCCCACAGTACAAGGTCCGACACTGCTTTCTGAGATCCTTCTGCATCAACTGAAATTTGTTTGCACCAGACTGATCTCTATGGGAAATCATAGGTGTCACCCACGTGGGTGAAAAATGTCTTTCAACTGGAAAGTTGCCTTTTTTTTTTTTATTGTTTAACAAAATCTCTCAAATCAAGTGTCCAAAGCTATTTCCTAGGTAACTGAAATTTTCTCAACCACAGTTTGGGCTTATTGGCCTAGAGAATAAACTGATTAGTATGCACACAAAGACGCGTGTCACGTAGCAATATTTCCATTGGTCACAGGTACGTGCATGGTAGAGATCCCATACGGAATATAATGGGGCCAGCCCACCCACTGTTATGATGGCCATGTAATGGCTATGAGAATGCCACACAATCTGCTACCTTTCCTAATGATGCTGCTGGGAGGAAGTCTACCAGTGGGACAGAGTCACAGTGTATGCAGTTTTGTTCAGTACCCCTGATAATGACCACAGTGACCATGTTACTGCTTTGCGTATTTGCTAGATGGTAAATTTTAGCATGATTTCAGGGAGTATTCTCACACAGAAATACAAAGCTCCATGAAAAATGTTATGCCCTGTCATTCAGCCAGCGGCCTTCTACATCTTGGGATTGTTGGGTCTTTGGGTGTAATCAAGAGACATTTAGTAGGGACTAAGCTTACTACCTGGATTGAGTAAGCACAAGAGAGCAAGCTGTGATGTTCCCTCAGCAACAGAATCTCCTAGTGACAGGGTTCTCAGGACATATCTCATCAACATAGATGGAGAATAGAGACTTTCTCCACCTAGCCCTGTCCCACTTAACCGATTTCTCTCTGCCTGTCAGTCCCCACATCCGCTTATAAGATAACCACTCAGAGACATAACATATTTAAAATTGTTTGGCCAATGGCTTAGGATTATTACTGGCTAGTTCTCTCTCTGTCTCTCTCCCTCTCTTCCCCCCCCCTCTCTCGTGTGTGTGTGTGTGTGTGTGTGTGTGTGTGTGTGTGTGTGTGTGTGTGTTCTGATTTCCCACCTGGCTTTACTCTGCTTAGTGATCGGCCGAAACAGCTTTATTCATCATCCAATACAAGCAACACATATTCGAAGCATACAGGAGACATCCCACATCACATCAATAAGTGATGATTGTCCTATGATCTTGGCACCCACCCACCCTAAGAAAATCAGAACCAATATTTGTATTTCTTTCCCCCATGGCAGCATAGATTCAACAATGACACAATAATTTTTCTAAAGAAGGAGTGTGAATATACACTGAAGGCAAGCCAGCAGACATACCTGGGCCCATCTACTGTTACCAAGAATACTTTTACACATGTCTCAGACCATGTATAAACAAAGCATGAACAAGTGATTCTGGAGCCAGCCCACCCACTGTTATGATGGCCATGTAATGGCTATGAGAATGCCACACAATCTGCTACCTTTCCTAATGATGCTGCTGGGAGGAAGCCCACCAGTGGGACAGAGTCACAGTGTATGCAGTTTTGTTCAGTACCCCTGATAATGACCACAGTGACCATGTTATGTCTTTATGTGTATTCTGGGAGTCCAAACCACTTGTTTTGTCTTTTATGCAAGTTACTCAATCTCAGTTTCCTGACCTTTAAAATGAGGTTGGTTCTGAATACCAGTTTACAGAGTTTGTTATGGCTGGATGAAACAACAGTTATATCTGATGCACAGAAGCCTGGTTGGGAGTCCTGGCATTGTTTATGCCTTAAGGCAAGTGTGGTGGACCTTAACTTGCTCTTTCAGAAGAGACTGGAAGGATTGTGGTTTGTGGGAAAAGCAATTTTCACCCACTTCAACAAAGTCACCCATGCAGGGGGATTGTAAGACCTATAATCCAGGCCTGGGATTTGCAGATAAAGCTGAGTTCAGATCCTAATTGAGCCATATTCCTCTGATAACCTTGGACAGGAACTTAACCTCTCCAGTTCACAGTCCGGTTATTCCCAAGTGGAGATGTTAATCTGCCTCATCTTTATGTAAATGAGTCTATGATTGACAAACATCCTCCATACTCAATGGCATCAGTGCAACAGGTGCTCTTTGACTTTGGCTCCTGGCAGAGAATAGAAACTACTAGAAAAAATTGTAGGTGTCTTAGGGTTTCTATGGTGGTGAAGAGACACCATGACCATGGCAACTCTTACAAAGGAAAAACATTTAATTGGGTCTTACTCACAGTCTCAGAGGTTAAGCCTGTTATAATCATGGCAGGAGCATGGCAGTGTGCAGGCAGATTGTAGCTGAGAGTCCTATATCTTGCAGTCAACAGGAAGTCAACTGTCTGTCACACTGAGTAAAGCTTGAGCAAAAGAGACCTCAAAGCTCACCCCCACAGTGACATACTCCAAGAAGGACATACATATTTCAACAAGGCCGTGCCTCCTAATAGTGCCACTCCCTTTGGGGGCCATTTTCTTTCAAACCACCACAGTGGATGACAGTATCCAAGAGTGATGTGTAGCAACTCAAAAGCACAGTTCTCTTTCCGTGCTTCCCAACCCCCACTAAATGGTAAGATGTCTTCCCACCCACCCGCTACCAGGAAAGGCTCAGTTCCCTGTCACAGGTGATACAAAATGCCACTCATCATTCAGTGTCTGCCAGGGGCCTGCTCAGGATTTCAGCACACTGTCACACACTTGTAAGAATCCTAAAATGAGACTCCCAATCTACATCTCCTGTAGGAAAAATGGAGGCCAGGAAGCTCATTGTTTTGTCATCAAAATGCACAACCACCTCACTTACAGGGTGATGATGCACACCTCCCTCTTTACTTGATCAACAAAAGGGAGAGTATAAATAATTTCTCAAGGTCACATTTATCCAGTTTAAGCCAGCTTTGGCTGTCTCTGCGGAATACACAAAGGGAACTTGCCTTCCAGCTTGTTTGAAGTTTCTGCTCCCGAGTAAATATTTTCCTGTTTCAGCCTTCACTGGGGTGAGACGCGAAGGGTTTGAAAGATGTTTTATGTAGTTCAAATATTTATTCCTTTTCTGTTTGAACCTAGAACAACCCCGCCATTTTTGTGTTGTCTAAAGCACAAGCCTTAGGGGCAGGTCAGGATCCCCAAACGCTAAGGATTCATGTTCTACACAACAGGGCTCAGGCAGGGGGGCAGGCATGAAGTCAGGGAGATGAAGGTGCTATTTCCCAAAATGGAGGGATTTCAAAGGCACACTCCCCAGTGAGGAGCCCTGTCACTCACCTTGCAGACATTCACTGTTGGAGCTTCATTTCCTGGACCCGGGTGCCATGAATACTTAGTATAATTTAGTCACTTGGTGTGAGGGAGACTCACTCAGACTAAACACATTAGATATTTTCACTTAAATTTCCCTATTCCCCACCCCCACAACTGAATTGAATTCTAGGCAGAGGGTTATCATATGGGAGAGGACCATATAAGCTTTAATATCTGTAAGGGTCTTATGCAGCATCCAGCAAGTCTGAGCAGGCTCCACCCTGCATTTCTATGAAGGTCAAAGAGGGTCAGAGGATTAACATCTTGTTAGGCAACAAGGGCCTTGGGCTTGTGGTTTGAAACTCAGAGGACTGTCTCAAATCTATCCAACAGGTTTCAAAACTCCCTGTGCTAAGACCACACCTGGAATCATAAAGGCAGGATTTACAGGAGAACAACACAGATCAGTATTAAAAAGATAAGAGCTCCCAGCTCACCACTGTATGCTATAAGGTTTGAAGATGCTGGTAGGACTGTAAGACTTGGCAAACAAATTGCACTGTGAAAGGAGCTGGCCCCAAATGGTGATTGGCCAGATCTGTCTGTCTCTGGTCTGAAAAGAAAAGGTAGGGTGTCCAATTCTGGCCAAGGTCTTTAGTATGACTGTATCCACAGACATGGAGTCCGAAAATAGAATGTAACATTAGAACACAAATTTTCCAATGGGCAGACTATCAACTCTTCCTCAGATGTTAGTCCGTGCTGTAATTTTTAAAGCGCATGCCTGGGTGGATAAGCCTAAACAACCTGCATTTCCTTTAGGACCTCTCCCTCGGGGCAGGCAGCTGTCATCCAGGCAGATGTTTCCCAGCAAATCCACTCTATCATTTCTCAATCACAAAGAAGATTAGAAATGGGATTTTCAACTCAGATGGGGTTGAAGGGTGATGTTTATGCCAGAGAAATGCTTCACACCACGGCTAGAAAATTTGCTTTGGGAAAAACGCCTTCAACTTCTGATGTGTTCTGAATATATGAAAATAAGACTTTGAATGGAAGAAGGTGGTATCCCAGCTGAGCCACAGACACCGATATCCAGCTGCCGGGGAAACTCTGATGAAAAGATTTCAGCCTTCTCCAAGTGAACTGCTATCCCCCAGGGATGAAATGGAAAGGATACAAGATACATAATCTGTAATATTTATAGTAGTTAACTGTTATATAACAGTTTCCTCCAAGATTGAACATTGGATCCAGCCTGGAAGCTGATTAAGCAGGAAGGTAAACAACTCAACATAGTTTCAGGAAGTCCCTGAAACTTACTAGATCCAGCAAGTCTATCCCTGCCCGAGGAAGCAATAAAAGCTGAGAGTCCATCTCAGTTGACAGCTCAGCTGCAAAGATGCAGAAGATTCAAGGTACAAAGAAGTCCCCGCCAAGCTAAGCTGCAGAGAAGACCCTGACTTCAGACCAGCTGCCTGGAGGATTTTAGACCAGTCGCTCCTGCTGTTGCGCTGTCTGCGGGCTGAGCAGTGTGCTCCGTGTTTCCCGTCTTTGGTGAACTCTGACCCATGCAGGAGCGGGCCCTGGTGATGCTGTTGTTTTTCAGTCATTTCTGCTTTGTGACCCCTCACCCATGCTCTTGTAAGTAACACCAATAAAACTCATTGGTTCACGGGATTGGCCTTTGATGACATCTGTATCCTGTTCTGTTGTAAGATCCCTAACTGGGGTGAGTAGACATGTGTGGTATCTCCGCAGGAAATGTTTTGTCATGCAACACTCACATGTTATAGTAAATTTATGTCAGCTTGACAGGGCCCAGGGTAACCACAGCCTTGGGCAAGTATTATTCTGGAGGTGTTTTGAGATAAGGCTAACATTTAAGTCAGCAGACTGGCTAAAGGCACGAACCCTTCCTAATGTGGCTGGCTCCTTATAATCAAGCTTCCTTCATGAATGAGAGAAAATTCTCCCTAGCACTGTCAGACTGGTTGGTGTCAGCCTGTAGATTTGAACAGAAAGCCTGGGGCTGGAGTCTGCTGACCCTCAGACTGGAGCCAAATACTCCTCTCACCGGGGTGTACGGAAGAAGGACCTCCTCACCTCCATGATCTCCAATAACTTAGAGTAAATCTCTCCCTTCATCCCACCCACACATGAAGATCATATGTAGCCATATTATAATATGTATATATAATATCCCATCTACACAGATATCTTATGTACAATGTGTATATATATACATATACACACACACACACACACACACATATATATTGTCTAAATACATGGAATGCTTTTCTATAAACCTCCTAACACACACACACACACACACACACACCTGTTTGGTTGCTGTTGCTGTGATAAAACATCATGGCCAAAGCCAATTTGCAGAGGAAAGGATTGCACCATCACTAAGGGAAGCCTGGACAGGACCCGAGAGTCAGGAAGTGAAACAGAGACTATGGAAGAGCACACCTTACTGGCTCAGTCAGCCCATTTCATGCACAACCTAAAGCTACCTGCTCAGGGGTGGCCCTGACATCTCACACCCACCATCAATAAGCAATGCCCCGCAGACTTGCCCACAGGTAGGAATCATTATCAATTGAGGTTTCCTCTCCCCAATGGCCCTAATTTGTGTCAATCTGATAAAAAAAAAAAAAAAAAAACTAACCAGCACAATTACCCTCTTGTCAACTTAGCACATGAATATCTTCACTTTTAAACCACGATCTTTTCTTTCTTGTTTATCCCCAAGAGCTCATGTCAAATAGCAATATCGAAATATAAGGTATACAGTAACTTTGAAGTCCTACAGTATTTAAAAATTCCAGCACTTTAAATGCCCAAGGCCTTTAAAAATCCAAACTATCTTAACTCTGGGTTCATGTAAAATGAAAAACAAACAAAGGCCGGGTTGAGTATTTTCTCACTCCAAGAGAAAAGAACCAATGCAGTATAAAAAACAATTGGAGAAAGCAAAAAGCAAACTCCAGCAATGAAAATAGCTCAGTGTTCAATACCTTGGACTCATTCAAATCTTCTGGGCTCTACAGGGCTTGGGCAGTGCCATGGTTCTCTCTGCCATCTGTAGCACATCCAGCTTGTCTTGTACACTCAGGCCAGCTCAACTCTACACCTCCTGGTGTCCCTGGCACTAGTCACATGTTCCAAGCACCTCCAATATTCTGGAGGTCCCCACTGCAACTAAGGCTGCACCTTCACCATGGCCTTTTCTGGTCTCTGTGGTACCAAATATGAGATCCCCTCTCTCTTCCCTTTAATCCTGCAGTTTTCATGACACCAAATCCAGCACAACCAGTGAGGCCAGTGAAACTTTTACACATTGCCAAGTTCAACTTCCAGCTTGAGATACAGCCTTAATGGAAAGCAGTTTCTGTTTGCTGATATAAAGGAAATACTCCACAGAAAATTTCACCTCAATGATGCTGATCTCTTGTTAATCAAAGCTCGTTTTCATCTGCAGCTAACCAGTACCAGTTGTCTCTGTAAAGCAAAGGTTTAATCTCCACATACTCTTCTTAATTGACATCTTCAAATAAGCAGCCTCAATAGATGTTTTGCTTCCTTCTGAGACTTTGCAGAGCAGGTCACCGTTGTCAGCACAGAGCTCAGCCTTAACCTCCAAGTTCTCACAACAGCTCATTTAGCCCTGAGCACTCATTGGCTTTCCCAGCCCAACACCCCAAAATCCCACAGACAAAATGTACAGGCCTGTAACAGCAATAGTCCAGGGTCCTGGTACCAACTTTTGTCCAGTTCGGTTTCTGTGCTATGATAAAAACACCGTGACTAAAAGCATGAGGGGTGGTATTTAAAGCATGAGGGGTGGTATTTGGCTTACACTTCAGCATCACTGAGGGACGGAACTCAAGCAGGAACCTTGAAGCAAGAACTAAAGCAGAAACCAAGAAGGAACGCTAGTTACCAGCTTGTTTTCCATGGATCACTTGGCTTGATTTAAAAAAAGAAAAGAAAACCCAGCATCCCCCAGTAGGCTGGGCTGTCCTGCATTAATCCTTAATTAAGTAAATACCCCTTCAGGTTTGCCTATAGGCCAATCAGATGGAAACATTTTCTCAACTGAGGTTCCCTCTCTCAAAATAACCCCAGCTTGTGTCAAGTTGACAAACCCCCCCCCCCTCTCTCTCTCTCTCACACACACACACACACACACACACACACACACACACACCCTTTGCATGTATTTTCTCATCCTCTGTCTCCTATTCTGCCCCTGAGATCTCTAGGCAACATACTGAGGCATTAAAACTGTTCTTCTGTATTCTTGCATATCTCTAATTTTTCAATAATGAGAACGAATAATTGTTGGTTTTTAAAATGCATGTTATTACAGGTTTATCATGACCAACAGAATGGATTATGTCCTTATATCACTGCGCCTGTATTCAGAGCAACGCTTCTTCTCAAATTTAGAGTTCATAAACACAACCTGGTGAGCTGTTAGCATTGGTTCCTGGGCTACCCTCCCCGCAGCTGCTGATTCTAGTGTAAACCAGGGCCTGCATTCTCCACCAGCTAGTGGGTGGTGCTAAGGCTGCAAGTCCCCAGGCTTTGCTACGATTACTAGAATAGTGATCCAAGCCCCTTACTAGAGAACTGTCACTTAAGCTCTGCCCATGCTCACCATCACTTCCGCATTTTAATAAATCCTGCGATGCTTTGCAGCTGTCTTCCTACCATGGTCTCTCACTCAGCTGAAGAAACCTGGAGGCAGTGATGGTGTGTCACAACTTTTGTATCTCTCTTCATTATCCCAGGAACCTTTCCTATAATAGAATTTCAGAAATGTTTATAGAATGCAACTGTTTATCTTTGCTCTGGTTTCCCAAGCCATTTGAAGGCAGCAGGCTGCCCTGATTTTCCACACGGCAGGGCAGAAGCAGGATTAATACAATGGGATGCTGTCTGATAGTCTCTTCCCCCCTGCCCTGTGAATTTAATTTTCTATAAGCTCAAATGTAATTCTCCTTGGGAGAGTTATAGTCAAGAACCTGAATGCTTCAGACCCCTTGTGACATTAAAGCATTGTCTACTGAACATTGCCAATCTTGAGGGACATTGAGTTTTCTTAATTTGTATTTCTAGACAAGTAAATGTATGCAATTGTGTAGACAAAAGGCCTGAGTGCAAAACTCATCTTTTTTTTCAGTTTTGATCCAGACGTGTGATATTGGACAAACATACCCTAGGGTTTGAAGTGGGTAATACTGACTGTATTTGTCAACTTACTTGAACATGATTACCTGGCAAGATTTACGAGAAAGAATGAAGAATGTTACAACTTTATACATTTTCATTTTCAACTGTCGCTATATTCCCTTTCCACTACATTCTGCCATGTCTCTGAAGACTAGCTTTGTTTCTTCATGTTGTTTGTGATATTATTTTATTATTGATTGACAGTAACCTACCACATTAGTGTGAGTCTGGCATTCAGATGGGAAATCTAATGCCTCTGTTACCCTTCCTCTGCTCTCCCAATTTTCAAGCTCTGTCATTACATTCTTTACTGTGGATCACCATGTCACCGTCTTATAACAGAAATTCAGTTCATTTGCATATGTATTTACATGCCTTTATTAATAGGGAAAAGACCAAGTGATAATGAATAGCATTCCCCATTTTTCAAAAGGAATATTGCTGTTTCAAAACTATTTCATATTCAAAGTATTGAAATAAATAGATATTAATGAGAAAAGTGCATTTATGGCAATTTTTATATTATTAGAAGTGTTCTTTTCATAAAGTAACTTAGGTTTTCTATAGACATTTCAGAGTTTAGAAATGTATAACTTTAAAAAATCAGTCATATTGCCATCACCACTAGTAAGTGACATCATTCTCCCTACTGTGGCGATCTGCAACTGAACACTTGGATTTTTGAAGTTTATATTTTGTTGGAACAGGAACATTCATGGGGAAAAACCTGTGTTGGGGCCCCATCACAGTATCTGCATCAAAGTTTGTAATTGTTAGTAGCTGATCACTTAGCCTCTCTGCCAGATCTCTGCGATCATGGACACAAGTCTAGTGCAACCCATCAAGCTGGCTAGGGTAACCAAAAAGCTGGGCGGGACCGGTTCGCAGTGACAGGCAGCGTGCATGGAATTCATGGATGACACCAGCCACCCTACCAATGGAAACATCAAAAATCCTGTAAATTTTAATGAGTGAACTTTTATTCTTTTAAGTTGAAAATAATAACGAATGCACTTTTGGTTTGGAGTGGACTCGTGTATTTCCTTGTGTTATCCATTTCCTAACATGATTATTTAATGATGATATAGCTTCACTGTATGAACCTATCATCACTTATTCTGTTGAATGAAACATGCAATAGTAACAAATTTTGCTTTTGTGAAATATACTGATTAAAAAAGAACCTATATATAAATCTGTATGTGCTCATACTTATAGGCTTGATTGCTGTAAATGGAATAAGTCAATGGCAGGCCTCACCTGACTGGTCTACAGAGCTCCAAGGGCAATATATCCTTACACAAATGATGTTTAGAGGAGGCTACATCCAAACTTCTGGCCTCAGACCAGCAGGGACAGCCCACAACAGGGGCTACAAAGGTGTTGACAGACCTTGATAAAATATCTAAATTGCCTTCCAGAAAAACTATCTCAGTTTACAATCAGTCTGAGACTTACCATATATGTATAAAAACTAACAATTAGAATATATCTTTAAATTCACATTTACAAAGCACAGATGGTATCTAAAAGTGCTGTATTAATTTGGAAGCTTAATTACTCACCAGAATCAAGGTTTGCAATTACTTGTTTATATTTTTAGCCAAAATATTACTTAGAGTCTTCATAACTACAGTAGGCATTGTTCATGTGGGACCTTGTTCTCCTTAGTCCTACTATCATTTTATTATTTTATTTTATTTGAGACATTGTCTCATAAGGCACTGACTAGCCTGGAACTCTATATAGAATAGGCTGGCCTCCAACTCACAGAGACCCACCCACTTCCTGAGTGCTGGGATTTAAGGTGTTTGTACATTATCAATCTTGGTTTGTTCTATCATTTTAAATGAAAGTCTGAGAGTTTGTGGGAGTTACAGATCATGCCCTGTAAAGAACACCAAATATCAGGGTTTGGATATCAGTTCAGGACTTACTTTAGAGTCTGATCTCTTAATCAGTCACAATTGGGCCCCTTAATTGGTATGCCAATGTTTTTATTGGTTTGTAATGACTCTTTACATATGGTAACTATATCAATATAATGGTCAAAGTTTTAGCAAAGATACCCTTTTTGACTTATCATTTGCTTTAAAATTTTAAGTCTTAAAAACAATTTAAGTCTTTTTTTCTATCAATTTACATGAATTCCTTTTACAGTCAGGCAATTAGCTCCTTGAAAGGATTTCAAATTCATCCATGATATTTTAAAAGGTTTGCCACAAAATATTTTCTTCTCTCATGAAAATATAACCTTAGGAAGCGTGCTACCTTCAGAATAGTAAGAATGGAAGCACATAGAAGCACATGTGTGGCTTGGGCAGTCTATGGGGCCTCTGGTAGTGGATCAATATTTATCCCTAGTATAGGAATGGACTTTGGGAACCCATTCCACATAGAAAAATACTCTCTCAGCCTAGACACCTGATATGACAGACTTTGAAGACTACTAATGGAAGGCCTCACTCTCCCTGGGGAGCAGAAAGGGGATGGGCTGGGGTTTGGTGGGGATGATACAGGAGGATGGCTGGGGGGGAACTGGATTGACATGTAAAACAACCTTGTTTTAAATTTAAATTTAAAAAGGAAGAGAAAAATACAAATTTGGAGGGCCAGAGTTAGTTCTTTGGGATGGTAATTACGGAACTCTCTATGAAGGCCTAGAACCCTCTGAGGCATCCTCCCAGATGGTAATGCCACCTACCTCCCAGATGGTAATGCCACCTACCTCCCAGATGGTAATGCCCCCTAGCACAGGTGAGCCTCCTGCACACGGATGGCAAAAGAAAACAGGCACTGCTGTCAAAGAGACCCTGTAAGTGTAAGTATGCAGCACGATGCAAAGATCCTCTCCTATTTTAACCCTGCAGAGAACCGGGTCCTCCGGATACCACCAAGTCATGACTGTGGAGGTGAAGGTTCCTGTCGGGTTTGGCCGACAAGGTCCTTAACAGGTCATTGTTTGTTTGTTTTGTCTTAAATGGTGTAATCACTCTTTACCTGCTCCACTCATGCCAAGTACTCATTCACGGGCAGTAATGGAGTCCTTACTGAGTGGCAGACACAGCTATAGTACAGCCCCTGAGGACACAGCAGCAATGTCCGAAGGAGACACCCTGTCCCACAGTGGGGGTTCCCTCCCAGACCTCCGATTAGGCACAAACCACATCTAAACACCTGTTTTCACGGAGAGATCATTTATTAAACTGGGAAGAAAAGTTGACATGGCTGCTTTCTGACTCAGGCAGGAAAATCGCAGCAAATGACCTCACAGCTGTAATTCTGAAGAGGAATGGGCGAGGGTGCAGGGGTACCTTTTGATTGGACATGTTAATTAGGTGAACCAAGGGGGCTTTTGATTGCTGGACATTGGTAGTCATCCTCGGGAATGACATAAGAAAGTGTCCAAGCAAAGGAATAAACCTTGATGGCTAGCTTTAAGAATGTGATCTAATGGCTTTTAACAAGCCAGAGGGGATGGGAGAGAAGGGCAAGTCCTGCCAGAGCTTTGTGCTTAACCCTTCAATGTCCTTTTCTTGAGGAGCTTGTATGTTACTAGTATGTTTTCCCACCGGCCTGGTCCCAGAGCCACACCAGTCCCAAATAACACACAGAGACGCTGTATTAAATATAACCGCTGTTGGCCTGTTACTAGCATTTCTTATTGGCTAGCTCTGCCTTAAATATTAACCCATTTCTATTAATCTAAGTATTTCCACGTGGTCTTATCTTACCAGAGAGAGGGTCTGGAGTTGTTCTCCCTCATGTCTCTACATGTTCAATCTACTCCTACCTCTCCCCAAAACCTCCTTGTCTCCTAGTCCCGCCTATCTTGCTTTCCTATTGGCCAATCGCACTTTATTCATTAACCAATACGAGAAACATATTCACAGAATGACATCTCCCATCACTTGTAGGAGACACATTTTATTTATTTATGTATTTATATATGTATGTATTTATTTATTTATTTGTTGTTGTTGTTGTTGTTTTAAAGTGGGGTAGATGTTGGTAAATGTGCATGCAGATGAAATCTCCCACCAGAGGAGAGACAAGATGGCAGACAGCCACTGCCAGCACCTGGGGACCTTCAAGCTGCTCTGAGGTGCCGGAGAGACCCACGGAGGCTTTGAGGGCAGACCCGGCAACACAAAATTGGGGGGAAAAGGTAGCAGAGTGGAGTTGCAAGAGCAGAGGAGAGAAGGAAAGCTAGAGGTGTAGCAGTGGCGATGGGTATGGGGTCATGGGCTGTGGGGACAAAAGAACATGTCCTTGATGAGGAGGGCTGGTCCTTGGCGGGGCCAGGAGGCGAGGCCTGCAGCTGGAAGTCTCCATGGCTCTACCTGTGAGGTGCAAGCACAATGTGTGAACTGGCACAGAGGGAAAGCAGGTATGGGGGCCTGGAGCTCACTGGGATCCTGCCTCCCCACCCCTCACCTCCTGCCACTGCCCAGCAGCAAGATCACTCTGACTCCAGGTAAGAACAGAATATCCTAGATGAGTCTCAGGACAGTCCTGTGTTTATGGCGCTTCAGAAACCAGAAACCAGAAACCTTGAACCAGACCAATGACTTGTCAAAATTACATGTAAAGCTGCTGGGCAATACGTGTGTGTGTGTGTGTGTGTGTGTGTGTGTGTGTATCATTGTGATGGATGAATGGAGAGGTAGGTGACGGCACAACAGAGTGGCATGCAGGCAGCCCAAAGAGGAGGAACTGGAGTCCCTGCTACAGAGACCACAGGTATGGGAATATGGCTGTGGTGGATGCAGGAGCATGTCCCTGTCATAGGGCCTGAAGGGCGGTGTGTAGTAGTCTGGGGCTCGGCTCACAAGATATCTGAGATGAAGCATGGTTCATTTTCTGCGTTATGCCTCCTCGGAAGGAAGGCCTCTATGGTCTGTGCTGCCAACAGAGGCCATGTGGGTGTCCTTGATTGGTGCTGCCATGGGCTGTTATGGGCAAGGGAGCTTCTTTTGCAGTGGTATCGATGACTTCAGACTCATAATTGAGAATGAGACATTGAAGACTTCCTTGACAGTCCCCATCCCCACCCACTAAGAGAAACAATCCAGGCAGGAATCTATTGAAGAGAGACCTTGAAAACTGTGATAGAGATGCTGAAGAGTAGGTCTTCACAGTTGATGGCTTCTGGCAGGGGCTGGGGAAGGACTCAGTTGTGGTTAAGGGTCTGGTCAATGGGCATTTGATCATGATCCAGGATCCAGTGCGTGTATGGGCAATACAAATTAGACTTGGTTTTTGTTTCGTTTTTTTGCAGGAAGGACACATGGACCTAGGAGAAATGAATATAATTGGGATGCATCGTATGATATTTCCCAAATATTCAATAAAAATATTATGCTGGAAAAGAACCTGTCAAGGATGAAACATTTTATGGAGATTCAATTGTGCAGATCTTTCTATCCATTTAAGAGTTTTCTCCATAAATGACATTTTCTTTCATTTGTAATAAGAATCAAGTTGGCAGTTAATTTTGTTCATTTTTCCAGAGATATTGGACTGATTTTCTTGCAAATGAGAGGACCATAGTCAGTCTAGCAATGGGTTCTTCTGCTCAACCATTGCTGTCCCCATGCTTCTCAGAGTCTGCTTACTGCCTCTCCCCATGGGACTTGGAATGGGACATAACATTGCCCTATATTGGCTCTAGATGCGAGATTACTTCTTCTTCCCAAGTGTCAAGGACACTCTTAAATTTAAGGAGTCTTTTTCCAGATTCAGAAAGTAGCCATTCCCTCTGTGAGCCTGCTCTCTCCTCTCAACTCCCAGTGAGGAGTGCCTCTCCTTCCCCTTCTCTTCTGTGTTTTCCAGTCATTTCTGTCCTCTGCTGTGGACAGTGTTTTCTTTACTCCACAGTTTTCCCCACGGCCTCTCACCAACACAATCTGCTTGTCTGCTGAGTAAAGTAAGATACAATAGTTTCCTTTCCAGAATTTTATGTGGTTGTTTTTAGGTCTGAAAATAGGAGTTACACCATGACATCGTGGTGACTGACATGTCACCAGGCTGCAGGAATTGTTCTGTTTCATTATAGCCCATGGGAACTTTGTCGTATGCAGCCTATCATTTATCAGGATGTTCTGATTGAGCTGTCACTATGAAAGCACCACCTTTAGCTTCATAAGCAGTGTCTTCGGGGGATAAATCATATATCGACTGCACTGGTTAGTTGTTTTGTCACTTCAAACAACAGGTGTCATCTGGGAAGGGAACTCAGACTGAGCAATTGCCTCCATATATTGCCTATAAACAAGTCTATGGAGGCATTTTCGTAGTTAATGATTGATGTGGGAGGGCCCAACCCATCTGGGACAGGTAGTACTGGGTTTAAAAAGGAAGTAGATGGAGTGAGCCATGGGAAGCTAGCAGGTAAGCAACATTCTTTCATGGTCTTAGCTTCCATTCCTGTCCTGGCTTCCCTGGAGGACGGACTTTAATCTATAAGCCATACGAACCCTTTCCTCTTCCCGGGCTGTTTTGATCAGAGCAGAGGAGAAGGCTAAGACAGCTCCTGAGGATGAGCCTGAGCACCAGACAGCAACTTCCTAGTGATGCTGGCTGAGGGCCCATGGGCTTTTTCTCTTTGGTCCCGCTTAGTTTTCTGGTCTTAGAGAACTACCTTTGCTAAACTCATGTCTGAATTTAGTTGAAATTAGCAGAAAGTGTTTTAAATACTGCCACGGTCAGCATGTTTAGAAGATGTGTGTGGTAGGGAAAGGACTCTGCCAGCTAGGGAGCTATGTGGCCAGAAGTAGAAGTAGAGAGTGTTTTACAATGTTAAAATTGTGATGTTTTACTTCTTTCCTTATTAATATTAATGCCTTTTGAAACTCTTATATAGCTATGTAAGTCAAAACCAATAGTTAATATGAAATTAATAGTTTAAAATGCCTTCCATTAATGTAAAAAATTGATTTTTTAAAAACTAATCTTTACTTAAACCCTCTCAAATAGAGTCTGGAAGTTCAATTTATCTGAAGGGTGTTAAAATGAATAATTTAAAACTCATTTTCCAACAGCAAGGGAAAAGAAACTGATTCCAGTGATTTTCTGAATTCAATAGCTTGGGGCAGGGCTTAGCACAATAAAAATGGCCATTGATAACTGGATAGAAGCATATTGACAGGAAAGGCAAGCATGTTACCCATATTACCATGAGAACACACCAAGGCAAACTTTAGACACTAACACTACACAGTCAAGAGTGAACCTAGACTTAGCAACCTGTAGATACATGGACCACAGAGTCATTTAGTTGGGTGCAACTACCACAAGTCTGCCAAGAGCTCCACACAGATACTGTCTTGACCTCAGTGGGGTGGGGCCTGGAGTGGAGATAACTTGAGTTTCAATGCTCCACAGTAAGATGCCATATTGAAAAAAGAATGATTACAACAAACTTCCCAGATAAAATCTAGGTCTGTCATGGTTCATTTAGATAGCAAATCAATTCAGGCATATAATGTGGTCCAGCTGCCTCCTTCCTCCAGTGTCTCATGTGTCGTCCCCCCCCCTGCCCTGACTGCTCACAATACCCAGTCACAGCACCCTGTTCGTTGAGGGGCTAATCTTTCTAGTGACAGCCACTTTGTCCTTTGCAACCAGGGGTCTAGGAATTGGAAACTGTGCTTCAAGACAGCTTTTAGATTCCCTTTGCAGGGACGAATGTTAGGAGATGTTGGAGGGCTTCAGTTTCAAAGCTCCTCCATGATTTTAAAAGTGATAGGTTTGTACAAAGTCACATAGGTTGGATAGATAAGCAGTTCTTATTGACAAAATAAAATTGCACTATTTAGAGACACACTGGTAGTTTTGTAATTATGTCATGAGTCCAGGTTAAAGTCTACGGTCAATGTCAGGCTAAAGTATCCCCTGGCAGGCATTCCGTTTATGGGGTTGGGTTACATAGTGTCCCTTAAGGCTTTAGGACTTATCTTCTTGGTTCACCTATGAAAGAAATGTCTGGCCTTCACTTCTGTACACAGATAATCCTTGGTTTTGTCTTTGTTTGTTTGTCTTTGATTTTTTATTTGTTGGTATTATAGATTAGGGTTGGACTGAGGAAGAGTCTGAGTTGAACTGCCTGCCCCCTCTGGGATTGCCACCCCCTCGGTTGATTTAGAGAGTGATGCCCTTTCTTCTGACAAGCTCACTGTGATAGTGCCAGACTGGCTAACTGTCTGTCGTGCGTGGCATTTGTGCTTTGCTCATTACATTCCCACAGAGAGCCAAGCCCACTCAGCAGTTCTTCTCTACGGTCCTGTGCACTGACTGCCCAGCTGGCCAAAGAGCTTTTGGTTTTCTGGAGGTCATTGGGAAGCATGTCTTAGGAAACTGAGCAGCTGGTGCTAGAGCCAGGAAGAAGTGATGGGTCTGGAAGCAGTGATGGGGGACTGCACATCTAAGAGTCTGGACCGGATGCTCGAGCAGCTGTTTCCTGCTACAGCACTGTTCATCCTGACTGATACACCTTACCAGCAGCCATGTAAGAGAGAGCCTGGTTCTATCTGTTGGAGAAATGGATTTCAGGAGTCATAGACCAGCCCCGTTACATTCGCTGAGATTAAATGTCCCAGAAAATCATTCAGACGTATTTCACTGAGTTGAGAAATGAAATTACTAGATGTACATCTGTCACATGATGGTTGGCTATCCTTCAAAATACACAGTCAATACGCAATACACAGTGTATTCAAATGTGTATTCAATGAAAAAAATCATTTTAATGTGAGGATAGGTATAGTTCAGTCTCTCCGTGAGCAACTAGGAAAAAAAGATGATGGGGAGAAAAGCCAAAAGATGCATTATCCAAAATTAATAAGGACGGGTCTTCAATATCAAGCAGTACAAATTTTTACTGGCGGTAATGATAAAAGAAACCCTGCTTGTTTCTAGGGTTGTTCTGGCCACTAAGTTAGGGAGAAACATGCCAGATAGAAGACAAGGAAGATTAAGGCTAGTGTAGGCAGCAATCTATTGTTAAGCATGAAGTGTCCAGGAAGCTCACTGGATCCAGGAACTCAGAGAAGCGCACCCCCCCCCCCAGGATTCCCTGAATTCCACACTAGAAAATGGGCTTCTGTGTATTTTTAAAGGTCAGACATAAAGATCAAAAGGGTACACAACTGTAGGTCCTGCCTGGCAGCCCCAGGATGAGGGCAGGAAGAGTTACAGACAGCAAAGGGAGCAAGTGTGGTCAGAAGGAAGGGAGGAACTTTCCTGGGTCAAAAGTGTCAAGTAAGCCTTGAGGACCAGAGCCAGCTGCACATCGTGTGATATGATGCAGAGAGCTAGGGCCAGCCCAAGGTCAGGTGTCTCCTACTTAATCTTCTGTTCTCTTCTAAATGAAAGATAATGAAACAATAAGATAGTTACACTTACTTAATTAGCAGAGCATTGTGTTTAACATTGTATATATGTTTTTGCTTTACAATATAGGGCAGAAATCACCGCTTGATACTGTGTTGTTTAAGCTAACAATTAAAACATCATTTTAGAGAGAGAAGAAAGTGCCACAGTTACATTCCGAAAGACAAAGAAAGTCCTTTACACATGAAAAAAAAAGTGACTCAATAGGGTGGTCCACTAAAGAAGTCTAAAGGTAGAATTCTCTTTCTCAGTTCTTTTACAACGTTGATGTCATGGTACTGTATTTATCCACAAGACACTACATATTCTGAGAGAGATGCTTTTCAGCTGACAGTGCAGAATCCAAAATACATAGACTAACTTAAAAAGTCATGAAAGGAAGACAGCTGAAATTTGTCAAACAGGAAGAAACATCCCAAAGTTTATTATGTATGAGACAAGTTTCTTCTGACAGCCATTAAGTATCATAAAAATCCAGCCATGCGCTCCTTCCCTCATGCTGTCCCAACAATCTCCAGGGCTTTTGTTTCTATTGAACAGAATTCACGGCACACTACTTCTGAACCACGGGCTGGTGTTACTTCAAACACAGCATACAGAAACAGCTCAGACCCTCTAGAAGTTTCAAGGTCGCATTGGACAGTGGTGAACACACAATTATGTAAAAAGCACAAGTGCAGAACACATTTCTTCATAAGTATCTTAGAAACACGAGTGTATGTTAAGTTATTGCCACCACTTTTAAACATGCTTCAGAGGAGAAGATTGTCTTTAAGTGTCTCCTGTCTTCTGTTTGGCAGTGACACAGGCTCTCCCTAGAAAGCCAACAGTTTATACTGAGCCTTTAGCCTGTGTCTGCCAGTAAAGAATCTGCTGGAATGGCCAGTCAAGGCGGCTGCTCCATTAGGAGGGGTAGTGGAGCACTGGATTGTGTGTATCTTCCAGTGGTATCTGGACGAGCCCGGAGCAGAGAGAAAAAGAAACAGACTGGACATGGCCAGGCCAATCTGGGAGAGAAGTGACAGAGCAGGTGTGGGTGGTAGAGAAATAAAGGTGGCTATAAGGAGAACAAGTAGCTGGGGGTGGGGGGGGAGGAGGCCTGTGCTGCTCAGAGCAGCCCTGGGAGTTTAGGGAAGATGAGAAGGGGCTTTGAAATGTGTAACACCTACTTGTGGGAGCCTGGAGGCTAGCAGTGGGCTTGGATAAGTTGATAGGTGCCACAGGAATATGTCAGTGGAGACTCAAGTGTCCCTTCTGCCACATGCAAGGGAAATTAGCCTTGTGTGTGTGGGGGTGGTGGGGGGGGCAGAAAACCCATTTCACAAGTTCCCAAGAAATGTTGGCTCTTTTCTGACTGCCGGACATCTTTTCAAAGTCCAGCTTGAGCTCATTTCTGGATATATGTACTACCTGAGACCTAACATTCTGAACTGACTAGGAAGCAGACAGGTATGTGTACATCAAGGTGGCGCTATACATGACAGAGAGTCCTTGTGCTTTGAGATGCAGAGATGAAACTACACGATGCCTGACATTTTCCTCAAAATGACCCAGGGGTTGTGAGGGAGGGTAGACAGGAATTACAGATGACTCAAGTTGATGAATCAATTTTTATTAAGGTTGGTGTGTCACATTATTGTATTACTTTTCTCACTGCGGTGACTAAACACCCAACAAGAAGCAACTGAAGGAAGGGGAGGTTTATTTTGCTTCACAGTCTAAGGTGGGAAGGCATGGCAGCAGGAGATAAGGCAATTGCTCACAGGGCATCTGCAGTCAGGAAGCAGAGAGATGAATATTGGTTCCTAGGCTTTCTCTTTTATTTTTATTTTTATTTTTATTTTTATTTTTATTCAGTCCAGCCAATAGGGTGGTGCCAGTCCAGAACCCCAGCCAATAGGAAGGTGCCAGTCCAGGACCCCAGCCAATAGGATGGTGTCAGACCAGGACCCCAGCCAATAGAATGGTGCCAGTCCAGGACCTAGCCAATAGGATGGTGCCACCCACATTCAGAGTGGGTTTTCCCTCTTAGCTTAAGCCCTGGAAACACCTTCAGATGTATTCAGTAGTGTATCTCCCAGGTAACTTTAAATCCAGTCAAGTGATCAGAGCTTTCTCTACTTTTGTATGTTGTGGTGGTTTGTGTGAGAATGGCCCCCATGGGCTCATCGATTTGAATGACTGGTCACCAGTGAAAGGATTAAAAGATATGGCTTTGTTGGAGGAAGTGTGTCTCTGGGGGTGGGCATTGAGGTTTCAAAAAGCTTACTCCAAGACCAGTATCTCTTCCTGTTGCTTGTAGATTTGATGTAGAATTCTCAGCTATTTTTCCCACACCATGTCTGTCAGCCCGGGTGCCTCCATGCTTCAACCATGATGATAATGGACTAAAACTCTTAAACTGGAAGACAGCCCAATTAAAGGCTTTCTTTTATAAGAGTTGCTGTGGTCATGGAGTCTCTTCACAGCAATAGAACACAGACTAATTTTTAATTTTTCATTTATTTTTATTCTTTGACAGTTTCATGCATTCATATAATGAGTAAGGACTTTTACCTCCACCCCCATTTTTTTTCTAACAAATTCTACTCTTACTTTTGTGTGTGTGTGTGTGTGTGTGTGTGTGTGTGTGTGTGTGTTAGAGAGAGAGAGAGAGAGAGATAGATAGATAGAGAGAGAGAGAGAGAGATAGATAGAGAGAGAGAGAGAGAGAGAGAGAGAGAGAGAGAGAGAGAGAGACTGAGTTTAGCTATGATGGGAGGTCACTTATTGGAGAATGGATGACTTATCAGTGGCTACACCTCTGAAGAAAAAGCCCCTCTCTACAGCAACAATTAACGTCTCCCATCCACTGTGTGATGTTCAGGATTGTGGAGTCCTGTGAAGGTGAGTTTCTCAGTGTATTGAAGACGTCTTTTTTTTGTGGTATACATGTCTAGTTTTTCTTTCACCCTCTTTGGTGATGTTCCCTTAGTGGGTGGTACAGATGTCCCATGCAGGCCCAAGCATCCCACCTGTTATCTTCACTTTAACCAGCTAAAGATGAGTCCCCATCTTAGCTGATACCCACAACGATACAAGCCTCTTCGATAAAGGATGAGAGAAGCATCAATCTTTGGATGTAAACATGATATTTAGAAGGAAGTTTGACTACATCTCCACTTAACAAAACAATAGCTCCCTCACACCATGGCCTAGAACCTCCCATGTTTGCAGTTTTCTAAGATAGAAGACGTAGTTTAAGAACCAGAAGACTAAACAGAAAACATACATCATATAAAGAAATTTGAAACCAAGTAATCAACAACAACAAAAGAAGAATCTAATACATCTCTCTTTTTAGAGAAAGGCTTTTTTTTTTTCAATATAAAATCTGGTTAAGTCATGAATGAGCATTTAAGACAAAACAGAGAGCATCAATATAAAAACATGTTTAGCCTCATTAATGTATAGAAATTAGTATTTACATATGAGGTATTCAGTACACGATGTTGTATAGCTTTATACCAACATCTAAGATCCATGTCCTGCAAAATCTTACCTCCTATTAAATGCCCACTTTAGGTCACCAGGAAGATTCTGATCATTAAGCCTTTCATATTCTCAGAGTCATTCAGCAGTTCCATCCTGAATGTTGAGGGCCTCCTTATAAGAGGGAAGAGAGCCATGGACATATTAACATCATTAAGTAGTTGCTCTAAACTGGAGGTGCTCACATTCATTGGGCAATACAAGTCACACAAACCCATTAGGGACCAGAAAATGTAATTCATCTTTCCATGTGTGAATGGTGGAGGATGTGGGAACAAGTGGACATGTTTAAGAAAATCTAACAGTTTCCACAGACAGTAATTCTTCCCATCAAATTGGCAAAATCTTTAGTTTGATAAAAGCCATTATCAGTGCAAAGGTAGAAACAGAAACACTTGAACATTACTAGATGAAGAGGAAATCTGTACAGTGTTTTAGGAAACAAGCTAACATTTCTTAGTAAAGATTTCTGAAGTCTTCAAGATGTGAGACTTACACATGTTTGTACCAAGGACATGTCCACCACAGCCACATTATGTGTAACAGAAAAAGCAAAGACTAGAAATAGTTTTGTGTGTGTGTGTGTGTGTGTGTGTGTGTGTGTGTGTGTACAAACATACCACAATAGATAAGATTCCTGCATGCTCATTTGATAATATTATTTGGTGAATTTTAAAATAATCATATTGAGTGAAAAAGTTAAATCAAGAATTATTGAATATTTAAAAACCATTTCAGTAGAAAAAGTTAACACATTGTTTCAGATTATTCAGTTAAGCAAAAATGAACATATATAAGCTATTTTATGGCATAAATGTCATGGGTGTAACCAACCACTTTCTGACTGGATTTAAGGCCTGCTCCACAGAAGGAAACACAAGCATAGTACTGTAAATCTATCCAAGCTGTGGTTAGGGAGCTCACAGGCACCAAGGGGATCCTACTACTATTACTCTGTATCAAACTGTCTTCTAAAGTGATATTTCTTTACCTAGATCAGTGCAGCTCTCAGACCTCATCAGAGAAGCTTCTCTGCCCAGTGATGGTGGTTAGTGCAGAAACTTATACCTGGTCAAAGAGTGTCTGTGGAACCACAACTGATGCCTGTATGCCACACTCTCTGTTCAGAGATCACTAAGGAAGGGAGGCAAGAAGACTAAGATCTAGAGGTTGGAGAGAACCAGATCAAAAGAGAGGCGTCTGGACATGGCAGAGCCACCACACTCATTCTCAAACAACTGCCTTTCTTCACACAAGACTTGCACAAGATCAATCCAGTTAACGTACCAACATGGGGTGGGGAGGAGCTCATGAGGCCCGCCCCTAACTGAGGAACCATGGACAGCTCAGGCAGAGAGGCAGTCCATTTTCTTTAAGGCTACAGCCCCTGGTTGACCATACTCCTGAGGATGGCCTGTCACCAGGAGTATATATATAGGCAGGGCAAATCAATCTCAATTAAAAATCTCAATTAAAAAAATGTGTAGCTCTCTCTTCTTATTAAAGATGCTCTTTGGTTCAACATATGGAAGCCGTTAGAGTGGCAGATCCACAACTGCTCAAAATGCAGAGAATACATGACAGCAGGTGCCCAGCCTCAATAGCTACATCTGTAATGTGACCCCCACAAAGGCTCAGGGGACACAGCAAAAGAGTGGCTGGGAAGGCTATAATCAGAGGAGGGTACCTGGTGCAGAACATTGTCTTCTGGACATGACAGAGAAGCTGTACTTATGACATCTCAGCAATGTGATTTCCTAAACAAGACTTGCATAATGATATCAGTCAACTTGCCAGTATGAATGGGGACATTTTCACAAGACCAAACCTCTAAATGAAGAGCTCAGGCTACTGAGAGAGGGAGAATCCGTTTTCTTCAGAGAAGAGATTCCTGGTAGATTGCCTAATACCAATTGGTCAGCCCTAAACATGTGTACATATAGGCAACAATAAACTGACTCAATAGGTTGCACAGGTGTGTGTGTGTGTATGTGTGTGTGTGTGTGTGTGTGTAACAATAATTATAGAGGAAGAGGTCATTAATTCTAAAAGAAATAAAGGGAGATATAAGCATTAGTAGAAGAGGAGAGGAGAGTGGACATGATGTAAATACAGTTCTTGTATGTGACATTCTCAAAAATAAAAAAAAAAAAAACAAAGACACAAGTTTTGGTGGATGGGGAAGTCAGAGTGAATCTTGGAGGAACCAGAAAGTAGAGGAAGCAGAAGAAAACCAAAACAATGTCATTGAGATTAAAAATCTTACTTGAGATCAAGAAGAGCAAAGAACCTTAAGGGCCAGGGGCAGACATAAATTGCCAACTATAGAACTGAGAAGGGGTAACTATTACTGGAATTGTGCATGGAAGTTTCAAAGCAAAAGGAAGTATAAACTGCTCTTATCAATATAATTGACAAGTTAGATTAAATTAATATAGTCTTTGGGACAAGCAGTCACTTAAAGATCATTCAAGATGATTCCGTCAGCCTGTCCAGCTTTGTTCTAAAGCAATGGAACACACAGCCAGAGGCCTTCCTCCTAAGCAGTCTGCGCCAAAATACTTCTCTGCAAAATTCTACCAAACACTTGAATCAGAACTAAGACTATGTGGTAGCTTAAATAAGAATGACCCTCATAGGCTCATATAGTTGAATGCTTAGTCATTAGGAAGTGGCCCTACTTGAGAGGATGAGGACATTTGGCCTGTTAGAGTAGATGTGGCCTTGCTGGAGGAAGTGTGTCACTGGGCGTGGCCCATTTTCTCCCTCCTGCTGCCTGTGGATCGGGGTATGGAACTCTCAGCTCCTCCAGCACCATGTCTGCCTGTGTACCTCCATGCTTCCTGCCATGCTGATAATGGACTAAACCTTGGAAACTCTAAGTCCCAGTGAAATGTTCTCCTTTATAAGACTGTCATGGTCATGGTGTCTTTTCATCAATGAAACATTGACTAAGGCATACCAATTCTCCATAAAACCTTCAAAAAAAAAAAAAAAAAGTAGATGAAACATTTACAAAGCAATGAGGCCATCTATGAATCAAAAAGATATTAAAGGAAGATAAAATATGTAGATAATATCTATTAGGAACAAATTCACTCAAAATTTACAAATTTTACCAAGAAAAAAGTTTATCTTAAGAATTCCATGTTGGCCCAGCAGTGGTGGTGGTGCACACCCTTAAAGCCAGAATTAAGGAGGCAAAGGCAGGCAGATCTCTGTTAGTTCAAGGCCAACCTGATCTACAGAGCCAGTTCCAGGATGGGCTCCAAGGCTACAGAGAAACGTTGTCTCAAAAAACAAAAACAAACAAACAAACAAAACAAAAAACAAAAACAACAACAATAAAACAAAATAAAACAAAAAAATTTCATATTGATTTCAGATTTGAAAATTAAGCCATGTGATTCACCATATTGACAGATTTTTTTTTTTTTAAGTTCCTAAGATTGGATTAATACACACAGGAGGGTAATCTAATGAAAATCCAGCATCTATTTATTCTGGAAATTTTCAGTAAAAGAACAAAAGAAAAGCCAGCCTGCTAAAGGGCATTATAAAACGTTACAGTTGATAGCACAGTTAGCAGCCATTCTTCTAGAATAAGAGGTCATACAAAGACGCCCCTTCTTATCACTGGGGTCATTGTATCAGAGCTTACAGAAAATGAGATAGCATAAGGCAAGACACCAAGAAGGCTGTGAGGTGGGTCAGCAGCATCATGGTTAATGTTTTGTCAACTTGACACAAGCTGGAGTCATCAGGGAAGAGGGACCTCAGTGGAGAAAATGCCTCCATGAGATTGGCCTGTAGGCACGCCCATGGTTCATTTGCTTAGTGATTGATGTAGGCGGGCCCACATTGTGGGTGCTGCCACCTCTGGACAGGTGGTCTTGGGGTGTAAAGAAAACAGGCTGAGCATGTCTTGGGGAGTAAACCAGTGAAGCAGCAGTCTCCCAGGAGAATGACATCTGTGGGCTGTAGTTAGGGAGAGGGACTAGAGAAGCAACAGCATGACCCTTCCTCCCTCCCATTTTCTTCTTTCATTTTCCTGCTCAGCCCTGGAAGTCCAGTCAGACCTGAGGCTGAAAAAAGTCCAGTTTTTCTCCTAACTGTAAACAGCTTCCCTTATCTTATTAATCATAGGCAAAGATAGACTTTAGGCAGGAAGCAGGAGATAAGGCTAAAAGGAGCTAAGATAACAACTCACAAGAAGACAGACAGCCTTTATAGCATTCCTATACAAAAATAACTTCACGGAGTTAGAAGGAGGACGAGCAAATTTTAAAAAGTAAGAAAAACCCAATGACAGAGGAAAGACTTGGGAAAGCAAAAAATTTCCCAATGTGATATCAAGGTGGGAATAGTTATAAACACAATTCTAGTTTTTAATAGAGACTACTGATCTGCTATTAAGTGACAAAGTGATGTCATCATTTGAATATGACAAAGGAGTCAGGAGCCAGCAAGGTCTCAGAGTGGATTTTCTGGCTTCGAAGCATTGTCTTTAAGACCTCTGGTGCCATCCATCTTCTGGGCTAACTTCTTCTATTAGCCGTCTTTCCTGGTGGTCACCAGCCGGCTACCACAACACTAGGCATCACACGATACCTCCAAATGAAGGGATCCAGGCGGTTAGGGCATGCCAGGCGTGGGACTGCCGTACCTCCATCCCTTTTCAGAATGGAAAGATCTTTCCCAAGCAGCCCACTGGGATACTCATTACATCTCACTTCCCTCGACTGCACTGTGTTCTCCTCTAGAACAATCATAGCCAAAGGCGAAGGAGGTTGTCCTTGACTAATGACGGTCAAGCATGGATCAACACCCTGGGCTTGCTTGTTGCCCAAACTAGCGTAAGACACCAAACACAAAGAGTAAGGATGAGGGATATGCCAGAGACCTTGGCTGTCACTCAGAGGAGGCCAAGATGCCACAGGGAGTTTATAGGGAATGTAGAGGAGCTTTATGGGGAAGTAGTCTCATGTATTTCAAAACACACAACCCCTCTGTGCCTGCCACTACCGATTGTGTAACACCAGCTTCACATACTGCATGTGCTCAACAGAGAGCTTTGGATGGCAAAGTACAGACAGTAGTAAGCTGCACAATATTTAGCATGTGGAGCCAAGCTGATGGGCTGGAGATGTGACTTAGTCAGTAGAGAACCCGCCTAGGACACCCAAAGCCCTAGGTTCCATCTCTGCTACAGAACCAAACAGAACATGGTGGTACCTGCATGCTATCACAGCACTTGGGAAGTGGAAACAGGAGGTTCGTAAGTTCAAGATCATACTTACTTACATAGCAAGTTCAAGGCCAGCCTGGGACAGGTGAGGCCTGTGTAAAACAATACATGCTGAATTAAATGGTTGGCTTTGTCAGACAGACTACAGCAGTGGTTCCCAACCTTCCTAAATCTGCAGCCCTTAAACACAGTTCCTCATGTTATGGTGACCCCCGATCATAAAATCATTTTTGTTGTTACTTAATAACTGTAATGTTGCTACTGTTATGAATCATAACATAAATAATATTTTGGGAGATGGAGGTTTGCCAAAGCAGTCATGACCCAGCAGTTGAGAATTGTTGGTCTACTGGCACATGCTTCTCTCGTGCAAGGTGATGGAGCTGGCTGAGCACTGTGTGATGATGGAGGTTGAGGTAGCCATGGGAATGGAAATAATCTAGCAGGAGCAAAGGTGTTGTAAAGAGAGACGCCCGCTTCCAGCTTGATTGGGATCAGATTATTGAGACAATGATCCCACAGGAATTAGAACTTTCTCAGCAGTCTCATGCTGCCAGAGGAAGAACTTGTCTCTCAAGAAGAGAGTTCACACACCCCTACAACAGATCTGATCACCTGGCAGAGAGACGGGCCAGGACAGCCATGACGGTTGGGGGAGACATTGAACAGTATTGTTTAGTTATAATTCCTCATGCCTTCCATTTAAACTTACGCCTCAGATAGTCACTCTGCAGATAGACTCAGGGAAGCCACCAGACCTCTTTGTTCTCAATGTGGACACATGAAATGATCTCCTTTCTCTGCCTTTGACTGTTTCTTTTCTCTATTGAGGACAGTGCTTGAGCCCAGCTCGTTAGTGCTGCCAGGGCCTGCCCTCTGACCCAAACTACTCCAGGAAGGGGAAGAACATGCCTAGAATGAGTAACTGCAGTCTACATTTCTACACAGCTATCAACCCTGATAGTTTTCTAGTCCTGGCATCCAAAATACACCGTGGGAAGCGTGCAGCCACCTCTAGGACCGTGTTCAGAATGAGGCATCGGTGAGGGCTTCATCCTTCGAGCTGTTTCTTGCCAGCTGTGAATCTTGAAAATGCTATCACATCTTTTCTGCATCCATTTTTCTTCTCTTCTCAATGAGAGGAACTGGGTAAAGCCTAGAATCAGTCTCAGGTCTAAAGTGCCGTGATTAACGAGAAGACTCTCCTTGTAGGAGTCTGTGATGCGTTTCTTCTGGGCTGGACGGGAAAGCTGTGCTCTGTCACTCACCAGGAAAATGAGGCCAGGGATTCTGAAGAGCTGGGTAATGATTTAATGGGCTTTAAAACGGGCAGCTGGGTTTTAATTTTCTCTTACAGCAGGTTCCCTGGGGTGAAGTGTACTTGCACACAGGATATTTCAATTGCTTCAGGGTATCTTATTTGGAAATCAGGTTTAATTTGCGTTCCTCTAGTAGGTTTTACTATCAGAATAAAAGAAAAGGTCCCCAAAGGAATATTTATAGAGAGTTTAAATCTGTTGGAATGTCAAAAGTACCTAAGAGCTAAGCATCTGTAAATATTTAAAATGGGAGAGATCAAATACTGCTAAATGGCAACACGTTTCTATTACACTGTTGACAATGTGGCTCTGTCTAATGACCTAAATTTTAAAGAAAATTGAGGTAAAGGCCTGGCAACCTAACTCAGTGGTGGAGCACTTATCCACCTTGCACAAGACCAGGCTCAGCAAAGGAACAGATTTCCCTCTGAATCACAATTAATATCACATGTGTGGTGGCATTGGCTTGTAATCCCACAGTCTGGGAGCAGAGGTAGAAGGGTCAGGAGTTCAAGGCCACTTTCAAAGTTCAAAGCCCTCTCTCTCAGTAACTGCTTATCTCAAAAACAAAAAACAAAACAAAACAAACATACAAAAAGAAAACAAACAAACAAAAAAAACCAAAACAACAACAACAACAACAAACAACAACCTGCCACACATGTGAAATAGAGCATATGGCTGTGCTGAAGAGGCCCTGGGAAACTTTAGTAAGAATTCCATCACAAACTGAACAACCAGCTCCCTGAACCCCAGGCACATACCTTATAGCTCTACCCCACTCTCGCTGGTTTTAATCGTACAGCAGATATCATGGCAGTGTTTTGTTCACAGCATCTTAGGTAGTCTTCTTAACAGCCCCGGAAAGTAGCAATTGCTTCCTCTGCGATACAGTGATGGGAGCAGAGGGCCCAAGAATTATCTGTGTGCTGTACACTGTTTTCCCCTTCAAATGCAGAGAAGAAAGCCAGACCTGGAATGCACAACTTCAACTCAGATTGTTCTGTGTTAGGGAACTCAGGTCTAAGGAGAGCTTCCTGCTTGCAGCCCAGCCCTTCTCACAGCAGCTTCTGGCAGAGATGGGAACAGAAAAAGACGAGGTCGTGTGTGTCTTTGTCTCCCTTCCAGGCTGCTCCTTCTTGCCTCCTCTAGGCTGAACTCTAAAGTCTCCGTTCTGATTCTTTTTGAAACCGTTTTCAAAAGACATCTTTTTAGGAGTGGAATTGAAAATAAAAACATGATTTTAATAAGGGGCAAAGAGAGACTGCTCATACATTAGCACATGCCATTTCTAACCACATATGTGGAAGGATCTTTCGAACACCCTCCTAAGTGCCTCTCAAGACCTCGGTGACATGAGGGCGCTACTGACTAATTTGTTCTGGCAGAAAAATGATTTCACTGTTACTGAAAATATGCTTTCTCTCACCAGATCCTGTTCGGGTCACTGAGTGGCTTTTCACTGGTGAAGGAAGTAGAAATTTACCACCAAGGAGACATTATGGGGAGGAGAGAAAAGTCATCTTGCTCTCTGTGGCATTTGTGAAATGCTAATCCCACACGATTTCTAGAGGAGGCAGTTCCAACACTTCTCATTTCCGCCGCTGCTGCACCACAGACGGAGCAAACAGCTGTGAAAAGCCAGCTTGAAGCAGCTTCCGGCTCAGTGACCGGGAAGATGCCATTTCTCTGCAGGGACTTTCTGTGGAGAGAGGAACAATGGGCAGTCCGTCCGTTACCGGGAGGGGCTGGGCACGGGCAGTTGGGAAGTTGACTGAGGAGATAGCACTGATGGGGGTCAGTGGGTGTGGCAGGCATAGAGAGGGGTTAGACCTCATTTACTCCCTTTCCTTCTCCCACAGAGGTGTGCAGCAAAGCATGCACTGAGATGTAATATGTAGCATGGGAGAAATGAAAGCTCTTCGTTACCCTTTTGGAAATAAATAAGGATAGCATTCAGAAGCCAGAGAGCCTTTTTGCTTCCCACAAATTGGCAGCACAGCCAGGATGCTGGCTTCCTTTCTACAGGTGAGATTACTTCCTGCTGGCACCGTGATGGGGCAGAGTGGTCCAATGTGTGGAAATGAAGAGTGTAGTTCTGGGTCTGTTAGACATCCTTTCTTTAGTTAAAATGAGACGTTTGGTCAGCCTGCCCAGCAGCCATAGGACTTGCATGCTGAGAACACAAGGCGTCATTCCCTGGACAGTGTTCCAGGCTAGAACAGTGGACAGTTTTTATAAAGAATTCAGATTTCTTGGGCTTTGTCATTCATTGTCTATGCAGAATAGGAATGTCTGGTTATTTGCCACGAATGCCAGCATATGTGATGGGAAAACAATATTCACTCCCACACTAATGCTCAAAATTGCAGCAGTAGGGCTGCAGATAGCTCAATCAGTAATGTTCTTGCGGGGATGCATGAAGAACTGAGTTGAATACTCACAGACAGAAGGGAAAGGCTGGCTGTGCTGGCATGCATTTCTAATTCCAGGGCTGGGGAGGCAGAGGTGGGCATATCTCTGGGACCCACTGGCAGCCTGGCTAGCCCACTTGGCAAGTTTCAGGGCAGCGAAACTGTCTCTGAGAACCAAAGTAGACAGTGCCTGAGAAACTGAGGTGCAGCGGTTTCTTTCTCATGGGTCACACACACACACACACACACACACACACACACACACACACACACACGTGTGTATTTAATTTGTTTACACAATTTAAAAGTAAATTTTATTATAAAAATAAATAAACTCCTCAATCATGGATGATCTGGATCTTAAGATCCAGATCAAATTTCAATTCAAATAAATGTGGTCTGCTGTTTAGCAACCTCCCCATCTTTAGATTTAATCTTCCTTTCTTTCTCCCCTTAGACTTTATGGAGACACTGGATTTTGGAGATGGGCCTGGGTGGCACAGCATCTCAGACAATTTCCAATTACACTGTTGCCTTCACGTTGGTCTTGGAGCTGTAAGCAGCAAGCCCACACCACAGCACTCCATCATGAGGATATGTGTCGACAGTTTTAGAACACGGAGCCTGGTACTGAGATATGATAGCTCCATGAAGGATTTGCAGGGACAGCCGCATGCACAGAAGGACTTTTGAATGAGGAGATAAAGGACAAGGCTGCTAGGAGATGGGGAGAGAAAAGGCGACCTCATTCGAGTTCAGGGGTTAAGACTGATTGCAAATTGATTTTTTAAAAACTAATAATCACTACGAAATCACTGAGCAATAATTACTGGCTCCTGTGGAGCCCACCTCACCCACCATAGGACTGTGTTATGTGCATTGTTTTCTGAGGACGCTTGATGGAGCGAGCGAGCACCTACTCACCGTATAAAGGGCATCAATGGCAGAAACAAAGAACAGGTCCCAGGCAAGTGTAGCTTAGTGGCCAGTGAGTTTACAGCGGTATAGACAATTATGGGTGGCTGACCCACTGAAGAAAATGCTTCCCTTTCCCAAGCAACTACTAACTGTCTATATGTCCTTGGGGATAGATGGGACTTTGTGAATCCCTCAGCAACAGTTAACCATCTACATAAATCTCTGGGGGAAGAAAGTGGCCTTGTTAGTTTGGTAACAAGGTCTGAAATCAGTTAAGCTTAGGACAAAGAGGGGGCTGGGAAGCTCCTCTCCTGTTTAGATCAAACACACAAACAAGAAAGGGCCTGCTCTTCAGGATTCACAGCCCTCCGTGCTTATCATCTTTCTACCAGAATCATGACCCAGGCAAAATACAGCAATCTGCCACATGGTGCTTAATGTACACTGAATGAGCCTCCTTACCATTCACAGAGACAACATCCTCAGAGGCTGCTGGACTCCTTGAGGGTTCCAGCCTTTCCAGCTACCATTTTAATGTCCAATAGCATACATCCAGACAAGCTCTCCACGCTCCTCCTCTAGTGTAATAGTCGGATAGCCTGGGTTGTTACATAGTAACAGACAGGACACAGACATTGTTAGCATACTCAGGAAAGGATATCTCCTTTCTTGAGAGACTTTTGGGACAAAAGGAAGGCTGACATACCACTATATGTCTAAATATGTCATAGCCAAAGAAACCATCTACTAAGTGAAATAAATTTTACTAGCCTGGGAAACCAGATTTTTATTTAGAATTCTGATACTACCTGAAGGTTGGTGCTAAAACATGCCAGGGTAGAGAAGTGTTGTGTAATGTTTTTGCACTTTTGGCTCTTTGGACTCTTTGCAGGGGGCTTGTGGGGGAGTCCACCACCCAGCTCCCAAATAAATCACACAGAGGCTTAATCTTAGTTATGAATGCCCCGCCTTAGCTTGGCTTGTGTCTTGCCAGCTTTTCTTAACTTAAAATTATCCCATCTACTTTTGGCCTCAGGGCCCTTATCATTCTCTGGCCCTGTATCTTTTCTTTCTTTCTTACTCCATGTCTGGCTTGGTGGCTGGGTGGCTGGGTGTCTGGGTGACTGGGTGGCTGGGTGTCAGGGTGGCTGGGTGTCAGGGTGGCTGGGTGGCTGGATACCTGGGGTGTCAGGGTGGCTGGGTGGCTGGGTGGCAGGGTGTCTGGGTGTCTGGGTGTCTGGGTGTCTGGGTGCCTGGGTGGCTGGGTGTCTGGGTGCCAGGGTGTCTGGGTGGCTGGGTGGCTTGGTGGCTGGGTGGCTGGGTGTCTGGGTGGCTGGGTGGCTGGGTGTCTGGGTGCCAGGGTGTCTGGGTGGCTGGGTGGCTTGGTGGCTGGGTGGCTGGGTGTCTGGGTGGCTGGGTGGCTGGGTGTCTGGGTGCCAGGGTGTCTGGGTGGCTGGGTGGCTTGGTGGCTTGGTGGCTGGGTGGCTGGGTGGCTGGGTGGCTGGGTGACTGGCTCCTGAAGTTCTCCTCCTTCCTCTCTTATTCCCAGATCTTAGATCCTTTCTCTCAGATTTCAACTCTTATTTATCCTCTCTGCCTGCCAGCCCTGCCTAATTTTCTCTCCTGCCTCACTATTGGCTGTTCAACTATTTATTAAACTATCAGGTGTTTTAGACAGGCACAGTAACATAGCTTCACAGAGTTAAACAAATGCAGCAAAAACAAAGTCACACGCCTTAAAATGATATTCCCCAAGAGAGAAGGACAATTTCGGCCTGTCCTTCTTCTACACAGTGGGCCCTGTACTTCCAAGCTCTGTTGGTACAGCCACCACCAATCCTGTGGGGGAGGAGTCTGAGGTAGGCGTATGGGCTCTGGAAGCAGGCTTCGGGACATTTGGGCAAGGGAGGTCCCTGCTACTTAAATCATGATGGTAAGCATGCAAATACAGAATTCAAGAATAATGCAGATTGAGTGTTTGAGCTTTTATTTCATGTCAAGAATTTCTGACAGAAATGAACACATAGAATTGAGACTGGAGCTATAGTCCTTGTGTGTCTGGAAATGACAATGTTCCCATAGGCTCAGGGGGTGGGGGTGGGGGTGGGGGGAGTGGAGGGTGGGGTGGGGGAGTGGGAGGTGGAGGGTGGGGTGGAGGATGGGGGGTGGAGGGTGGGGTGGGGGAGTGGGAGGTGGAGGGTGGGGGTGGGGTGGGGGGGTGGGAGGTGGAGGGTGAGGTGGAGAGTAGGGGGTGGGGTGGGGGTGGGGGTGGAGAGTGGGGGTGAGGTGGAGAGTGGGGGGTTGGGGTGGGGAAGTGGGAGGTGGAGGGTGGGGGTGGAGGATGGGGGGTGGAGGGTGAGGTGGAGAGTAGGGGGTGGGGTGGGGGAGTGTGAGGTGGAGGGTGGGGTGGAGAGTGGGGGTGAGGTGGAGAGTGGGGGTGGGGTGGAGAGTGGGGGGTGGGGGGTGGGGGTGGGGGGAGAGTGGGGGTGAGGTGGAGTTGGGGGTGGGGAAGGGTGGGGTGGGGTGGGGTGGGGGTGGGGTGGAGAGTGGGGGTGGGGTGGAGAGTGGGGGGTGGGGTGGAGAGTGGGGGTGGGGGGGAGAGTGGGGGTGGAGTGGGGATGGGGGTGGGGGGGAGAGTTTCCATCCTTGCTCCTCTTCTAGTTCTCTCTGCTTTGTGCTGTGAATGAGTTAGGACCTCAGCGTCCTGCCCCAGCCACCATGTTTGACACCAGGATCCCCAGACATGCTCCTCCCCTCCCCCTACCCAGGAACTATAAACTAATATAAATTCTCTTTTCTTTACGTTGCCTTATGTTTAATCAAAGTAACAAAAACAAAACGAAAGAAAAAAGCGATGAATACACACCTTCTATCCACCTCAGGGCAAAAGAAGTCAGAATTAAGAAATTGCTGTGGCGCCACCTCAAAGAAGAGACACTTCTTTTGTTCTTTTGCTGATGTTTCTCTGGAGTGAAGGGGAAACACATTCAGCTCAGGCATTCCCACAGACATTTCTGTCCCCTCCTCTCTTCCTGTGTTTCCTGAGGTACAACTCCCACCCAGTGTACCCACACTCCTAAGCTCACTTGGTGTCCCTACCCCCTGGGGTTGGTCAGTAGTCAGGGTGGAAGGACAATTCAGTTGTGTCCCTACCCCTTGGGGTCAGAAAGTTCTGAGTGGACAATTCAGCTGGACTTTTGTTTACAAATGAGGAAACCAAAGCTTGTTGGCCATAGCCACGGATAGAGAACAGAGTAAAAACCAAACGAAGCTGGGGCCTGGGAGTCTTGTGTATCCGCTTCTAACTTCCAGGTGCTTCTAGATTGCGGCCATCTCAAAATCAAGGTTGAGTCCTTTATATTCCCAGGGATAAGCCAGGCAGGAGGTGTGAGCAATTCTGCCCAAGCTTGTCAAGCCTAAAACCTAATACATAGTGTTTGGCTTGAGCATTCCTGCCAGGGGCTTCCCTATTTCATTTCACTCCGGCTTTTGCTTTGTCTTTGTGTCCTGTGCTGGGGATCAAACTCCGACCATGCGATTATTAGGCAAATGTTCTACCACAGAGCTACTGCTCCTGTCTTGTGCATTTTAAGGTTGTTTCAAGCCCTAAAGTCCTTGGGGCTGAAGAAGTGGACCATTGCCTTACTACACCAGTTGTTCCCAGTATTCTGAAGCTAGTCAGAGGCATGGTATCTTATCAGTGAGCAGAGAACATGCAACCCAATATTTCCACTAGAGGAAAAGGAATAAAATCCGAGAAGAGAGGTGACACTGGGCGTCCTTTTATAGGCATCCTTCCTTTTACCTCTGCTTATCATTTGGGAATACCCTTTCCTAAACCTGTGGGTGGCTGGGTTGCTGTAGGTCAGGTGTCATGTTAATGGCTCTGCTTGCATTTCATCAATTCCTCGGATCAGCCCCATAGGCTTGCAGTAGTCTCCCTCCCATACTGACACTTAGAGAGGTTAATTAACACAGCAGAGATCACAGCGTTGACAGGTGGCAACGTTAGGATTCCCATCCTCATTAGCCTCCTCCTAAGGCCATGTCCATAATCAGACACTGACCCACATCTGAGCAGGTTCAGAATGACACAGTTGTGTACCTTGCTGAAATGACGATGCAGAGATGGACCTAGGAGGACATTGCCGGAGCCATAAGCCCAAGTGCTGCAGGGGCCACGAGCCCACCTGGAAAGGATTTTGGTGATGGTTTATCTTGGATTTGCCCAGAGCTAGCTCTCTCTCCTTAGCAGCCAGATCTATATTAATCCTATAACTCAACCTTAAACCCCAACATTTATTTCCCAGATTCCCCCCGCAGCCAAGGGGAAGCTGAAAACATGCCTTTTTCTGGAAAAGCCCTAACATCTGCTACCAAAGGACACCAAACCATCTGGATCATCAGAGAAGTGCAGAGTCACTTGCGAAAGACATTGTTTCCCTACACAAACCAGGCATCAGGAGGCAAGCAACCCGGAGAAGGATAATCATCCTGGGATAGGAACACTTATTACAAGCGTTTACCATGTAATTATCCACAACATCCCCTGAAGTGTGTAGCCTGCCCGAGGCTAGTCTTGGAAGGTAGCCTTCTTTAGGAAGTATTAGGAAGCTGAAACACTTCAGTGAGTTATCAGGCATCTGTCAGCATCTCATGGCTGGGTTATTGCCACCTGTGCCTGTTTCTCGTGTGATGAAGTCTTCAATGGTTATGGTTTAGAACAGCTGGGCCTGAGGAGTTCAGCCAGATCTCCCCACCTATCTCCTTAAAACACACACACACACACACACACACACACACTTAAAAACATTTTTAAATTAAAAAAAAAAATAAACTGCTTTTTTCCAAGTGGAAGTTTTGATGTACCTAACTAGATTGTTTTCTTTGTTTGGGGAGGTTACACAGATTTCCCACTCATGGTCTTACGGGCTGGGTTTGAAACTGTGAGCCTGCTGCTTTGCATCCCGAGTCTGGGCTTGCGGGTGTGCACCACCACATTTGTCCTTTGATTGATCAAGCAAAAGCAGGCGAAAGTGTCCTGTGCAGGGTGTGACATCTCATTTTGGTGCACCTCCAGAGGAGTGGTTTGCAAGCTGTGAGGTGGCCCATCAGAGATTGGCAGTGATATGTAAATGAGCAAAGTAAGCAGTCTTGACAAGTCTGGGGAGAGGCACAGACAGGTCCAAGAAGGACGTGATTGTCTACAAGGCTAATCAGCCTCTTTTGTGCTAATCCAAGTTCCACGTTTATTTTGGTGGAAGTTCCTCTTGTGCACATTGAACTATCAATCCCGCTGCAAAGGAATTCCTCTTTTGCTCATTCTAGCTCCACATTTAACTTGGTGGCAGCAGCTATGATTGTGAAAGCCAGCCTGGAGGTTGGTTTTGTGTCTATCTGATGCAGACATGCAAACAAGCTGCTCTGTGCACCTCCTTAACCGGAGTGTGTGGAGCAAAGCAGACAGCAGTTCAAGGGCAGTGAGGGGCTGTTGCTGGAGTTTCTTGTTCCTGCACGTCCTGCCACCCTTTTCAGCCCCAAACAAAGCACATAGAGACATATATTAACTGTTGGCTGATGGTTAGGGCTTCTTATTGGCTAGGCTTTGTCTTAATTATTAACTAATAATCTATGTATTTCTACATGGCCTTATCTTTCCAGAGAACACCTAGTACATCCTATCTTCCTGGTCTCTACATGGTGTCTCTCTGAGGTATTTCTCTGCCTACCTTTCCCAGAATTCTTCTTGTCTCCTACGCCTACCTATCTTCCTGCCTCTATTGGCCAAACAGTGTTTTATTCATCAACCAATAAGAGAAGCATATATACAGAAGAACATTCCCCATCAAGGGGCTTCCTGGGGAGTCCAGACACCATTATGATGGACAGAGAGAGTAGAAAAACCTTCAGTCACACAACCAGAATCTTGCAGCCTGTCCTAACCTCAGTGTTGTTATAACTACTGCTTATATCTATGATCATATATGAACTTGGTCTGTGTACCATCTCATTTCATTCTCATTAAACCCCTGCAAGTTAGCATCTATGGGTGAGAAAAATGATTAAGTAACTTGTCTGAGTCATAAAATAGCAGGTTCAGGCTCCGAACCCTGGTCTGATTCATGCTCTGACCCGCCAAGGAAAACATGGGTTCAGAGAAAACACAAGATCAGGAAACCTGAGATCAATCAATCACCCTAATCATTTTCCATCTTTGTCCTCGGAAATTCCAGAGATGAATGTGAGACCTTTGCTAGCTTGTGTCTCTGTCTTCTTTTAAGTACATGCACCACAAGGAAGCGTTAAGGACATCACACACACAGTAATGGACTCCTTCCCCTTGAGTCACAGAGTTTGATTCTTTAACTACTAAGTTAATTATTGCCATAGACACTTGGGGAGAAATGTTTTGGAACTATTGCCACGGAAAGCTGTAGAAAGATTTTCCAGTGATACAAGAAACTATTACCAAATAGTGTGGAGAAAGACTCCATTTGTCTCTGGAAAAGCCAACATTAACATCATCCTTCTCCGCATTCCTGCCATAGGTACCTACACAGCTGGCTGGAGGCCCGCCTAAAGGTGACCTTTCCTGTGCCATCTGATTTCCAGACACCATTACTCAGGTGGTTCAGGGTGTTTGTCTCTCCAGAAGCAACAGTCCATTGAAGAATGGATCCTGAGAGACAGGGCATTATTTAATGGGGATATACAGACTCAATTCTTTTTTATCTATGCCACAGTTAGCCTGCCCTAGACCTCCTCAATGTATCTAAGCCTCTAAACTGTATTTCCTTTTCCAGAGTTTTCACAGTTTCTTTTTTGGTGGGTTAAAAAGAATCTGTCCAAATTTCATAAATGCCCAGAACTCTTGAATGAGATCTTATGTGCAAAAAGGTATTTTTGGGTAAACTTGGCCAAGATGAAGTCATACTGTAATAGTATAAGGCACAGATGCGATGGCAGGTGTTCTCATAAGAACAGGGGAGGATGTGCAGAGACACACGAAATAAGACCTAACAACAGCAGAAGCAGAGAGTACACGTCAAGGACAGCTGCTGGGCTGTGTAGGGGACAGTGACAGAGTAAAGAGGGCAGACACTGTCCCTCAGGGAACTGGCAAGTTACCATTGTTTCAGCCACCTGGATTGTGGCGTTTCTTACGGCATCTCCAGAATGTACAGTTGCCCAGACTTATTTTATTGCAGTCTCCCCACCCATGTTTCCCATAGGCTCTTCCCCATCCCACCCCTGCCAACATAGTTTTCCTCGTCAAGCATGGAATAACTTTTCTACACTCTGTGTCTTAGAAGTTCTGCTTCCCAGGTCTTATATGAGATCACTTCTTGGTGACATCCATCAGGAAAAATCGAAAGGGCCAAATGATGGAAAATGGCTGAATAAATCATCATACACCCCTACAACTGAGCATCATGCAGCTATTAAAACTATGCCTTTGAAGTGACATTTTGTGGAAAGGATTGGCACATGAGACAGGATGAGCAACTCTATGTAATATGACTCCGAATTGCTCAGTACATACATTTGTTGTAAGGATGAATTTTTATAATTTAGGTTATCTCTGAGAAGTTATAATGCAGATGTTTATCTCATCTTTTTGTGTACATCCTCATTTCTATAAATGCCAATGTTCTTATAATAAGCAAAACAATTTATCCTATTCAAATATCCAGGAGTCCTTCAATACTGCAGTTTCTAGACTACCTTGTACTGTGACACAGTTGTTCCTTTGGATTATCCAGGTCCTGAGACCTGGAATCTGTAAACATTCCACTTTTCCTGCCAGCTTTGAATATGGGACTAAATTAAAGAGATGGTATAGTTACGCTAGAGTATTCAGATGGGTATCATGAAGAACCAGATAGTATAGGCAGCTTCTAGAAGGTGGAAGAGGCAGATCCTCCCTAGAGCCCCTGGAAAGGACACAGCTATTTTAAGGGGGAAGCTATTCTGACTTCTGATCTCAGAATTATAAGAGAATACATTTGTGTTATTTTGAGACACTAACCTTGCAGTAATTTGTAGCAAAACAGCAAAAAATCCCAACACTCATGCACAAAGTCCTTAAAATATGATTGACTCTGGTGTTTTCTTCCCTAATGCAGTGGGCTGGATTATGTTCATAAGAAGTGTGTGCTGAAGTCTAAGCTCAGAACTCAGAAAGAGCCATGCAGCAGTAGAGGTTTTGCAGAAGCAACCAAGTTAATATGGGGTCATTTTATGACTGGTGTCTTAATAATAAAGGAAAACTGAGATGCACAGACAGACAGAGAGACGGACAGACACTCATGGGTGGGGGGAGTCCTTGCAAAGATCAAAGATGACTGAAAGATCAGAGTGAGATTGCCACAAGTCAAGGGATACCTGTGGCCTTCAAAAGCTGGAAGTAGCAAGTTGGTGGTTGGGGGCGGTGGTCCCTTCCCTACTGATACCAGAGGGAACAAGTCTTCGCTGACCCTTTAAGTTTGGGTTTTTAGCCTTCAGAATACCCAACCCTGGTAAACTAAGTACACTCGTACTATTGTTGTTTAGATTAAGCAAACATAGTTCTCAGTGTATTCATCCTGAATGACATAAGCTTCCACATCTGGAAGGCCAACCCAGACATGTCCAGTGGATTTATTCATCACTCTCAGAACACAGGAAAGTTCCTGGTGTGAATGTCTACCTCTGAACTGCCACCTCCTCCTGCCAATGCTCTTCATGCCACCTTTGGTGACATTGTGTTTATTCAGAATGTGCTTGTTCCCTGCTCTCTGGTCACAGTGTGCCTGAAAACAATTTTTGTGCCTCGTTCACATTTTCCCTTACCTGAACTACAAATTCCTTAGAGACTACTAGGGGAAACAATTTCTTTCCTCACTTTAAAAAAGTGTTTAGCACAGAAGCTGACATACAACAAACCAAAATATCGTCAGTCAAATATAACATGTCCTAAACAGTTTTAAGTAGAGGTTTGAGCATTAACTTCAGAAGTCTGAACTCTACCAGCCGACTTTGTCACTAAGCTGTAATTACAATCATACATCACTTAATCTTGGCAATACGTTCTGAGAGCTGTCATCAAGCTATTTTGCCTCTGTCTAAACACCACAGTGTATACTTGCAAAAAGCTAGGTGGTCCAGCCCACTAGACACTCAAGCTTATGGTACAGTCTAGGGTATAATTTGTAGCTCTTGAGCTAAAATCTATAGAGAACATTATTATATTGAACATTGTAGGCAATTCTACTACTATGCTAAGTATATAGGGCATTAAACATATCCAGATACTAAAAACACACAATAAATATACACATAGAAATAAATGAGGGCATGTCTATGTAAGCTCTGGGTATGTCAATGAGTGTATGAGAATACAGATGGAGAGCTGGGCCATACCATATCACCTTATAATCATGATGTGATTATGATTATACTTTATTACATTATAGTATTAACCTAATACAACTTTTTATTTTATACATTTTTAGACTTTCAAAATACTGTGATTCTTGTAAAATTTTTTATAAAATATAAATGTGCAGCTATGAAAAATATTTTCTTTGGGTATCATTATTTTATAAACATTTCTCTATGTTTTAAATTTTTTCCTCTTTAAGTCCCTTATATTAAGAACCAAGACACAGGGGCTAGGTATGTAGCTTAGCTAAGTGGGTAGAGTGCTTGTCTAACTTGAAGCCCTGAGTCTGACTCCCAGCACCAAATAAAACTGGACATGGTGGCATACCACCTCAAGAATCCCAGCACTCAACAGGCAGAAGCAACAGGATCAGAAGTTCAATGCTATCCTCAGATGTATAGCAAGTTCAAGACCAGTCTGGGATGATACATGGTATTGTGTGTGTGTGTGTGTGTGTGTGTGTGTGTGTGTGTGTGTGTGTTAGAGAGAGAGAGAGGAAGAGAGAGACAGACAGACAGAGAGACAGATATAGGCAGAGAGATAGAGATACAGATACATACACACATACACACACACACACACACACACACACACACACACACACACACACACACACACACGAGAAACATTAGTCTACAGGGTTGGGCTCATCAATACCACTGTCTTCCCTTATGTTCTTTTGTACCATGGGGCAGTCTGCAAGGATGATAACATGCATGAACCTCTCACTACCAGTGACATCATCTTTGAGATCCCCGCTGAGGACCTACCTAACTTTTAAGGGACTCTCCCTCTTTTCTGAAATATATGCAGGGGTTTCCCTTGGTTTCTTTTCATAGTCATCATAAACTTGCTCGTAAATGAATCATGTGACATTGGCATTCCTTTCTATTCATGAATCCATGCCACCTTTTAGCAAGCTTCATGCATTTACTTAAGATTCTATTACTATTTGATGATTCACTGTGAATTCTGCAATCTTCCTTTCTGCAGTTGCCTTAACTCTGGGCTCATCTTCAGCTATGAATTCCCTTCCCAGCCAAGCAGCTCCTTATATCAACTCCTCAGGGATCTTCTCCAGGGACTCCAGTGGCATTCTTGCCCATTCCAAGAGCACAGCTACTGCTATCTTTCTCAGCTTGTGGATGTCTTGCACCTGCCTCCTTTTAGTGTCCTCTGAAGTTATGGTGTACTTCCTGAATGCATCATACACTTCTTGGAGACATTACCAGATTCCAAGCAAGGATTCTGGTCAAATCACAGCTGGGGTAAGCCTTTTAGAATACATCAGTTTCCTCTTGGTGTCTTCCCCATAACCAAAGGATAGGCACAGAAAAACACACAGATACAGAGACAGACAGACAGACACGCGCGCGCGCGCACACACACACACACACACACACACACACACACACACACACACACACACACACACACACACGTCATCTTACATGCTGAAGAGACAGAGAACACTACAGCTACTCAGTACAAGAATTCAGCCACCTTCCCTGTTGTAGCCATCTATAGTGTCCCCACGTTGCGGTGCCAATCTGTATTAACCCATCTTTGTGGGGATCCAGGCAACTTGCCCAGTTTATGCCTGAGAGGGGGAGTGTGGATTGAGAAATGGCAGGTAAAGACACCAAGAAAAAGACAGAGACAGAAGAGAGTCAGGAGGGTAATCCAGTGAATACTGAACATCTCAAGTTTATTCTTCAACATTCTTAAATACCCCAATCAAAAAGACTTCTTTATCAGGGTACAAGGAAGAAACAGACTTCCTTAGCTCTCCAAACATTTGGTAATTACACCTTAGACTAAATTTCTCATTATCTGATCTCAAGGATTAAGAGTAACCACACCTCAGAACAAGTCTCTTGTTATTTCTATAAGACATCCATGGCCAAGACCAAACATCCTACAGTAGACTTTTAGGTCTTATGACTTTAACCTTGGAAGAGTAAGGATAGTTTTGAACTCTCTGACCTTAAGCCAAGATGAAGCAGAGTTATCTCTCTGGGCCCCAACATTCACCCAAAGGGTTTCTAGCATTGATGGCTTAGAATGACTCTCTAGAGAGTCATTACTAGAGTCTGATGGCAGCCAGTGATGACGCAGTCACATATACACTCATTCACAAAGAAGAGAGGCGTGCATACACAAGCATACTGCCTTCTTCTGACATCCATATAGCTCTCAGCCTACTAGACAGTACTACCCACATTCAGGGAAAATATTTCTACCCCCAGTCACTATCCCACATGTAAATGTTCCCTGGATATCTGTGAGTGTCCATGGAAACTCATGGATAGGTATGATCCATCACTCTTAGACTCTTGTTAATCCATTCATATTTTCACTCAAGGCCAAATACTATACTGGGTATAAAGGGTTGTATTTGGAGTTAAGGCACAACTTCAGTATTGGCATGTAGATCAGTGAGATGGTGATGTGCAGGACTAGTACTGATCGTGTATATCTGGAAAAGCAGTCTATTTTCCAAACAGCATCCTCCATCTTACGAACAGGCAGTTAAGAAGGATGCCTTGCATTAGGAGCTGTATCTTCCATGACTTCTTTCTCTTCCTCCTGTGAGGTTCAAGCCATGCCATCATAATGGCTGTTTGCCATCTTCCGTTGCTTCTTCTGCTTCTTCTGTTGTTTCTCTTCCTCCCCTCAACTTCCTCTTTCCTTCTTGAGACAAGGTCTCACTATGTATCTTGGCTGGCCTGGCACTTGACATATAGACCAGGATGGGCTTGAACTCACAGAGGTGAATCTGCCTCAGCCTCCAGAACACCATATTAAAGACGAGTGCCACAGTGCTCAGACCACATGTACTTCTCCAAAGGCTTAAAGACTCTGGGGTACTCACTGTGCACAAAGGTCTTCAATTTGTAGCTATATCACTGGCCTAATTGAGGTAGTTTTCTTGTCTGTGAGAGCCTTGAACCCTTGCATTGTGTTATCCTTTTTATGAATGAAAGTTCTTTCAGACATAGGTTTCCAGGTTAGAGAAGTTTTATTCTATGGAGTATCTGCTCTGGTAATTAATTTTTTTTCCATGACCAATACTGCTCCCAAATTCTCAAAAGACTCACCATTAATTTTCACACTACAAAATGGAAAATGACTTGAATTATTTAAGCCACCTAGACATCAACACCACTGTTGGGTCCACCATTCTTTCAATATTGTAAACAATGCTTTTGCTTTGGCCATTATGTTTGTCTTGGTGTTTAGAGGGATTCTTGTTGTGGGATATTTGTACACTATGTGAAGGTGTATTTGCTATGATTTGTGTAATAAAAAGCTGAACAACCAGTCGTTAGACAGGAGGCATAGATAGGATTTCTGGGGAGATAAACTAAGAGGAGGAGAAGCAGGTGCACACACAAGACACCAGGAAACATAGAGAGGAAACAGGAGGTACAAGCTGGAAGAGAGGTAATGGCATGTGATAGAATATAGATTAATAATATAAATGGGTTAATTTAAATTATAAGAGCCAGTTAGAACCAAGCCTAAGCTATAGGCTGAGCAGCAAGTCAGCAGCCCAAAAGAAAGTCCCATTACAGATACTATCCTGCAGCAGATCTGTAACCCAAACCATTATATCTCATAGGGCATTTGTTAGTGTGTATATCTGTGAGCATGTTTGTGAGTGTGAGTGTGTGTGTGTGTGTGTGTGTACGTGCATGTATCAGCATTGTGAGTTTGTATCTGCATGTGTGTATGTATGTGTGTCAGCATGTATATATGTGTTTGTACCTGAATGTATATACCATGCATATGTACGTGTATATGTACGTGTATATGTATATGTATGTATATATGTACATGTATACATGTGCATGCATGCGTGTGTGCGTGCGTGCATGTGTATGTGTGTGTGTGTGTGTGTGTGTGTGTGTGTGCAGGCCAGAGCTTTATGGTGGGTGTTTCCTTCAATCATTCTTCACCTTTGAGAAGGTTCTGTCATTGAACCTGGAGCTCACTGATTTGATTTGTGTACACCAGTTCATCAGAAAGCCTCAAGAACCCCCCCACACCAATACTGGGATTATAGGTGACGCTGTTGGGCCCAGGTTTTTACACAGGTGCCAAGGATCAAATTCAGGTCTTCCTGCTTACACAGCAAGCGCTTTTCAGACTGAGCCCACTCCCACCCTGCCCTTATTTGTCAATCTTTCAACCTCCAATGACACAGGTCTTTTAACGACCTCTGCTACTTTATTCTTCAGGATCACAGATTCACTCCATTTTCTTTCAAATTTAATTTAATTTCGTGTTTTGCTCTTTGTAGCCTCCATGATAATGTTAACAGCACGAGACCACATAGTTATTAACCTAAAAATAAAATTAAAAGTAATTGAGAACTATAATGGTGAAAAAAGTGTTGGTCATTGATCACTGTTAGTCATATTCTTAATTACTTTTTATGAATATTATTGTAATTGTTTCTTCTAGCAAATATATGATAACTCAGGAGAAACAAAAATTAATATGAAACAATACTCAACATTAACAAAGGTAAATGATTGTGAAATATATTTAAGTTTTCAAATGTTACAATATTTGTCCCTCTGAAGATAAACTATATTAGGCTTTTTGTACAACATGTTTGTAAATATTATGTATGATTCAGTGTATTTACTACAAAATTCAGTTTGATTTCCATTAAATTGGCTTCATCTTGGGCACAGGTATCTCTTGCCTAGCAGCTTTCTTTGCACTTAAATCCAAGAGGCTCTAGCCCAAGGCTGCATGCAGAAGCCTCTTTGCTTTGGTCCTTGACTGGTACTTCCTTCAGTACAGTTAGGAGTCCGTGGGAATATGCCACTGAACACCTTACCCCTAAGCCCAATGCTCCTCAACCGGGAGCATTGTAAGTTCCTTCCACGAAAGCCACAAGGCTTGCTTCAAGGGTCTACATGCAAGCAGACAAGCTCTACGCAGGGCAGACAATGTTGCTTCTTGTCATTCTGTTCTTAAACCCAAGAGGTGGCTAGTGGCAGCTGTTTCTGTGGTGCTGGGCTGAGCTTCCACTTATGGTCTAGAGGTTTCTAGGAGGAGAGGTGGTGACTTCAGAACAGGGGCAGGAGTCGTCCTTTCCAGGAGTCGTGCTATGTTGAGACTCAAAACACGCAGGAATTCAAACGTGGCTGTTTGTATCATTAAGATATCAAGATAGGAAGGCAAATCTGTGGCACCCAATGGCTTCTTGACTTGGTAATGTCTGTGAATCCAGGCATCTGGGTTCTGGACTTATATTTGTAGACTCACTATAGAGACCATTAACTATTCAAGACGATTTTTTCCACTAACAAAATTTTCTCCGCGAAGAGTTAAGTGTGTAGGAAATACCTCCATGCATAATGTATGACAGGAAACGAAGTCTGCAGTCTGGAGACTACACAATCTGCAAGAGGGTTTTCATTTACTCCTCACAACCACACAACAGGGAGGTACTCTGGAAAAACTAAGACTAAATGACATTGAGTAATTTGTTCCAGGCCACAAAACCAGAGCTTCAGTTAGCTTTAGTTGCACAATAAACTGCCTTAAATTGAAAGTGACTTAAAATAGCAGTGATTTATTTACTATTTGCTCTTCTGGAGGGTTGAGCTGGGCTACTGCCCTGTAGGTTCTCTGGCTGGGTGGGCAGCTGAGGTCAGCTGTGGCCTGGGCTGGGGAGAAAGAGAGAAGAGTCCTAGTTCCTCTCACTTGAGTTCAGTTTGCTGCTACTATGGCAGAGAACGAAGGTGGTCCCAGTTTTAGTCATTTTAAATTTTCTGTCATTTGACTCACCACCTGGTGGCTCTTTATAATATACACTCAGTTCACTGACATGTTGACGTGCAATGTGACCCTGAACAGTTACATAACCTAAAGTCCCAGAGTCACATTTTCAAAGTGAGGATATAGCACAGATCACATCAGGTTGTTCCAAGATTCCAGCAGCAATGCAAGAGCGTTAAGCTACAGATTGGCATCAGGTCACTATTAAAATTATTGCAATAGTCCATATGGTGTTATCTGTATGCATGTGATTTCGGGACTAATGACTTGCTATCAGATAACCAATTGTATTCACATATTTAGAAACATATATGAATATATATATGAATATATATTAGAAATATGTATATTCTCTATAGATAATTAGTGAAGGACTTGCTTGTCTTACAATGGGCAAGGAGAGAGTAAGTAGAAGAGAAGGGGGGATGAGGAAGGAAGGAAAGGAAAGAGGAAGAGAGAGAGACTGGTACACAAAACAAGAAGTATCCACTAATAGCACATCTTTCCTTCTATTAGAGCCCACTTGAGAAAATTCCTGTCACCTCCTAATAATGTTATTTTATTAAGAGCCCACCCATGCATTCATCCACTGATTATATAGATATGGGAACTCTCATGATCTGTCATCTCTTGATGTCTGGATCCTACAACTGGGGACCAAGCCTTCTACACAGGAGCCTTTTAGGGAATAGTCCATATCTAAAGCCCAATAATGAGCAAGCATTACTGTTCAGACCAGCATCTCCACTGGCTTTGTTACGTGGGATTATCATGGGCTGAACTAAGAACGTTTGAAAGAACTTACAAAAGAAAGTTGTCACATATAGAAAGATGCTTCTGGTATGATAACTCATTCATATTCAAACTAAAAGTGTAGAAGCTTAGACAGTAGAACACTGGCTTAGCATGCCTGAGGCTCTGGTTTGACCCCAGGCCTGGCACCTCAAACCCATGTGGACACGGTGGAGCTTACAAACTGGACGGAAACCTAAGAACTGTGTTTTTAAGGATAAAATCAGGAACAAAGTTTAACCTTTTGTACTCTGTTTTCAAGTTCACAGATCTAAGTAGAAATGACATGGATTCACAGGGCCATTCTCAGAGACTCTGGATGAAACTGAGGCTCCTAAGAACCCTTGAACACTGCAGCTACCACCTTCAACAACAGAAGAGCATATTTTTTTTTTCTTTTATTGCTTTTATTGCCTCAGAACCTAGAGGCAAGATGGGGTGTTAGCAATGGGAGAGAGGTGACTAAGTCATCAGATATATTAGTTCATGAATCCTAACTCAGCATTTTATCTTTTGAGTACAGTTAAGAATTTCTTTCAACCTTATCTCTGATTTTAGATACAAGTCATCTTTATATTGCTCAGATTTGATTGCTGGCCCAGATACTAGCTTAGGAAGTGCTTCTCACCCTATGGATTGCAACCCCTTTGGGGGGCGAATGACCCTTTACTGGAGTCACCTAAGACCACCGGAAAGCACAAATATTTATGTTAATGATCATAACAGTAGCAAAATTATAGTTATGAAGTAGCAAAGAAAATTATTTTATGGTTGGGGTCACCACAACATGAGGAACTGTGTTAAAGGGTCACAGCATTAGGAAGGATGAGAACCACTGGGCTACAGTTTCTGGGGATGCCTCTTCCTTTGTTGAAGCTTCTTCACATTCCATCACTCATCAAAAAGCCCTCTTGTTATATCTTCTACTGGATGATATAACAAGTCATTTAATCAAGACATACTTGATGTTTTTCTAATATTGGAGTATAAAAACATTCAAACTCTGAGCGAAGTTAAAGAATTATATAGTACAAACCTCCCAGGCTATTGTTACTCAACTGCTCTGGTGATCACCCAGCTATCTGCTTCAAGCTGTCCTTTACAAAGGTGAAGAAATGAAAACAACACAGGATCAAAAAGTTTGTGGAGGGGTTATGTGACTTCCGTCAGGAAAGTCATTTTGAAGTCACATTTGGAGGACACTGAATATCGTGCCTGAAGTTTTGTGTTATCGAGATCCTTGCAAACAGGAGTCCTTGAAGGAGAGAAAATGCCTGGTGTTTTTGGGTAGCTAATTCCAGCATCAGGGATGGGATGCACTGCAGTGAACAGGAACTGTAGCCAGGCGACGGGGTCAGAGGCTTTGCAAACATCCTGGGCGTGGAAGTGCTACACATTGGTTTGTCTGGATTACACAGAGGGGAAGATGGAAGGGTGAGGTTTTGTGACTGACTTACCATGAAGATTCTTGTCATTAGAGCCAAAGTGCTGTAGTCATAGCACAGTGTCATTAAGACCCAGGGTCCATGGCTGTCAAGAACTCTTTGGTGAGTGATGGTTGGAGATAGGAACCTGAAATTGCCACCGTAGTGACAAGACTGCACACATGTGTACATTAGTGGCCAGTGTTCAAGGGGTAGCTGAGCATGACTTCATGGGAGGAGAGAAAGAAGGACAAGGCCTGGAGGAATATGTCTGAGCTTCTGAGAACCACGCACAGGCATTCACTTCTGGGTGGTCTAGAGACTACTCTGTCAACATTAGAGCACCATGCCTGCAAGGACTTACAGCTGAGGCTCTCCGAACACCTCCATGCTAGGACAGAGGACCAGGCTCAGGAATCTGTCTGTCCTCTCACAAAGCCATGCTTGCTCTCTCTGGAACCACAGCAAACCTATCCTGCTGGTGGCTGTTTTCCAAATTCGAGCTCTGGTGTGACACTCACTCAGATGTGTAGACACCAAATCTTCATCCACATCTTTGGAAACCTAGGTCCCCCCCTTTCCTCCCCTTTAATGCATGAGTATATGCTCTATATGTTGAATAAATACTGAACCTGTCTTATGAAGATTTTAGCACTTTTCCCCACCCCACTTCCAAGGGCTTCTTGTTCCAAGTTCTCAAATAGAAGGGGAGGACAGATACTGTTTTTATTACTCTCTATAGTACTTACACACACACACACACACACACACACACACAGAGAGAGAGAGAGAGAGAGAGAGAGAGAGAGAGAGAGAGAGAGAGAGAGAGAGAGAGAGAGAGGAAGAGGCACATATCCCTTACTTCCATGAAAGGCAGTGGTAGTCTCATAGGATGTAAGCGGTTTGTCTAAAGTACATGATTCTTAAATGGACAGAAGCCATATTTGAAGTGGTGTGTACATGTTCTAAATCCCTATCCCATTGGCCAGGGTTCCACTGCTAGGCTCAATGTTTGCTCATGTGAGCTCTCTACTGAGGTTGCTCTATCTTAGGAGGCTGGTTAAGTTGTACAGTTGGCGATTCCTCAGCAGGTGCCTCTCGTTCATGTGCTTTTGTTTTACACAACTTCTTGAACCTCGTGCAGAGGGCCAATCCCTCTCCTAAACGCCAGGGTCTCAAAGCGATGTGGTCTTGCAACTTCCCACCTCCACCGGCTTAGCAGTTGCTTCATTAATTCTCTTGAGATCATTCGTTCGACTCTGCTGGTTTCTCTTAAGTAGGAACTGGGGATCAGCCTTCCTGATTTTTGCCTTGCTAACCTTTGGTCTTTCCCTCCCCTCTCCATTGTATCCGAAGCCAGTGTTTACCTTGTGAGTTCATAGGGAAGAGAGTCAGTAGGATGTGTGCCCTCAGCAAAATCGCCTCCAGCCATCTGGCAGCCACAGCCCACAACTGTGCTTTGTTCCCAGAGTCCTGTCTTGATGAAGTTACAAGTGTGAGCAACAAGATTTACACCGAGGTTGGTCATGGCCAGGTGAGAACTTAATGAGGGTGATGTTTATTTTAATGGTCACAGGGCCCAGTCCTTGACCCTCATCCCAATGCTCACGTACAGGCCATCTGAAGTCCCTGACTTCCCTGAACATGTTTATTCCCCTTTCTAGAATGTGTGCTCTTTGAGGCTAGGAGCTATTTCTCTTTCATCTTACTCACTGGCTGGCTCCTTAGACTAAAGCTATAATATCCCTAAAGAACTGAGTGCTGTTCAGTTCAAAGAGTCAAAGCTATTCGCTTGGAAAGTGTGGTGGGCCTTAGAGGGACTGGGACAAGAGGACACTTTGTGCTGAGGGAGAGTAGGAAGGTTGCAATGACAGACTAAGCTTCTAAGTTAAGCAGCAAGAAATGCAGAAAGTTAAATAAAGACAGAACTGTCTTGAAGCAGCCTGGACCCTGTGATATGGCTTGTCAGCCTGGCAGGGGCAGGTGGCAGCTCTAGCTAATCCTGAAAATGAGAAACATCCCGGCCTGGGTTTCCTGACAAATAATATTATCAACAGGCAGCAGATACAACTGAAAAGCATTTGTTTTGTTTTCCTTTCCTTTCTGAGTATTGATGTGTTTACAGAATTAACTTGCCTTGGAGGGGAGCGACCCTCTGTGGAGCCACATTGAGACCCATTTTAACCAACAATTAGCTGGAAGGCCTGCATTGGGAATTTGCTGATAGGCTTTTGTTGTGTTAATCGAAACTTGAAGCCATATAGCCACCAAATAGCTTTTCCTGAGTAGCCAGCCTCATAGTGATGTCCAGGGTAGAATGGTGATGTGAGTTTTCCTCCCATAAACATAGCTGGAGTGAGTCATCCCAGAGACTTAGAAAGCTTGCAGCTTTATTCTAATGTACTGCTAGATCCCTGAAATTCTGAGCTGGGATGCTGGGCCTCAGGTAGTTCATCTAACCGCTGAAATTTAAAGGAACCAAAGTCCAGAGAGAAAAATGAATGTTCAGTCGTCCAGGGATCTCCCCATCTCCTGCTCCTGGTAAGTCAGAAATGAGTCAGCACAGAGGCCTGCACTGTGGCTGTGATCCGTTCATCCCCGGGAAGGTCCTGCCAGCTTTCCATCCCAATGTTTCTGGTCGCTCTGTCACCACACAGGACTGTTTCCCTGCTCTGGTTGAAGCCACCACCATCCTCATTCCGCTGAAGTCTGTATATTTGGTAAAAGCTGTTAACTTTAAAATTCATGTTCACCCTGTCACTGTGGTCTCCCTCAGTCGTCAAAACACCAAGCCCAGAAGCAGCTCCTAACTGTAAGTGACAAAGTCAGAGTCCTCAGGATGTCCTACAGGACTCTCACAAACTTCCACCGACTTTCGTCTGTGTGCCGCCTTGCTTTTTCTCCACGCCCAGCTCCCATCTTGCCTGTGTTGCCTGTTGCCATGTAGCACATATTAAAATAGAACAGGAACCAAGGAACCCCAGATCGGAGGATCAAGCGGTAGAGGGAAAGCACAGGGGCTAGTGCTGAGCTTCTGGTATTGGAGTGTGACAGCTCAGTGCATTTCCTCCCACGGGGGAGATAAAGAAGTGTAGGGACCGGGGTAATGCCGTTAGTGTCTGAGTTACTAGTTATTTTTGAGATGAGTCAGCATTATGCCTATGTGTAGGTGAAAATCCCTAATACTTCTTATAATTCTAGCTTTAAAAAACTTCAGCCCTCTTCTCACTTTCCCCATCTTTCCCTTAACTCAGAAGCTTCCTCTTGTACATTCCCCTGCTCACCCTAGCTGTACCTGACCAAGGAGTCTTCTGCTTCTTTGACGTTGTAGTTTTTAATGATTTTTTTTTTTAAAGTTAAGTTACAAAACAGTGGGTTCCATAGGATTCTTCCTATCATTGTACTGTGCTCATAGTTGCCCTCCCAACACCGTCTCTAGTCCCCCTTGCCCTCCGGGTGGTCCCCTTTCTCTCCAGATTGACTGCTTTCTGCTTTCCTGATTAGTCTGCAGTGCTCCCTCGATCAGAGTACTGAGCTGACTGAGGGTGTCGGGATTGAAATATTTAACAGACTACCACGAGAAGTGAAGAAGAAGCTGCTGCCTTTTATTACAGAGAGTAATGGGCTTATATACCCAAGCCAGGGGACGGGCTAAGCACAGGAGGAAATCATGCACCGCCCACACCTGGGGTCAAGGCATGGGCACTGCACACCGGAAAGTTATGAGAACAACCTTGTTTGATCAACCTTGAGAGCACGGGAGTTCTACAGCTGGGTGGAGAGGAAGACAATTACTTAAATTTCCCAACAATAGTCTTAGTCTACAAAGTGAGCTGCTAGCATGTTGCACACCAGATTGTCTTAATCTGTGATCTGTGGAAATGGATATTAATTTTTTTCCCGAGTCAATACCCAAGATCTCCCTTGTGGCAAGAGCGTGTTCATGGCCAAGCTGGTTGGCTTACTCTAGTTAAAATCCCTTTCTTATAAGTTGCATATAATTCATTGAATTAAAAATTGCCTGTTTTGATTATTCCAAGTGTATGTTAAAATAGCATCCTGTTGTTTACTGAATATAGTATCTTATCTAAGCCTATTTATAATATAAAATATAATAAAATATATAATATTTATATAAAGAGCTACTCCACTCCATGAATAGTTGTTCTTTATGAAGGTTTAGTTGGGTAATTTGTTTTGCATAGTGGATTTTCTTCAAAGTTGGTACTTCCCTGTGGTTTCTTACAGCTTGCTTCTGTAAGTATAAGAAACAATTACATAAAACCTCTGTGTAATCAGGGGCTCTGCAATTACTAAGTCGACTAGAGGGGTCCCAGACATGTGAATGGTGGCCTGTTCATGTTTGTATATAGGTTCTTCCTCTAAAAGGAGCTGGTTACTGTGGAGAGGAATCCTTCAGCCTCCTAGGTAGGGGGCGGGTGGAGGTGATGATCTAGATGCCACCCCGATCCCATGCTGAGTACTCCAGGTATGGAGAATGTGTGTGCGTGCAGACTTTGGTCTAGCTCTAGCAATTGTGTCTTCTACACTGTTTTTGTGTCTACCACATCTGTCAAACGTTCTCAAGAGGAACCTTTGTACAGACTCTCCCTGCTTCTGGTGGTACCTACACCCTCCATGCTTAGGTCTCGACCATTTTGATCCTTTGTGCAGTTTTGTAACCTGAAGTAGTGTGTTTCTCATCATTGATACCTTGCTTTCTTCCTTGGCAAATTGTTTACTCTCCATCCTACATGTGGGAGCTGCATCCTTTACCATTGTTTCTCCTGCCTTCTTGTGCCAGAGTATTTGGGCCTTAGAAAAAAGTCTCTAGGATAAATCAATTCCCAGTTTTCTGAGGAACCACCACACTGACTTCTAAGGTAACAGTGCAAGTTTGCCCTCCCAGCAGCAATAGAGGAGTGTTCCCCTTGCTCCACATCCTCTCCAGCATGAACTGTTACTTCTGTCTTTAGCCTCTCCTATTCTGACAGGAGTAAGATGGAATCTCAGAATAGTTTTGACTTGCATTTCCCTGATGTCTAAGGATGTTGAACATTTATTTTGTTAAGTGTTTTTCAGCCATTTGTGATTCTATTTTTAAATTTGAGTATTTGTTTTATTTTGTTTTTTGTTTTTGTTTTGTTGTTGTCGTTGTTGTTTTGGTTTTTTTTTTTTGATGTCTAGTTTCTTGGGTTCTTTATATATTTTGGAAATCAGCCTTCTGTCAGATGTGGGGATAGTGAAAATCTTTTCCCATTCTGTTTTGGCTGCTGTTTGTCCTATTGAGAATGTCCTTTGCCTTCCAGAAGCTTTTCAGTTTCATGAGACTGCATTTATTAATTTTCTGTCTTAGTGCCTGTGCTATTGGTCTTCTGTTCAGAAAGTTGTCTCCTGTGCCAATGCTTTCAAGGCTGGTCCCCACTTTTTCTTCTATCGGGTTCAGTGTATCTGGAAATCTGGTGAGGTCTTTGGTCCACTTGGCCTTGAGATTTTTGCAAGATGTGGATCTATTTGTATTCTTCTACTACATGCTGCCATCCAGTTATGCCAGCATCATTTGTTAAAGATGCTTTCTTCTTATCCATTTGTCTTCTTTGGCAAAAACCAGGTGTCCATAGGTGTATGGATTTACATCTGAGTCTTCAATTTATTTCCATTGATCCACCTGTCTGAAGGGAGATGCCATTCTGTAAATATGTTTATCTTATTGGTTGAGGAATAAAACACCCTGGCCAATAGGGCAGCGAGATAGATGGGTCTAGGAGATGAGGATGATTCTGGGAGAAACAGGCAGAGAGCAGTCATCATGTAGGACACCGGAGGAGTAACAGGTCCCTGGACCTTTCTCCAGTAAGATAAGGCCATGTGGAAATACTTACATTAGTAGAAATGGGTTAGTAATCAAGACAGAGCTAGTCAATAAGAAGCCCTAGTCATTGGCCAACAGTTACATAATTAATGTAAGTCTCTGAGTGTTCATTTGGGGCTGACACAGTTGTGGAACAAGGCTGGAGGTACAGAATTATTGTAACACCTGTCTTTATGTAAACATCATACATTTTTATTACTATAGTTCTGTAGTAGAGATTAAAATCAGGAATGGTGAATCTTCTAGAAGTTCTTTTATCATACATGATGTTTTTTTTTTCTTTTTTAGATATTGTGGGTTTTCTTGTTTTTCCAGGTGAAGTTGAGTATTGTTCTTATAAGGTCTATAAAGAATTATATTGGGATTTTAATTGGGATTGCACAGAATCTGTAGATTGATTTTGGTAAGGTGGCCATATTTACTATGCTAATCCTACTGATCCATACGCATGGGACATATTCCCATCTTTTGATATAAGACCTGGCTATATCACTCTTGGGCTTTTATTTAAAGGATGCTCTATCATACTACAAGGACACTCACTTGTTCAACTATGTTCATAGCAGCTTTATTCATAATAGGCAGAACCTGGAAACAACCTAGATGTTCTTCAACTGAAGAATGGATAAAGAAAATGTGGTACATTTACACAATAGAGTCTATTACTCAGCTACCAAAAACAATGACATCATGAAATCTGCAGCCAAATGGATAGAACTAGAAAAAAAATTATCCTGAGTGAAGTAACTCAGACCCAGAAAGACAAACATGGTATGTACTCACTTATAAGTAGATATTAGCTGCAAAAGAATGGATAACCATGCCACAATCCACAGACCCAGAGAGGCCAGATAATAAGAAAGGCTCAAGAGGGACACTCGGCTCTCCTGGGGAAGGGGAAATAAAAGATTTTATAGGTGACCTGGGGGAAGGTGGGGATAGGGACATGAAGGATCAGGTGAGGGTGGTATGTGTTGGGGAGAATCCTGAACAAGATAATTTGAAAGGGGACCAATCCAGGGCCAGGTAGAAACGGGTGCAAGAGAGTCTCGGGAATCTACATTGATGACCCCAGCTAAGACTTCTAGCCATAGGTTATATGTAACCTGAACTAACCATCTCCTGTGACCAGCAAGACTTCCAGTAGAGGGATTTGGACACCAACCCAGCCATACAACCTTTGACCTATACAGTCTGTCCTGCCTGTGGGGTATGCTGGGGTGAGGGTGGCCTAGAGATTGAGGGAGTGGCCAACCAATGACTGGTCTAGGCTGAGATGCATGCCATGAGAGTATGCCACCCCTGACATTGCCTGCAGCACCGGGACACATAGGCTGGGTGGCCCAGAGGCTGAGGATAGAGCCAAACATGACTGGAGACCAGCTTCCATTTTGACATGTGGATTTTAACACCGAGGGGGTATTCAGATGGGAACTTCAGCACAGAGTTGGAGAGGAGAGCCAGAAATGTTAGAGAAACACGTCAACAAAAGTGCTAGTTAAAATGATGACTACCCAGGAGAGCGTGGGGGTGGGGTGAGATAATCATCTGACCAAGGTGGGCTCCTGGGAACCCTAGAGATGGAGGGAGCTGTGGTGGAGAAATTCATAAAAGCTCAGCCTCAAGGAGACAGAGCATGGTAAAACTATAGATGAGGCATTGTGAACTCTGGAAAAGTCCTCTTTGAAGATTGATATTTTCTTCTTTTTAATTTGGAAATGAGCTCATTGGTGATTTTAGCAGGATGGTGTGGACAGAAGTCAGACTGCAGAAAGTCAGAGAGAGAACAGTGCCTGCCTTCAGAACCGCTGACAGAACAATACTGGGCTTGAGTCAAGGGCTTAAAAACCAGACAAGCCAGTCTGTGGGCTTTCCCCCTTGTCTTCACCTTCAGCACCACCCAGACTCTGCAGGCTTAAAACAGATACTGAGGTCAACTTGGGGAGGGCCTTTTGGTTGGCTTGAGTTGCTCCCCATGCTCATCGCACCTTACGTAAGAAATTAATTTCGCTCCTCCTTCCATGTCTTGCTGACCACTTGGAGTGTTCCTGTGTGTGTGTAAATGTCTCACTATCCTTCCACGGCACTCTCCTTCCTGTATGTCCTCCTCATCCTTTTTCTAAAGGCATGGATTGTGTGTGACAAACTCTACGCTAGTCTTCATTCTTACTTACTCAGGTGCTCCAGTGGCGCAATCGGTTAGCACGGTACTTACACTTACCCAATTATATCTACAAAGCCACTTTTTCCTGAGAAGGTCCTGTGTCAAGGTGGTGGGAGTTAGGGCTTCAACTTGGATGTGTGTGTGTGTGTGTGTGTGTGTGTGTGTGTGTGTGTGTGTGAGAGAGAGAGAGAGAGAGAGAGAGAGAGAGAGAGAGAGGGAGAGAGAGAGAGAGCGCATGTGTGTGTGTGTGTGTGTGAGAGAGAGAGACAGACAGAGAGAGAGAGAGAGAGAGAGAGAGAGAGAGAGAGAGAGAGAGAGAGAGAGAGAGCATGTGTGTTTGTGTGGGTGCACGGTGCACACACATAAGATACAATGCAGTGTTTAAAAGTTGATGCAGTCGCTCAGATGAAAGGCCTGCGGCAGAGGGAGGGAAAGGGAACTGGGATCGATATGTAAAATAAAAATAAAAATAAAAAAGGAAAAGGAAAGAAAGGCCTATGGCTTGAGTATGTCTTTCAGAAGTTCATGTGTTTGAAATATAATCCTGAAAATTATGTGAATGGTCTTTAGAAGTATGACCTCTGGGAGAGAATTGGCATTAGATGAGATCGTGTGTGTGTGTGTGTGTGTGTGTGTGTGTGTGTGTGTGTGTGTGTGTGTGTGTGTGCACATAGGCACACATGTGCATGGGTGTGCTTTCCCTGTTGCTTCCATACGCCTGAGTTTCCAGTTACCTTGGGGAGAGCACCGTAGGTTATCGCCACCTGAAATGTGGGCCAGATACCCTGGCATTCTGCAGTGGTGGATAGTAGCAGTGGCTTCACAAGAAGAGAGTCCCTGGCTAGTCTGCTTGCCCTGTCTCACAGGAGATGACTTCCACATGCTATGATGTAGCCAGCCCACCTGATGCTGAGCAGACAGTGCCACCATGCTCTCAGACTCCCTAGCAGAGCCATCAAAGCAGTTTCTAGTGTTTACAGGTTCCCCAGTCCTGGTTGTGCTGCTATAGTTACTCAATATGGACTGAGACAGCTGTCCGCCATGTTTTTTATTTTCTTCTGAGTCAACACACCCTATTAACAGACACAGGTGGATATACCTTCAAAATACAGCTGGCCAGTCCTTGGGACCTCTGCTATAACTCCCTGGCACAGCCTCTTTCATCACTTCCAAACCATTATAGTGTCCTCTAATGAGTTTCCCGGTTCCATTCTTATTCTGCTGAAGTCCACCTGCTAGAGGACAGCTGGAGTGATCATTTCACAGTTTGCTTTGCACTATTGCTCCCTGGCTTAAAGCCCCACAGCAGTTTCCCACTGGTGACCCACAGATGGCCAGAAGACTGTGGCAGGTTTAGGCCCCACCCCTCTCTCTGCTTTATTCTGGCTACTGAGTCTGTTCCCACCAGTTGGCAAGCTTGTTTGCACTGGGCCCTTGCACTTTCCTCGGGGCTGGTGACTTCTCATTGCTCATCCATTTCCACAGAGATCTATTTCTTGGCTACATTTAGCCAAATGCTTTCCTGAGGGTTTGGAGGACAGGGCCCGGGAGGACACAGCTGTTCTCCAGAAAGGTTTGTAAAAGGCATACAATTACAAGGCATGCGCCATAGTTATTCAAGCCGGTTGTACAAGAGAAAGAAGCTTCCTTGTTCAAACAGTAACTTGTGGAACAATACTAGGGCTAAAGTTCTGTATTTAAGCAGGGTTTCTCAGACTCGCCCTTTGATTCTGAAGGGATGGATCATGTGGCACGTCTATATGTACCTGAACCAGAGAGAGACATGGGCAGAAGCACTAAGACAGGGGTGATGGGGTGGGCTCTGTAATCTAATCAGGACTGGCTTTTGAAGGGAAGAAAACTGTCATTCCCTTACCCACCACAAGGTTGGCGGCTGAGACTCTTAAGCAAAGAAAATGAATTGACGACAGAAAAGCACAGCCTGTTTATGTAACATACATTTTAAGTGATCTGGGAGCCTTTGGAAAGCTGAGACCCAGGGTCAGCTGCAGTTTTGGACAGACAAACAGGAGGATTGGAACACCAAAGAGTGGGTCTAGGGCATCAAAGGGGTGGACAGGACTGGGTTCTTCACTAGTCTACTCCTTCCTTCTGGGAACGGCCAGGGCCCAGAGAAGGAAAGTCAGGCTATGCATTCCCAGTCAGGGCTTTAGAGGGGAGAGTGGCAGGGACAGCTTGCATTGTATGCCCAGGTGTCATATTTGGGGGTTCATGTTCTCAGCTCCAGTCTCCGAGTTCTTTGTTCTCTTATATATGATATGTGTGAGTCCAGGAGAGAATTCTCTAAAAATCAGTTTGTCCACTACAAAATAGGATGAGCCATTACACTGCCCACCTGATAAGGGTTAGGAAGAAAAACTAGAAAGCAATTAGCACAGTGCTTTGTATGGGAGAAGTGCTTAGTGTTTACCCGTCAGCTGCCACACCAGTGTCATAGTATGACGATGCCTTTGATCATGAACACAATCTATTTCAAAACACTTATAAACACTGGAGGCATATTTACTTTATTCCCCACCCTCCCCTGACCTCCCTCACTTCCCCAAGAGTGGTGAGAGCCCAAGAAAAACTCTACAGTTCAGCCTATGATTGTATTATTTTCTCCTTTCCTGACCCTGCTTATCCTTTACCTGCCACGCAATTCTAGTTTGCGTCCCACTCTTGCAAGTATAAGGCTATGGTTGCAGAGACAGCATTGGCTAAATTCATCAGAGAAGTCAGATGCCCGGTCTTGTGCCAGAAGTAAAGCCTGGGAAAATGAGATAGGCATTGCCAGGCTCCTTCAGCCAAAGCCTTCACCTTTGGGGTGTGTCCTGATTCAAATATCAAGTTTAAAAATTGAAATGATGTCTTAAGGACATGAACAATAGAGATCTGGAAATGAATTTTGTTTTACTCATTTGCTTACATGGCAAAATGGCTACATTTAGGATTTGGGCTGCTATTTAATTCAAGGTTATACAGCCCTTTATTATCAAATTCTCATGGCTCCTTTGTGCTCACAGGACCCTGCAAGGTGCCTAGATCTTTTCTACACAGCAGACTTGTACTCTTCTAAATTACAGATTTCATGGAAGTGTCTGTTATTGACTTGTTTTATTTTTCAAAATACCATGTATCACTTTCGAAATCTAAAATGCAATTAAATGTGTAAAAGAATCCAGATGCCTATTTTAATTATGGCAATAATGTTTACCAATGAAACATTATTCCCTTGGCTGAAGTAGTCATAGTGTATAATGGAGAAGTGAGGAATGAAAGGGAGACAGAGGCGGGCCAGAATGGTGTGTGTGTGCCTGTGCGTGGGTGTGTGTGTGTGTGTGTGTGTGTGTGCATGTGTGTGTGGGCATGTGCATGTGCATGTGCATGTGTATGTGTGTATGTGCATGCGTGCGTTCGTGCGTGCGTGGGTGTGTGTGTGCCTTTGCTAACATTTTGTATTGCTCACTAGTAAGCACTTTAAAGTAGCCTTTTTGGATTTCTTTTCCTGAGGCTTCTGGACTGAGTCTGCCACTCTTGCTCTAATGCACAGAGGGCAACTGATTAGGACTTCGCTCGTGTCCCTCCTGCTGGCCACTTTGGTGAGGATTGGCGTGGGAGGTGTCCAGCTGCTTTGCAGATAAGGATGTGCAGAAGACGCTATAGCAATGGACTTTTGGGGAGACAGGCCTGGTGTGTGACATTGCTGATTTCTCTGGTGTAAATACCACTGATAAAGCTGATGTCGAGCTCTACACAGCTAAGGAACACGGTTGGCAAAAGATGCATGGAAGGAAGTTTCACACCAGACACACATAAAGAAGAAGGAAAAGGAGGAGAAGGAGAAGGAAAAGAAGAAGAAGAGGAAGAAGAAAAAGGAGAAAGAAAGAAAGAAAGAAAGAAAGAGAGAGAGAGAGACAGAAAAAAAGAAGCATGACTCCAAACCACCAAAGTTAGTAGTAAAATAACCAGGAAGTGATAATTTTTGTGGGTTAATTTTAAACTTGCTTTAAGATGGAACTCATTCCATAATTAGTTTCTGTAGTTTGAGATTTAAAATTGGTATCTGTGTTAAAGGGCTGTCTCTCGGGGCTCCTACAGATGTAACTGGCAACTGTCCTGGTCATGGTCTGCCATACTGAGGGAGACACAGGGAAGATGCTGTCTTACCAAGATCCATGAGTTATGGTGGCAGGCCTTCCCCAGCACAACTAGCTTCTCCATGTTCCATCTATCTCTTGTCTGATTGTGTATTGTCAACAACCAGTGACTGGCTAAAGACTGTGGTCTGTTGAGACTGGAGTTAGAATATGAATGATCCAAGACAGGGGCAGTGGAAAACAGATTTGGAATAATAAATGAATCCTGACTTTGATTTTTGCCCCCCCCATTTGCTGTTTGATTATGAGATCCTCCTGATTGAGTCCATATTTTTTTTTTTTTTTTTTTTTGTTAGGCTTGGGTTTTCTCCCCTGTCAGACACCTAACTCAGATCATATGAACATCTGATGTCTCCTGTAGATAGAACACTTTGGGTCCTTCTAGGTCCATCAGGCTCACAGACATTTGTTTAGTGATGCTTACATACATGAGTTATAGACTCTAAGCAGAACCAGACACGAATAAAGTAATAATGAGTGACAACAGCATCTCGCTCCCATCCAGATCCTTCTAAGTTACCAAGGAAAAGAAAGCCCACTTTGAGCCTCTGAAGTTCTGACCTTAGATCAGCATACATCTTAATAGAATGTTCGAGAAAAAAGAACAAACAGAACCTTATTCCTAGGAAACGCAAGAGGTCATAACCAGGTAGTAATGGGAAATAAGGAACAAGACTCTTAGTTTTTTTTTTTTTTTTTTTTTTTTTTTGTCATGTCCATTGGTTGCTTCATTTTGTCTGAAAGATAATCAAATTATCAGAAAAACTGCTCTTTTGTATTTATGAGATTAATTAATGTAGGAAACTTAGAAGTTTATAGAAAGTATGAAACAAGGAGAAAAATAACTATATCTAATCTAGTGGTCTACTTTTTTTTTTTTTTAACCTAATACTTTGTCGTATTGCCAAAGTGTTCTCTGTAACCATTTCAGGTGTTGTTATATCAACCTTAGTGAGTGGTAACTTGCTTATCTGGTATGTTATTGTAGATGTAGTATGTTGCTTTCTTATCCTAAAGAACCATGGGGTAAATAGCTTTGCTTAATATAGACAATGTATGACACTTGGATTCTAACAGTGATATTTAATAGTTTTAGCATACACATACTTTTGAACTGCCTTGATTTAACGCTACTTAATATGGCTGGAATTCACCTAGAGTTTGTGTCTAATCACTAAGAGGGCCGTCTTCCCTGAACTCTTCATTATGATACATTTAGACTGGAGCTTGCTCTCTGACCCTCCTATTCATCCAAGTCGGCTTGATGAAATGTGTGGTCAGTAGATTTTCTTTCTCTGTCTTTTTCTTATGTTCTGTGAGTCACGGCTTCTGTCTAGTATATGCTTATTCATTCAGAGTCCTCAGTTCAGTGTTTAACAAATGATTTAGTCCAACTTAGGATCAGCAAAAACATTAGAGAAGGTTGGTTTCCTTTTTTTTTTTTTTTTTTCATTCATGTTAATGGTTTTCATTTCCCTTAGGAGAGATGACAGCTGAGCAGTTGTGGAATCTGACTGTTAAATGAGAACTGTGAAATGAAGTATGTTGTTGCCTTAATTCACTGACGTGGAAACGCGAGACTCCACTAGTTATTTGATTAAATGTTATTGAGTTCTACTAAATTGACCTAAGTCTTACTTTTGTGGACTAAATTTATGTCAATTAAAACAAGCCCCCCTTGCACCTATTCACCTATTTTTCTTTCTTTCTTTCTTTTTTTTTTTTTTGCATCATTGAGTGAAGCTCTGCTTTCGGGGGCCAATGCTGTGACTACAGTAGTTGTTTAAATATTAATGGTGCCATTAAGCAGGCTTGGTGCTGGAAGAGAGGGAAACTAGACAACGGGGTGGGTTTTTGTGTCTGCCCCAGGGGACCCTCTTCCTGGAAGAGCTTCTTCTATTAGTACTATTTTTTTTTTTTTAACACTATGCTTCTCTTTTCCGAATCAGGAGAATTGTTGATTTCAGGCATTTTTTGAAAGTAGTTATGTGATTAAAGCCTAGTATAACAAATTTACATAATTAAAAACAATATCTTAACTGTGCCATAGTGGCCATTACCCCTGGGTCTCTTAAGAACTTAATTTCAATTTCTAAATGCATTTGGTTCTTCATTATAGTCAATAATAAGCAAAATCATTTTTAGCTATGTACTATATTTGGATGGGTTTGTTTGTATTAAGCATAGAGAATTCTATTAAGTTAGCCCTGAGAGACATGACAAGGGTCATATATTCAATCAAATTATGATTATAAACCATTACCTCAATGGGAAAATGCTGCTGAAAAGCTTTTAAAAATTGCCACAACCCAGTATTTTGTATTATGCTAAATTGGGTTGTGTTAAACATGTGGGTAATAGGTTTGTACACATATTGTAGTTTTAAAATGTTCCAATGGTTTAACATTTTGAAGCACTGAAAATCAAAAGCAGGCATAGTATTTACATAATTGTATATTTCCTTTTGTAATCAGAAACCTGAGTGAATGGAGTATTTATTCGCTGCATGGTATTTTGTTTAGAATTTAGCTGTTGGGGTTATGATTCGGTGGCAGAGTACTTGTCTAGCATGTGCAGGGCTCTGAGTTCCATCCCCAGCTCTAACACAAAACCACCCAAAGCAGTGATGGAATGGTCCCTACCACTCACTCACTCAGTGGCCATTTCTAGAGCCCTGGTTGCTCCCCAGCTTTGCCTAATTCTTTACTGGCCAGGCCATAGTTTTTTTAACAGTTGCCTTCCAGTTTCATTGTAAGTCTCTTGCAGAATCTTTCTCTGGGCATCTGAGGTTATGGTCAGCAGAGATTGAGTAGGACTTATTTTCTGATGATGCCCAAGGTGCTCAGTAAACTGCAGTTAAACACAATAGGAAAGGTTTTCTTGTATGTTTTGCTCTTTTGTTTTTCTTTTAGTAAACGAATGGGTTTCTTGCATGTAATGGGGATAGGCAAATACTGACTTTTGACTCATGCGTGGAATGTCACTTCTCTTATCCCAGGCCAAGAAATGGTTGGCACCATGTCGAAAGTGATTGTTTCACTGATCCTGTTTACGGTCAGCCCTGGTGATGGACTATTTCGCTCCATATACCGAAGCACCCACGTCTCCAGGCCACTCAGGGGAAATGCAGGACGGCCTCTGTTTCTTAGCCCTTATATCAAAGCTGGGAGGATCAAGGAAGGTAAGTGTCAGAAAACTGCTGCTACACTTTCAATGGTGCTTTAAAAGCAACCATCCCCCAAGATGTGAAACACTTGTCAGTATTTTTATTCAGTTGTTTTTATTTCAAATACTAAAGACTTGATGTCATGTATCATCTGACTTTTGAGCTGAAATGAGGTGGTTGGGGAAGGAGTATTGGTATAGTTAAGTTGCAGCCTTTCTCTTTATAAAACCAGTGAATGTCTTCCAGTAGGACAGCATTGACCAAGCCATCACAAACCTTGCAACTTTCATCTGTGAATGTTGGCATTAACACTTGGCAACTAAGCAAGGTGTGTCCACATAGGAGGACTGAAGTAGGAGGTCCAAAGACCTGATAGAATTCACATAGACATCAGCTGGAAGGTACGATCTCCATACCCACAGAGTTTTTCTTCATTCACTATGCTGTGACTTTTACCTGGCGAGTTATCCACAAAGCAGCCCTCAGTTTCCTTGTAAAAAAGATTTAACTAACATCTTACGTAACTTGTAAGAATACCAGGAAAATGCAGTGAGAGAAAACTTGGAAAACTCCCCATATCCTGTATATTTCTTCCCAAATCTCAGTGTTTGCAGAGGTGTCATTAACAGACTATCAGGAGATCAATATCTACCAGGTAATAGATAGAAGTCACAGTTGGTGTTGTTAAAGTGTATGATTGCCTCTGCTCTCTCCGCATCTTGGTGCCTAGGTAAGTCACCGAGGCCACAAAGAACATCATCGGCGGGAAGTCAGTTGTCCCATGAGCTGCAAACAGTGCACAGACGCTGGCTTTGAGGAATTGTTTGTGAAAGGAGCAGAGGGCTGGGCTGGTGGCCAGAAGGAGTCAAGGAAGGGTTGCGAAGAGGAGACAGATAATGAGTGTTTGCTGAAGCAAGGGTTGGGTGAGGTGTGATGTGAGGGGCTGCTGGCAGGCACTGAGTGAGAGGCACGGAAGAAGGACTTGCTGGAGGGTCAGCTGGGCTCGAGAGCGGAAGAGACCAGAAGTTTCAGAAATAATGGTTTCAAAGACCAAAAGTGAGTCTAAACATTCTGAAAGGAAGCTTAAAATAAAGCAGTTCCCTCAATGGAAACTGTGCCCTCACAATAACGGGCTCCTTATTTTTCTTTTCTTTACTAGCAAGAGGGTTGACTCCTACCTTCATGGCTTCTCCATGAAATCTGCATATGCTCTAGACTTTGCTGCAGGAAGGTTAAAAACACCTTCCTTGTATATGTAAAATGGGATTCAGTTTCACTTTCTGCACCAAATTCACAGAAAGATGGTTGCCTGGCCACATGGACAGATTCTTAAAGATGTGTCTTAGTAGGAAACAACACCCAACTCCACAGCGCCAGACCGAATTCAGCCCAGCTTCCTTGATAACTGCAGACTGACAGGCGCTCAGATTTATCTCATTAACAAGAAGTCAGAGAAAACCACTGGATGTGGAGCTGAAAAGGAGTTAAGGTCATTATAACCAAGTCCTACCCAGCCTCATGCAAGGAAGGAGACTTGCACATCTAGATTTGTCCGAAGGGCAAGCTGGGAACAGAAACTCGGGAGCAGAGAAGCCTGTGGGACTCAGATCTTCCGGCTTCCCCAGCAGTGCTTTGCCTGCTGTGGTTTATTTTTTCTTGTTTAAGAAGCTTGTGGTCTTCTGAAATAGATGTACTAATACATGGGAATCAAGTAAGAAATGAAACTGAAGTGTTACATCTAAGCTAGGTATGCTAAAAGATTGAGAAGGAAAGCTATTGATATAACCTAGATAGAAAATAATAGTAGTAGTGAGAATATCTAGTAATAAATTATAAACTCAATATTATAAATAAAATAATAAATTAATTAAAATAAATAATAAAACAGTGACTAATAATATTCATTCGTTATTTCCTAATACTTAACACAATACTTTTATGCAGTAGGCACTTAGTAAATATTTATGTAATTTACATTTGCATCTCAACCTTGTGCCAGAAACCACGTTTGCCATATATTAGCTCATGTAGGTCTCAGAGTAACCCTAATAAAGCACATATAATTATTATTCCCATTGCATAGATGAGAAAATTGGGGTTCTAGGAAGATAAGTATCTTGCCCAGAGCTATAAAACTAGTTAGTGACAGATGTGAGCTCTTAACTTTTGTCTACCAACCATACTATGAACCACTGTGTCATGTGACCATCTCCTGACTTAATGCTATAGGGCAAGATATGGGTGATCCAAAAGGGTCTTTATGCATAACATGTCTTTATGTTAGACAGCTAAGCAAAGGCTTTAAGTGGAGAAACCATCACATGCCTGTGCCCTATGTGGTAGAAGGAGTGAGAAGAACACTACAGAATCCACCTGAGCAATGGTCATCCCCATCCCTCCCTTGAGGCTTCTCTGGCTTAGGAGCATTCCGGGGTCATGGGCATACACAGTAAGGGAGAAAGCGTGATCTTTAGACCTTTGGTAGCAAGCCCTGCAGACCCTCACCCCATGAATGGCCGCATTTGAGACCCTGATTGATAGGTAACTTCCATCATTAAAGTTGTGTTTCCAACTCAGAATTGCTGAGTGGAATTTAAATGGTGGATCCCAAAGCTGGCACATCTGGGGACTCAGATGCTGCTCAACAACATAATTAAGGATAATTTTATTCATCCACTTTGCTGAAAGTTCAGGGAGCTGTGGACAGATGGGCAGCTCCCTTTTCAAATCCCTGTTGCTAATGGAATCTGTCAAAGCTGCAGGAATGGGAGCCTTAACATTGCAACGGAACAGTTTTGAGATAAACAGTAGTTCACAGAAAGACAAGGGGAATTTTTATTTTTTAATACCCAATTAGCTAGCTTAATTTTATGTAATTGTAATTGCATGTTTGCTTTCTCTGAGGCTAAAATAAATCCTTACATTCTGGAAGAAAATGCAGAAGGCAAATTTTAGCATCTGTACAAACACTATATTTTTACAAATTCCAAAGGATATTTGCTGTTGGGTCCTAATTTGTTGCTTGTGGACTGAAAGTACATTGTCACTCTGGGGATGGCTGGGGTGTTTGTGGATCTAAATGTGTACCCCAGTTGGCTGATGGGACCCTTCGCTGGCCACACTCCCAATTATTCTCAGGGAATTAATGTCACAAACACTAGTAACAGCAGAGAACAGCAAAGGAGGAAGTGAGGTGACTTCAGAGAAAACCTTTTTCTTCTTTAACTGTTTTTAAAAACATTTATGTTGTGTGTCACCATGCCAGAAAGATCAAAAAAACTACCCATGGGAGTTTGTTTTCCTTACTGCATTAACAGCTGACGTTGGTCTAAGGATGAAAGGCACATTCAAACATATTTAAAACTCATGTTAGTTGAGAGAATTTTTGATTATCATTTGGTGAATAGGAATTTAAAATATGAAATGGAGCAAAAAACAACTAAATAGAAGAGGGGTTTCCTAGATTTGTTAAAATTTTGACAAGGTCTGTCCGTTTTCCAGAGGGGTTTGTAGAAATATGCTAATCCCAATGCTGTGTCAGTGGCTGCCCATTCATCCATCTGCCCCTTCACTTATATTCATTCATTGAAAGGTGTTTATGGAGTGTCTTAAGAATGTGAACTATCACGATAAGTCCCAGGGGTTCAGAGATTAAGTGAGACAAATTCGCTGCTTCCCTACAGCTCTGCTGGAGGAGAAAAGGGACAGGACAGAAGAGATGCAACCCGGTCATTCTCAAGAGGGAGGGACCAGCGAGCAGCCAAATCAATCTAGAGCTAGCTTCAGACCGTGTGCAGCACTGGCCTCAGAGACAGATCGATCCAATCATCTCCTCCAGCTCCTTTCTATTACATATTTTCTCTTTTTCTCCTTGTACTTTGACCTCTCTCATCTTTCTCTGTCTTCTATCTCAAGTCCTGTCCTACCCATTACCGCTCTCTGGATTGTACCTCACCCATCCCAGCCTTCACTTTTTACTTCTTGGTCATTCTTTTTGGGGAGTGGATGTGTGTCTGTCTGATGCTAAGATGGTTAGTAGATGTGCTTAAGGCAAGGGCTTTCCAACCCTGGAGTGCAATGCTCTTTTGATTGAGAGCAGAAGGAAAGGAAGAAAATGACAATTGGAGGAGACAGTGTGAGTTGAGACAAGGCCAGTGTCTTAGTCACTGGTCTATTGCTGTGAAGTGACAGCATGGCCAAGGTGACTCTTATAGGAGGAAACATTTCACTGGGGGCTTGTCTACAGTATCTGAGGGTTAGTCCACTATCAGCATGGGGTGAAGTATTCCAGGGTGCGGACAGACATGATGGTGGAGAGGCAGTCGAGAGTTACAACCTGATCTGCAGACAGAGAGAGAGAGGGGATGGGGTAGACTGGGCCTGGCGAGGTTTTTAAAACCTCAGAGCCCAGTCCCAGTGACACGCTTCCTCCAGCAAGGCCTTTCCCCCTGGGTGAATACATTCACATTTATGTGTACATATGTGCCCTAGTGTGGAGGCCAGAGGACAATGTTGGGTGTCATCTTCAGTAATGTTTTCCACCTGCTTTGGGACAGAGCCTCTCACCAGCCTGAAGCACACAGATTTGGCTAGAGTAGCAGGCCACAAGTCCCTGGGGTCCTCCTGTCTCAGCCTCTGCAGCACTGGGGTTGCAAGCACCCACCACAGAAGTTGCAATGACATATTGTTTATGATTTATTAAAGCCACTGGAGATCAAAATAGCAAGCCAGTCATACTAGTTAGCCATAGAAACAAGGCAGTGGTGGCACACACCTTTAATCCCAGGACTCAGGAGACAAAGGCAGATGGATCTCTCTGAGTTCAAGGCCACTTGGGACTATAAGAGATTGAATCAGTCTAAAAGAGCAACAGAGCTCATGCATCAGAGAGGTATATAAGATAGGAACAGGGTCTTCAGTAGTCAGTATCAGCATTCACTCTCCAGCCACATTGAGGATAGGAAGGCACTGACTCTGTCCACCCATGCTGAGAGGAGGCAGCAGTCTGAGGCTTGATGAGAGCTCCTGAGACAGGATCAGCCCTTTCAGCCTGAAGTAGAGGTGAGAGCTAGTGACCAGCTGCTTTGCTTTTCTATTCTGTTTGTCAGCTTGAAGCTTGAACCCCAATATCTGTCTCTGGGTCTTTCATTTTTCATGTTACAATAAGCTTTTTCTATAGGTGCTGGGGCTTCAACCCAGGTCCTCATGCTTGCAAGGCAAACCCTTGACTGATGGAGCAATCTCTCAAGCCCCTAAGCTGGCTTCTCTTGACAGACTTAGACATGATGACTCGGTGTTCCTGAGGACCCTCAAGGATGCCCCCATCTTATCTGAGAATCTACAGCACAGGCGAGGCTGTCACAGAGTCACAAAGCTGGTTAGGCAGCTGTGCTAGAGAGAACAGAGAAGACAGGGAAGTGTGTCCCAGAAGTGCATCCCCTTAGAAAGGCATGCCCGTGTCTAAAAAATGACTTGTAGCCTCAAAGCTAAGACTTACAAGTCTATGGAAAAAGAGAAGCATAGGACGGGCCAGTAATGTGCCCAAGGTCTCCCAGCATTAAAAAGGAACCAGGGTACACACACCCCAGTAGCCACAACCAGGCTGTAAGGCTGTTCCTTCCTGCCTGCTACAGGTGGCTGCATTGAGTCAGGGGTATGTGGGAGAGAGGTCCTGGATTTTACATCACTTCCCTTGTAATTGAATACTGTTACTATGGCAGATTACTTTGTCAGTGATGTGGCTGGGTGCTGGGCTGGGGAGAGATGCCCACCAGAGTGGGTGTCATTAGTTGAAGGCATGTTGACCTTGTAAGATTCTCCAATTTAATGTATCTCAGACTAAAATACCATTCTGGAGGGAGTCTGTACTAAAGGAAGTTCTCTTCCTCTTGCTCCCACATGCCCCGACACCCACTTTCTGTTCTCCTTCCAGCCTGTTCCTTGTAGTTACTTCTCTCCCACTTCTTGTGGCCTACACCCCCAGCTCAGTGCAGCCACCTATAGCAGGCAGGAAGGAACAGCCTTGCAGCCTGACTGTGGCCAGTGGTGTGGGCGCCTCAGTTCCTCTCTAAAGCTGGGAGTCCTTGGGCACATTACCTCCCCTTTGTCGTAGGCTTGTAAGTCATAGCTTCCATCAGCATCATCTTGTCTAAGGCCCCAAAGGCTGTCTTTGTTTTCCTTTCCAATCCCTTTGCTGGCATCAGAAATCCAGGGCCTCTGCCTTCCACAACTGTCCCTGTTCTACTTGGCTCCCAGTGTAATCATGAGGTCACCCACCTCAATCTCAACGCCCTTTTCCAACCACTCTGAGCCTCTCAGACCTGATCCTTAAAAGACCAGCAGGTTTTCTGCTCCGAACAACAAGAAGGTGGGGCCCAGAGGCTGCCCTAGGCTCCCAGCTGCTTAGTCTGATTCCCTGCACCCTTCCTCCTGCCCATTCAATGGGTGCAGTGGAAACACCCGAGGTACTAAAGTGATAGATGATGGGTGACTTCCTTTTCTTAGAAAAAAACAAAAAACAGCTACAAAGAGTTGGATGCTCGCCCCTTTTACAGCTGCTCTTGACCTTGGCCTCACTGTGAATGGGGAATCTATGGGACCAGCTGGAGGAGGCTGGGACTTTCAGTTGTGAGTATTCCTCATGCCAGCCTTCCCTTAGCTTCTTATCCTGGCCTAGCGGTCGGCATAGGACCTGAGCAGATGGTGGAGCATGTTCTCTAATCTCTGGGTACGTTTTCTTTCTCTTCACCAGGGCAAAAGAAGAGCATGGTCAGTCCTTTCCCTGGAATGAACATGAAGAGTTATGCTGGCTACATCACAGTGAATAAGACTTACAACAGCAACCTCTTTTTCTGGTTCTTTCCAGCTCGGGTAGGTGGCCGAGGCTTGTAGTGGAGGGCTGAGGGGAGCTCACTCAGGTGAGTGGGAATGGCAGCTCCCATGGGTAGATCGATGGCTTTGTTATGGTTTATTTTCCTGCATGTGTCTCTCTCTGTGTGTACATGTATGTGCATGGAGGTGGGAGGTGGATGTGTCTTCTTCATTTGGTCTTCACCCTAGTTTTAAAGGCAGGGTCTCTACTGAACATGATCATGCTACATTGGCTGGCCACTTGCCCCTGGGATCTGTTTGCCCTTGTCTCCAAAATGCCAGGGTTACAAACCTTGCTACCAAACCCATCTTTATGTGGATGTTAAGGATCCAAACTCAGGTCTTCATGTTTTCATGTCAATCACTTTGACCACTGATCCATCTCCCCCGCCCTATTTGCCTTTCTTTTAAAATTAGCACACAATAGGTTAAACAATAGGTTAAACCTGACATGGTACCAGATTTCTTATAGAATTTTTATGCATAATTTGTTTGGGCTGGTTTTTTCCCCATTTCTTCCCTATCTGCCTCCCCCCACCCTTGTTTTGTACCCTTCTGCCCCTAGCACTCCGCCATCTATTACCCTCTCCCACTTCCTTTAGAAGGCTTAAGAATCTTCAAAAAGTACTTTATGTTCCTAAAAATGAATAAATATTTGTGGAGGAGGTGTGGGCACCCCCCCTCATTTTATAGAAACATAATAACCCCCTTCCTGTCATACAACCTTATTTGTATCTTTTAATGGTTGCTTTATTTAAATAATACTTGGGGCATGGTGGGCACGGAAAGAGTCCAAGGGAAGTAGGGAATGGAGAGCCCCTGAGGGAAAGGAGTGGGAAGTGGCTAGAACTAACAGGTCCCAGCTTAGTCACCAGGTTCACTGTGGTCTTCCCTGGCCACTCACACCCCCAGGTCCCTGGAGACATAGGAGCTTTTGAGCTCACCAGTGAGGTCTGGCTCATTCCCAGGTCACACAGTTCTCTGGGAATAAGGCACATTAAGCTTGAAGGTCCCTTTGGGGCTCTGGGGAGAGGCGCTGAGGTACATAAACACATTAAAAGCTCACTACGGAGACCTTTTCTATTTTCACTTGCAAAATTGGATTTGCTTTAGAAGCTGGAGAAAGCAAAGCAAAGCCCATCTCCACGGAGGTTGGTGTTCATATTTGCATACGATTTGCATACAACATCGTTGCATATTTAATAACCTAGCAGATTGCTCCAACCATTGTCACTGTGAAGTTGCGTAGTTCTTTCCCCACTTGGTACTGTCCTGCTGCGTTTTCTTGACTCATTTCTCTCTTCTAGCCACATGACTTGTGACGTACTTCACCTCCCAGTAGGCTGTCCTTCAGAGAACGGAGGTGGGCGGGTGAAAAGTGGAGAGTTTCAGCTGTTTAAGGTGGGGTCTTTGGACCCTCACTATCCCTGCTAGACTTTTCCTGGACTCTGAAGGGATGCTTATTTCTTCCTCTGTGTGGCTGTTGAATGAGTGAGTAGTACAGAGCACAGAGTTTTGGGAGAGATGGGACAGATGGGGAGAGGTGGCTACATCTGAGGTCAGCCCTTGCGCAGCTGCACAGCCTTCTCCCTAGTGCTGCCCATTGGTAAATCCAGCTGGCAGAGAAACTGAGCTGTGCTCCCTTGAGCCTCCTGGCAGAGCCCAGTAGGGTGAGGGCTGCTAATGGACCTTCAGCAGCAAATAGCCCAGAAGTCTCAAGTCCACTTGACCTAAATGAGGCCTAAAAGTATCACCTCACTTTACTACATAGAGATGTTTCTTGTGTTTCTGTATTGTATTCATTTCAGAGCTCAGCTTTATATGCATAATCTAAGGGGATCAAAAAGTATCTGTGAGTTCCTAGCAGGCCTTTGCCGTGTTTCTTGCCATCTCCATCCATGCGTGTTTCTCCTCTCCATACCTTGTCCTCTCAACTCTTTTTCTCAAGCCCCAAATTTCCCCCACTTAGGAAATATTAATATATTTATACAAGCTTTGAGATAGGGCCTTGCGATGTAGTCTAGGCTAGCCTTGAACTAGTAGTGATCTTCTTGCCTCAGCATCCCCAGTGCTTAGATGACTGGAATGTACCACCACACCTGGCTATGTGGCAATTTTTAATCTACACATAGAAATTATACATCTTTATTGGCTACTGTGTGGTGTTTTCCTACACTTGTATACTGCATGATGTTTAAATATCAGTGTGATTTCAAATGCAGGTGTGCATGTTAATGTCTTATAAACATTTGTTTCTTTGTGGTGAAAATGTTCAAGACACTTTCTTGTGTCTGTTTTGGAATGCACTGTGCTTTGCTGTTATCTACATTGACATGTTATTAAGGGAGCACACCTCAGTTTCTCTGCCAGCTGGAATCTACTGATGGGAGATGTCATTCTGTAAATATGTTTCTTATATTGGTTAATGAATAAAGCACTGTTGGCCAATAGGAAAGCAAGATAGGTGGGACTAGGAGACAAGGAGGAAAGAGGAAGGAGTAGGGAGGAGTCAACATGGAGAGACTGGAGAGAACAGAGGTCTGGGCCCTCTCTCCGGTAAGATGAGACTACGTGGAAATACTTAGATTAATAGACATGGGTTAATATTTAAGACAGAGATAGCCGATAAGAAATTAGTAACTGGCCAACAACATTATTCAAATACAGAGTCTCTGTGTGTTATTGGGGGCCGGAGTGGCGTTGGGACAAGACAGGCAGGGAAAAACCTGTTCGTAACAATCTACCAATGGGCAGCACTAGGGAGAAGGCTGTGCAGCTGCGCAAGGGCTGACCTCAGACGTAGCCACCTCTCCCTATCTGTCCCATCTCTCCCAAAACTCTGTGCTCTGTACTACTCACTCATTCAACAGCCACACAGAGGAAGAAATAAGCATCCCTTCAGAGTCCAGGAAAAGTCTAGCAGGGATAGTGAGGGTCCAAAGACCCCACCTTAAACAGCTGAAACTCTCCACTTCTCACCCGCCCACCTCCGTTCTCTGAAGGACAACCTACTGGGAGGTGAAGTACGTCACAAGTCACGTGGCTTGTGCATACACCCGCAACTTCTTCCCTATTGTAACTTAGTACCTACGAGGCTAAATTTGGAGACTAAGCTTTGCCCTCCTTTCTCCTCTGCCTTCTTCTCTCCAGGCTTCTGCCTGTTCCACAGTGGTCCCCATCTTCATCAGAAAGAAGTGCTCATATTAGTCAAACCCAGGTGGAGGGCTCCGTGGTCACCAGCATCCCTTTGGGGTGTGGACTAGGAAGCGATCAGCTTTCACTAAGATCTCTTGGGACTCAGCCGGTCACCCCATCCTCTCTTTCTCTGTGATCTCCCCGCTCATCCCAGCCGGTGAAGCCCGATTCTCTCCTTTCTCTTCTACATTGTCGCCTGCTGGCTTTGTACCAAGAAGTTCTTCATCAGTGTCTAATGTTGAGTCTTTAGTAATTATTCAGATTTTAGGAAACAGCAATTAGTAATGAGAAAAGATCAGATAAGAACCCAACAACAGAAGGAAGGTTTCCTTTTCTTCTGTTTGTACCTGGCAGGTCTGGTCCAGCATGGCTTTTCATGCTCGACTGGAAAAGGGGTACAGTTTCCTTATGCTCCGTGGGCTCAAGGTTAGCTTGTTTCTTCTCCTTAATCAACTGAGACCCTAGCTGTTCACCTACCCACTGAGCTGTGGTCTTCAGATCCAGTTCTATAGTCATAAATACATCCTAAGAAGGCCCCAGAAGTCCTGGCCATGTACTGTCTCAACACAAAGGTCTTAGGCTCAGGGTTCTGCAACAAGTGGCAGGTAAGCTTCCTAGAGAAGGCAGAGTTTTGTAAAGAGGCGGTAGTGCAGACAGGTGTGATATGGAAAGATTGTGCAACACTTCACTGCGATGCTCACAGCCCCAACCAAGGCTTCCAGCTAGGAACCAAGGACCAGAGTGGGACAGGCACAGCACCCGAGGAGAGGAGGAGCCAACCACACTCAGGGAAGTCCCTTTCATTTGGCAGAAATATGAGTTCCTTGCCTGTCCAAGGGAAGCAGCTGACATTGCCCTCAGAAGAAAAATGACACCTTTAAAGACTGAGGGCAGCAAAAATAGAGATCCAGGAAGGATGTTGCACTCAGAGCATCCTCTGAGTCATTTTGTGGATGCTGTTTCTCAGATTAGTTTAGTTTTCCTGTTATTTCTGTGAGAGTCCCCTGTTATTGTCTACAATTCAGTAGTAATGAATTCCAGAAGACAACATTAGTGTGCAGTGGGAATACTGTAGGAAGTAGCAGGCTTTATGCCTGGGACGGGCAGCACACTGTCACCAGTAAAAACAACACCTCTGGTGGCTGCTGTCAGAGGGAACACACGCCCTGTGCTGAACCACCTTGCTCCTTAGGCTGAGCCAGAATTTACAGCTCAATTTTTGACCTAGACATCTTTGCATTTGACTGTTATGTGTCCCTTCTCTAAAAAGTCATCCCAGAAAGTTCTGGGGTACAGGTTGAAAGTATGCCTCTTGAATTAGTCAGGCCCGAGTGTCTGGAGCACTCACCCACACTTCCTAGCACCACAGAGTATCTGTTGTCTCAGCTCATAGTAAGAATCAGAACATCTTGCCGCCTGACCTGGGTCTTCAGGCAAAAGAATAACGGAACCAGCTGATTAGGGAACTTACTGACTCACAATAAATATCACTTTTATTGTTATGTCCTTGTGACTGTTATTAGCACTATCACTTTTGTGATACTAGTTGCCACAAATACTGAGCCAAAGAAATACGTTTGCGGGCTTTAAAGGAAATAGAGGGAAATTGCAAATCAGAAGGCCCCAGTCACCAGGCAAGAATGTAGATTAATTGCTGTTGGATAAGGAAATTACTATGTGAAATTGGGATTTGTCACACTTGAGAAGATAAAGGGACTTTTGAGACTGTCTTCATTGGAAAGAGATAGCCAGATTTTGACCTTATCTTCTAGGAACACAAGTAATTGGAAGTGTTCAGGGTTAGCCCAGCCCCTTTCCTGGGGTCCACCCCTAGCTCTTCTGGCAGAGGACTGGGCATGGTCCTGGTTTATTTGGTGCTTACAAAAGAGCTGAGATGCTGTGAGGCGCCTGGGGCAGCATATGAGGACGTTCTTTCTCACTCGGGCACCTGCAGGTTGGACCCCCCACAGCCATACACCAGGAAACCAAGGTGACACAGGGTTAGGCTATCAATCCCTGCACCCAGCCATCAGAGAATGGCAAGGAGTTGCTCTGACACTCACGGAAACAAGGTGTTTTCTCTGTCAGTGGAGGCACATGTTCTAAAGTGTCCCGAGGACCCTACTGGACAGCTTGTCTTGGGAGTGAAGGTGGAATCAGGGACCCCCTAATCTGGCGTTTGCAACCAGGTGTTAACTCCCTCCTCTGGGTACCAGAGCTTCCTCAGCAGCAGAGTATGTGTTGCAGAGGAGAGGAAGTCCAGACACCCTGCTGCTCATCAGAACCACCTGGAAGCTTCAGGCGAACGACAGCTCCCTCTCAGGTCCCCCGCCCATCTGGGACCCCGAGGGTCCAGATCAGCACTCCACATGCACCCCCAATAGAGCTTTCGGTGGTTTTGGGGAGCTGGAGGTGAGGTCACAGGGCTTCTGTTCCAGGTCGTTTAACTTGGTACAAGGCATTTATTCTTCCTGGGGTTCTGATCACATTCAAACAGGGGAGGTCAATCTAATTGATGTCTAGGACTATGTCTTAGTTCTCCAAGACACCCTGAACCAGAGCCACCCTGCCAGACATTACCTTGTCTCTGACCCATGGACAGTAAAAGGCTATTCAGGTTTATAAAGACACTGCACAGCCCTGGTTCCTTTAGATTGAGTCATAGTATCTTGGGGCAATTGGTATCTACTCATTATGAGACAGAAACTTGGGCAGTGGTGGCTAGTGCATAGGTTGGATGTGCCAGTGTGCATGCTTGCTTGTTTTGCATCTCAGCTCTAAATTACCATGACCCAAGATAACGGCATTAAGAATCTTTGCTATTGGGTGAGTATGTCAGTAGAGGGCGCTGGCACCGCAGCACAAAGTTGCCTTCCTTTTCTCTTCCCTGTTCTGTGGTTTGCTTTTTCTTGGTCTTGCTGCCTAGATAGGTGACATTTTGCCTTAGTTCACTCAGACCTCTGCCTTAGGTGACCATCCAGCTGTGGCCAGCTTATGGTGAGGTAGTTCAAGGAACTTAGCCCCAAAGGGTTGTTCCCAGGCCTTTTTCAAGGTGGTCTGGAGCACAACCTATATAGTTATAGTACTATATCCCCCTGTATGGGATTGATCCTCCACGCCTTGGGGAATGCCCACATCCCTCCATATGGGATTGATCCCTAATAAGCTCTAGTCCAGTGTCCTCTTCACACACCTATGGAGAATTTCCCATTGCATCTGTGCCTTTTATACTGTCTTTCCTGTTCCCTGGGTGACGCAGGAAGCTTACAGGCATGTTGGTCTTGGGTCTGCTCTCTGGACTTCTGTCCCACGTTGCCTGATGATGTCTGTACCTCTTGTGGCCACAGCAGACATGCATGCTGAAGCAGAATTAGAAGTCAGTGTTCCTGGCTAAACAGAGTGACTGGTCAATCACACAGGGACATGACTAAGAGGCTCCTGTCTTATGACCAGACCCTGAGTGGTATCACTACTCATTCTTTCTCCCAAGGGACTGAGAATGTTCTGGAAAGACCTCAGGGGCTGGGTCAGCCAGCATGTCACTCACTCTCCTTCTTGGCACATCAATATGCTTTCTTCTACAGGAAGTTGGCCAAATTGGCCAAACTGCAGCTTCCAGGCTTACCTTGACCTTGGTTATGGAAACATCAGGGATTTGCTAGCGTGTGCTTAAAGGTACTTGTAATTGGCCAAGCTCACATCAGGTGATCTTCCTTTGATCAGCCAAGGGTCATCTGATAGAAACATGGCCAGTGTGCCTTTTCTATGAGCGAGGGACCGTCCTGCGAAAGGCATGTGGTTTAGCAGATTCTCAAACGATGTGTACTGCAGGTGACCACTGAGCCACTGGCAATGCAGCAGGTGTTAGAAGTCAAAGACCGCGGCCGTCATATTTTCTTTTCGATGGTCTTGAGGCATCAGGGACCTGAAATAGCAAAGCCATATGGAACAAAACAAACTAGCTAAAAATGATGTTACAGATCACTCCATTCATAAGTGTATTTGAACCCTGTAGAAAACTTTGTGTTTGGGGAGAAATGAAAATTCTAACCAGAGGTGGAAGTCATTTTCATCTTATCTTGAAGCAGAAATAAGACCAGATTCTGAATCCACACTGCCTCTCATTCCTTCTAAGGAATTTCAGCTTTCTTGCCTGAGGTCCTAAGATGCCCTTGCTACCTCCCAGGATGGTTAGGGAAGAGCCAGCAGAGAGTCTAGTAGGCTTGAAGCTGATTGCTTGATACGAGAAGTCAAAGTTTGGTAAGAACCTAGTGGAGCTTGTGGAAATGATATGAAGAGATCAGAAAAAAAGTGAAAAGTTAATTTTCCCTATGAATGATCATAGTAAGGTCTAATGTGTGCCCACATGAAGCTAGATGAGCATCCCTCCCTGGGAACACACATAAATCTTAAGAAAGTGGTTCACATGTGTTGGGACTACGTGTGTAGAATGCAAATGGTACAGCTTAGCTGTTTAATGATTCTGGTCGCAAAACTAATTGCTTTCAATAAAACCCTTTTTCTTGATTAACACAGTATGGCAGCTGAGGCATCATAACAGTAGAGATTCTGTGGGGAAGAGTGGGAGTCCATTCAAATCCACTTTGGGGAATTTAAAGACATTTACTCAGATACTAATATCTTTGATAAAGAGAGAACAGGGGACTTAAAGCAAGTAAACCACCAGTCTCTGCATATAGAGCTACAGAGAAGGACTCATTGACTCACAGAACACACTTTTCATTTTAAGCCTGGCTTGAAGTCTGGCAGTGGTTTGGCTGTTATAGCCTCACCTAGAGTGGTGTTTCTTAGTGGCATGGAAGAAAGGGTTGGCTAGAAACAGGTATGCAGATTGGGCACTAGCAAAAATACTGTCCTCTTATGTGGTAAGCTGTGGTGATATATTAATTATGATTTAATAAAGCTTGCCCGAGGGTTCAGAATGTAAAGCTAGCCACAAGTCAGAGAGGTCAAGCCGTGGTGGTACACACCTGTAATCCCAGGACTTGGGAGACAGAGGTGGATGGATCTCTGTGAGTTCAAGGCTACCCTGAGCTACACGAAATTGGTCCAGTCTAAAAGAGAAATAGAGTTCGCACAAAAGCGATCTCAGCACTTGGGATCACACACCTTCAACCCCAGTGCTAGAGAGGAATACAAGGAAGACGCAAAGTCATCTTAGTTTTCAGCCATGTTGAGGAGAGACAGCAGTCTAGGACCGCAGTCTGAGGGTTGCTGGAGAGCATGCAGTCAGCACTGTACTCTGAAGATGGTGAAACAGGATCATCCATTTTAGTCTCAGGTAGAGGTAAGAGCTAGTGGCTGGCTGCTTGGCCTTTCTGATCTTCAGCTTGAAGCTTGAACCCTGTCTCTGGGTTTTTATTATTCATGTTACAGCAAGTTGCCTAAATTCCCTAGAGTAACCACAACAGAATCTTCCATGTAAAATACAACCACTGGAATGTTTAGGTTTTTGTCACTTGATACAAAATAGTCACCTTGGAAGAGGGAATGTCCATTGAAGAATTGCATCCATCAGATTGGACTGCAGGGTATTTTTCTCATTAATGGTTGATGTGGGAAGGTCCAGCCCACTTCGGTGATGCCACCCCTGGGCAGGTGATCTTGGGAAGTATAAAACGCAGGCTGAGCAAGCCCATAAAAACATTTCTCTATGGCCATTGATTCAGTTCGGTTCCTTCCTTTGAGTCCGTGTCCCGGTTTCCCTTAAAGATGGACTGTAAACTGTAAGATAAACTAAACATTTCCCCAAGTTACTTTTGGTCATGGCGTTTATAACAGCAATAGAACGTAAACTAGAACGACCACACTGAAATTGGTGCCTTTAGTCCCCACTCCTGATGTATTGACTCTTCCTTTCAGCCCTGTGTGTAAGATACAAATAGAAAGTCATAGACATGGTTGAAAAGTCTAGGAGCATGACTGATGTGTCTCTATTTGTAAAGTGATGGGCCAGGTCAGGGCTAGTTTATATCTCATAAATTTTGCTTCCTTCAAGTGACAATCCATGAAGGTACAGGATCATTTTTTTTTGTCAGTCATTGATAGCGAGCAGTAGAATGTACTAGTGTAGAAAGTCTAATGGACAGAATAGAAAAAGTGCCACCCGCCCTGGACTGGCTGTTGATTAGGAAAGAAACATTGAGGAAGGAGCAGCCAAGTTTGTGACTGGCCACCAGGGGTCGCCAGAGGAATTGAGAGGGGAGCTGGAAAATGGGCCTTGTTCTGTTCTTTGCAGCTCTCTTTTTCTCCCTCCCTCCTTCATCTTGACAGGGTCTCTCTGTGTAGCCCAGGCCAATACAAACTCTTAATCCTTGTGTCTTCATCGCCCTAGCAGTGGGATTGGGGGTGTGTCTAAACACACAACCACCACAGTTCTTTCTTGCTCACCAGGAAAGGGCTCATCCTCTTGGGCCCCATCTTTCCCATGCTCACCCGTCTTCTTTTGCTGTCCAGGAACCCACAGATCCAGGAGTCCTCTGTCCCTTTGCATTTCATTGCTCCTTCCTTCTTTCAGCAGCTCCTGTGATACCTGTGATAGTACTCATGCTTCCCTGTGTTCCCAAAAGTCTTTTTTTCTTTGTCATCATATAGATAACTCTTTGCCAGTGGGATTGCTCATCTATGAGGTTCAGGGCACTTGAAAAACACCTCAAAAGCCCTGCCTTTGAGTCCTCAATCTCGTGTTCCTCTGCCCATATATGTAGCTATACTTAGCTGTCTTCCCACCCGTCAGAGAAACCAGTCAGAACTCATGGTTCAAAAAGATGCACCAGGCACTGCCTGAAGGGTTATGCCTGTACCTGTTACTCACATATGCTCAACAACCTGTGTTTCCAAGCAGAGGGCACCCAGGCACAGAGAAAATAAGGAATTTGCCCCAGGACACACAGCTATAAAGTAGCATAGTTGGAACTCCGGTCCTGACAGTGACCCTGGAAACCACACTCTTTACCAGTGTGCAATTTTATTTTTTTCTAGCCATGAGAGGAGCTAACCCACAGCTTGAGAGAGCTGCCTGAGAGTAGATAGTGTGCACTATTAGGTAAAATGTGCAAGATGCAGGCAGCACAACGGTGATAACTTATTGCTGTGGAGTGATGCCCACAACCTGTGGTCCAGGACCACAGAAACAAGATCTTATCGCTTACCTGTCTACAGCATATGGAATGTCCATAAGATGACCATGCATGTGGCACATGTATAGAGAACTTCACAGACGTCTCCATGTTCAGCTTTAGGGAAGAAGACTGGAGAGGGCAGAGGGTGTTTTGAAAATGATGGTTCAGCATGTAAAGGCACACACTGCCAAACCTGAGGGTGTGAGCTTGGTTCCCCAAGACCTGCATGAGGAGAGAACCAGCTACCAAGATTTGTTTCCTGACTCTACAAGTGTGTTGGGAGATAGATGGATGGATGGATGGATGGATGGATGGGTGGGTGGGTGGATAGATAAATAGATAGACTGAAGATGGAAGTTTCTGTCCCGCCTGATCCCACAGCCACTTTACCCCAAATAAACACACAAAGACTTATATTGAGTATAAAATGTTTGGCCGATGGCTCAGGTTTCTTATTGGCTAGTGCTGTCTTAATTATTAACTCATTTCCATTAATCTATGTATTACCATGAGGCTGTGGCTTACCCATAATCCAACATGTTATTTCTTCTTCAACATGGCGTCTCTTCACGGCCTCTCTATGCCTTCTCTCCCCATCCTTCTCCTTGTCTGGTAGCCCCTTCTATACTTCCTGCCCAGCTACTGGCCAATCAGTGTTTTATTCATCAATGAATAAGAGAAACATATATACAGAAGAACATCCACCATCAATAGATAGGTAGGTATGTAGATAGATAGATAGATAGATAGATGTAATAAGATTTCAAAAGAAGTCCTTTACTTGAAATACAATGTGTATTGAGGAAAATTACTTTAAAGCCTCTGGGGGAAGAACTAAATGTTTTGAATCATAACTTTAATGAAAGTAATATTTTTTAAAGTTCCAAATTCCACCCTACCTGCAAATAATGAGCAACAGTTTCTTCTTTCATTGGCTCCCAAGTTTGCAGTGTGGCTTGTTCAGTATGTCATTGTCAATCTCTTCTTTCCTAGGAGAAGGGCCTCACCTCACAGGTGAGAGACAGCTATGTCACATAGGTTTATCTGTAAGAAATTCATGCCACTAGTGTGGTGTGTCATGGTTAGGATGCTTTCTTCACCACAGAAGCATGCCAAGCTGTGAATGATGCTTGGGGACATAGCATTAAACACTTTGTATCCCTGCATGTGATCAAGGCATGGCATAAGTGCACAGGGGGCTCGGCCCATCAATGTAGAAAGATGTGGTAGGGTTTTCTTTAAAACCAGGCTGCTTCGAGGTCTGCTGAGCACCAGGAGGGAGGTCACCTGAGGCTGCAGGCTTACTGGCTCTTGGAATTCCAGCATTCCAAGAATGCAGGGTGCTTCACAGCTCCATAAGAACCCTGTTTGGCACATTGCTATTTGATTTGTCCTGTAGAGGGGCCTCTCAGGACCAGGCTATTTTTTCTGAGAGTCTAGAGATAACCCTAACCCTGGCAGGTCACTGGACGGTGGGGGAGAAGAGGGCAGTGGAGAGCAGTTGCCTAGGAGACTAAGACAGCAGGGTCTCTGTCACCTTGCAGGTTCCCAGCCTGTTTGCTGTGTTAGAAACTTCTGGAAAAAGCCGAGGGTGCCACCCTGCTCCTCTACACCATGGCTTTGCAATCTCTGTGGCTTGAGGCAAGGCGGAAGTCATTTTCTTAAAAAGACATTTCCACATTATTTTAATACATGAGCAAGCTTGAGGAGCACCAGTGCATGTGGACCTGAGGGGGGGGGCTGGGGTTGAGCACACTTAAGTCAGTGCACCCCAGAACCCCGTACTCCCAGGAGGCTGGAAGAATGGGTGTGACTTCCTGTTCCCCTGGTTTTCTGACCTACCCCTTGTGTGGAGTTTGCTCCCTCTACTGGTGAATAAAAGTATGGGGGTTAGGGGACCTGGTGAGCAGTAGGGGCCCTAGGAGGAGGTAATCCACAAGTCAGCAAAGCATACAGTAAGTGGCCCTGGGAAGGGTGGGACAGGGTGTACAGCTTAGTTTTTCAGCAGAGCACTCAGGGGCACTTGTCCTGCCATCACCACTGCCACCAGCACCGCAGGTGAGGAAGCTGAGACTGGAAGAAGCAGAGGGCCAGGGTGACCACAGCTGTCATTTCCTGGTTCCAGGCCTCCCTCACAGCAGCTCACATTTGAGACAGGAAAATAAAGGAGTGAAAAATAGATGAGGGATCAAAGAGAAGCCGAGCAGGGCACTCTGCCGTTCTTCTGTTTGTAGAAGCTTCGAGTGCAGCTCACTGCTGAATCCTTAGTGTTCATCCTTCCTTTGCAGCAGTAGCTAGCATTTGCAGGACACATATCACAGTTGCTCACCAGGTTTTACGGAACATGGTTCAGCCTCCTGTCAACTACACATTGCAGATAGTGGCACCAGCGCTCATTTCACAGGTGTGCAAAGCAAAGCCCACCTAAAGTCACCCAGCTGGAGACAAGCAACGCCCAGGTTTGCATCTGGAGAGCTTAGTCACTCGCCCATGACTGATTGTGGCTATAGGCCTGCAGACCAGAAGCCCAGCCTGACCAACACTTTCTACACTCCTCGGTTTTAACAGCCAATCACATTTATTGTTTTTGAATGCCCCAAGAGCATTAACCATGTCACTTTATGTCCTGAGAGTTGAGAGTGGGTCTGGAGGTGGTACGTCATGTCAAGGCTGTTCTACAGCCAATGGCTGTTCCCAAGAGCACTCTCAGAGAAGGTCCAGAACAGAAGGGAACCTATGTCAGACCTTAGATGACAGGAAACTGGTGTATGGTCCTCCAGATGCCCTCATGTATGGTCCTCCAGATTCTTGACTTAGTGACACCCTGCTAAGTTAGCCTGGCCCCTCACTACAGCCTCCTCACAGTGTCCTGAGGAGGAGTCCAGCCACCTGGGACTGGGGCAAGTAGGAAGGGGCAGGAGATATTTGATTTCCTTACTGTGCTTGGAGGAGAGAGCATCAAGATGGCAAGATGCTGTCAACTGAACAGGACTGAACAGCAGCTTTTGGGGCACACATAAATCCCAAGTAGGAAGAGGTGACCAACCTTTATTTATAGGGTGGGTCTCTTGGGGCTAGAGGCATTCTAGAAGTTGTCAAGGATGGGTAAGACAGAGGCTTCGTGCTCTCGGGTGTACTTGGCAACCTTGGTGCCTTTCTGCTCATTGGCTTTTCTGTTCCCTCCAGACACAGCCTGAGACTGCCCCAGTAGTCCTCTGGCTTCAGGGTGGTCCTGGAGGGTCATCCATGTTTGGACTCTTTGTAGAACATGGGCCTTATTTTATCACAAGTAACATGACTGGTAAGTGATGCCTCGATTGCTTTTCCCATGGGCTTCCTTCCAGACCGTGTCCCATCTTCCTTCTTTCATCTATGCTAAGATTAATTGAGAATCAGCACAAGATCCACCACGAGTAGCTTAACAGTTCCAGACTATAGGAGCACAACTTTGTTTCTGTCCAGAAGGAGGGGCCCCGGGGTGAATGTCCTGCCTGGCTTACTTTCTCCTGCAAATGTGGGTGAAAGGGTCTAAGCTGTTTTCTGCAAGCCAGCTGCTGACCCAAGCATTCTTGGCTTACAAAAACAGTTGGTATTTATTACTGTTTGGGTGAGCCCTCTTGCACGGGCCCAATGGTGGAATTATATCCCTCGTTATCTTCAGGAATTGAAAGGGCAGAAGGCTTTATAAGTCCATCACTTAAATGAGACAATGCCTTGAAAGCAAGATGCTGGGGGTTGTGCTGAGGTAGAGGAAGGACTAAAGAAAGAACCTCTGGCTGTGTCCCAGGTCGGACCCCATCTCTGTCTCACTGGGGAGATAGTTCGCCATCTCTGGGGCAGCATTCAGAGTGTGAATTTGTTTGTGACTCACTGTAAAAGCTTTTGTGACAGCTTTGGTGGGGTTGTTTTTCTCTTCAGAATTGGGGAGGAGGAAGAGGATCCAAGAGCCTGGGTGTAGGGTATAGGAGTCCTTCATAGGATAGGATGAATAGGCATTTTCATGTTAGTTCTTCACGGGATTTTGTTGTGATAATCGCTTTCTTAGCTATAGATACTTCTATGTTGGGCAAAAGTACAGAAAAGAAGAAAAAGGGTGAGGGTGATGGGTACTGGTCTTCCAGAATGTGGCACAGTGACAGAGGGGAGGCCTTGCCTGGTGAGAGGACAGCGGGGCATGCTGGGGTCCAGAGCACCTCACCTAGGATATTTTGTTATAAACTCAGCGGTTTCTTCTGTTTTGACAGTTCTTGCTAGAGACTTCCCTTGGACCAGTACCTTTTCCATGCTTTACATGGACAATCCAGTAAGTACCACAGGGCACCAGGAAACATCAGTGCTGGCATCATGTCTGGTTTTTTTTTTTTTTCCCCCACACAGTCATGCAGTCATGGCTGCATGGTGGCATTTTGGTCAACAGCAGCCACATACACAACGATGTTTCTGGAGGCTCTCAAGAAGCTGAGATGCTCCTGTTACCAGCATTTTCCTGTTTTCCTTTCCTTTTTCAATCATAACACACATTTAGATATACAGATACCTGCCATGTGCTGATGATTCTTACTGTGTTCAATAGAATAACATGTTCTTGTATACGTTCTTCCAGTGTGTGATGGACTATGCTTTCTAGGTTTATGTGAGTCCTCACTCTGATGAACTTATGAGAACAAATGCTTAAGTTGTCATAAGCATTCAGCAATCTATAACTGTATGTTTTCTAAAATACAGATACATTTTTTCCTTTTTAGATTAGAATTTAATTTATAAAGTAAGCAGCCAGGCATGGTGAAGCATACCTACAGTTCCAACATTTGGAGGCTGGGACTGTAGAATAGCAAGCTCAAGACCAATAAGAGCTATATCACGAACTCTAGGCTAGCCTAGCCTGCATTGTGGGACCCCTCCCATTGCAAACAACATTGAATGTCACCACTGGGAAAAGGGATGGGTAGACTTCCACTGATGGTATGGGTTCCCTTTCTCATGAGTTACTGCTTAATAGTAGATTCTCATGTAGACTTCTAGACACAAAGAGCATAACTTGCTGTACTTCCCTTTCCAAGGGAAGCAGAATGCCTTGGTGATACATAGGGTGATGGCAGAGATCTGAAATCAGAGGTGGATTTAGAATCAGTGGGGCCACCTTCCAATGTGGGGTCCAGCTGAAAGTCCCAGGGAACATGTGTCTTCATGCTTCTCTTCATTTCCTTCCTCCTCAGGTTGGCACAGGCTTCAGCTTCACTGACAATATCCAGGGATATGCCATCAGTGAGGACGACGTAGCCCAAGACTTATACAGGTATGACGTGCATCTATGGCAATAAGAAAAGTCTGGTGGTAGAGTTGCTTCTGTTTGGTCCTTATTGCCCATCTTCTAAAACTCTGTAGAGCGTTTCTACACGAGTATGAGTGTGTACACATACACCACTTCTTCTGCTCTTTCTTCCCTTGTCATTGGCTATTGTTTATATGATGACCAGACAAAGTAAACAGAGCTAAATCATTAAAATGAGTTTTACATCAGTATCCTACGAGAAACAGTAGAGGTCTAAAACACATTTTCAACTAAAGATTCCTTCTCAAGTTGTTCACCCAGGTGGCTTACATGTTTTCAGTTGTCTCTAAAATTCTATTTAGCGTTGTGCTTGCCAGAAGCACGACCTTTTTCCCCCCACAATTGCCCCTTCTGTGGCTCTAGATGTATATAGTTCACTCTGTAGCTTTGTCATTATTTTCCAGACCAAATATGGTCTTTCTCCTTCTCCTTCATCTTACAAAATTTTTCTTTCACTTAAAAATAAGTGGGGGGGGGGAGGAGATATAAAGTTGTGATCTTGCTTAGAGTATATGCACATAAATTTTCCTTTCATTTTCTTGCATTCTTTACATCTATTTTTAGTATGTTTAAGAAAAAACTAAGTTGACCTTTCTAATTTGGTCAAATTTTTCCAGGCTATAAATTGTTAGTAAAGAATAAGCCTGAATCCTTTCAGAGAGCCTGAGCACCCTTGGATGCTTCATGAGAATCTACTAGAAGACTCCTAATAATGGCCAGTCTTACCTGCACACTCACTCTGCTAGTTACACAGTGAGCAAACCCTGCAAGAAGTTACCTTCAAGGAGAAAGTGTATCTGATCTGGACAGATGCATCAGGGGGCCGAGCCACCAAGCTTTCCCTGGCTTCCTGCTCTTTATTTATTTCCTGCCAAGGACTTCTCTTTCTTTTCCTCTGCCGATCCAGAAAAGAACATGACTGCTCTCTAATTTCCCACATACAATCCCTGAAGATTTTTAACACTTGAGTTCCGTTCCCAGCAGGGATACCTAGGTCCTTACACCGTTGTGCCCGGGCACAGTGGCTCCTTGGACCATATTAGCCGATCGATCCTCCCAGAGGGTCCTCTTTTAGCCTCCCACCTCCACTGTCTTTATCCTGGCATAGACGTGACTGTGGTGCCTGTGCTCAGAAGCTGACTCAAGTGCCTCCCCCCACTGCTTGACTCTGTGTGTTCTCCTTCATGTCAGACACCTACCCCGACCCCTTACTACAAGGATCTTCTGGCTCCACTGTTTAACTAGCAAACAGCCCTGAGGCTGGAGGCTCTCTGGTGAAGAAATGTGGTCAGCCTTTGCAAGCCAGAGCTCTGCAAAGCACCCCAGCCCCTAAGCCGGAAGCAAGGATGCTTCTTCCAGCTAGCAGTTGACCCTCCGTGTGGATGTTTACCGCTGACATGTGGTCCGTCTCCTCTTGCATGCCATGGAAAGGGGACGGATTTCAAAGCCGCCATTGTTTATAGCTGCTTCAGTTTCCTTTGCTTCAGGCTCCTAGGACTGGAAAATAGCGAATCAAGAGCAGTGCAGAAAACTGATTTCAGCTGTTCCCTCTACAGCTGACACTTATTCGTTTCCTTTTGTGACTGCATTCTTCTCTCCAGCTTGCCAGATGGGGGTCTGCAATAGAGGGTTGCTTCGGAACTAGTAAATGGGCTACCGGGGGTGGGGGTGGGTGAGTTAAAGAGCAGTTCTTTCTTCTCCCTCCAATCACTCTCCACCCCTGAAGACGGACGGAGTTCTATTTTCCTGTGAACAGCGCCTGGCCTGCAAGGAATGGCCTCTCGAAGAGCCATTTAGCATTCGTGTTTCTACTGACTTTCTTTGTGTTCCCAGAGAAACTTATTCACGTTCATACACACACTGTGAAGGTTGGCTGCTGAGCGGCAGCTCCGGACTCCGAAAAACGTGAATGAAATGTAGTTAGCTTCCGCACTCTGATGGGGATGTTTTACCTGGCGCCGCTGTCCGGTCTCCCTTGATCACTGGATGTAGTCCTGGAGTTGGTGACCTGAGAAGCTGGCAGCACACAGCTCCTGTCATCCTAGAGCTCATGGCCCGGTAGAGCTTCTGAAGTTACCTTCTTGGAGCTGACTGAAGGTGGCATAAACGTGCTGTCGCCTCATGACAGCCTGGAGGTAAAAATGAGGAAGAGGAGGAGGCCAAGGCAAATTATACCCTGTCAAAAAGACATCTTGGTGACATATGTCTTCCCATAAGTCTCCACCTCCTGAAGCTTCTATCTCCAAATAGCCTATTATGCTTCAAATCCATGTGTGGATTAATTTATTCCTAAATTGGGAGCCTTTGTGAGCCAGCCACCTCCCCAAAGCCCCACCCCTGTGCCTCGGAGCTAAGCCATCAACACCAGAGTTCTGGCAATCCTTTCAGATTCAAAGCATTACAATGTGGCATTCCTGCTCTGAGCCTTGAGCCCCCTCAATATCTCTTGTGCTCATGTTACTTCCACTCAACCAGAACTGACCAGATCCTCTTAACAGTCGCTGCCTCTGTTGCGTATCATCCTTCCATCACCTTCTCTGCCCTCTATGCAGAAGAGAATCTTCTCAAGAAGTCATCTGAGGAGTAATGCCCCCTCCATCCCCCCCCCCACTCCGTCTTTCAACAATGTGTCATTCTGTGAGCAAATAGCCTTTCACTAAAACTCTGTTTATCAGGGAAGTCCTTGGCACATAGTTCCATCGGGGATGTCTAATAGTGATGATGACACAAGATTTCTGTGCCAGGTAACATTCATCCCTAAATAAATCTCACACACATTTGTGCATTACACATGCCAACATTATGCTAACCTTTGAAATGCACACAGACGTGAGTCCTGGTTGCATTTTAAGCAGAACCTTAGCACATCATCAGAACAGGGCTTGCCTCAAGTACAGTTAAAAGAGCAAGGAGTGTGTGTGGCTCTGAGAACTGAATTTGGCATTTTCATAATTCACTGAGGTGTAAGAGCCACTTACCAAAGAGTCTGAAAAAGCAGGCAGTCCGTGGAAAGACCTGAACTGTGAGATGAAAACAGTAATAGCCTCTTTGAGCAAGCTCTCACTTTAGAAACCTCAGCTACTATGCTGGTGCTTCCTAGCCAGAAGTAGCACGGGAGATTATCTCCTTCCATTTACGCTGCCAGATACTGAGAAAATTTCCAGTTAAATGGGAAAGTCAGATAAACAATGACTATTTCTTTATATGTGTGTCTTTCAAAGGTGAAGAATATTGAAAAAGAGAGCCAATACAGACCTCTGGCTCACACACACACACACACACACACACACACACACACACACACACACACGTATATTCTAGACAATATTTGGACCGAAGCATTACTTATGACTTATCTGAGTTTCAATTTTAAATAGACACCTTGAGTTTTTATTTGCTAAACCTATCAGCCCTAATAAATCCCTATCAAATGCCGAGGAAGTAAGCTATAAGTTAAAGCAGGAGACTTGAAATTTACTGTAGTAAATGAACTGGTGCCATTCCAACCATCAGGGAGGGAGGGAGGGAGGGAGGGAGGGAAGTGGTTTTTAACCCCAAGGTTCCTGAAGGGATGGTGGAGAATGCACTCCTCTTTTTTACCCTGTTCTAAAGCCAGCCCTAACGTGGAAGCTATCAAAACGCAGTCTCCCAGACATAGTTTCCCAAAGCCATTATAAATAACAAGCAGAGAATGCACCCGAACACCAACCACCGCAGTGGATTTTTATGGAGCCTTTGAAAATTAAGTCTAGCAGGGATCATGGTGGTCATAATGACTGAGCTCTTCTCTCTATAACCCTTGACCTCTCTCCCACTCCTGGCTTTTCAGAGCCTCCTTGCCTTTCATCTTCCCTGGAAGGTTCATGGCTTTTAGTCCCTCAGCAGGAAGCTGAGACCTAAGCCCTGCCTGGCTTCTCAGGCCTGGCAGTCCAGGTCAAGACATTCCTAGAGTGCCTGAGTTTCATGGGTTTTTTTTTTTTTTTTTTTTTTTTTTTTTGCTTGTTTGTTTTTTGTTTTTGTCTCCTTTTTGGAAAGACTTTGGTAAAGACATTTAAAAGTCAGCTGGTCCCATTTCAAGCTGTTTGAGCATAGGTCACACCAGTGGCCATGGGATTCTTGTCGTTTTTGTTTTGTTTTGTTTCTCCTCCATGACCCCTTCTCTCTCCTCTGTTTTGAGAGCTCTGCTGTCCTTATTAAAGTGCCAGCATTCTGGGAGCTTCTTTAGAAATGGCCTGGATCCCCCACAGTGCTTGGTTGATGAGTAGTTGGAACTGTGCACCTTCGCCTCACGAATCTGACCTCACCGTCTCATAAGGGTTAAATGAGGCTTGTTCAACAGTTTGTGGAAGCTGGCATCATGGACACAAGGACACCTCAGCAGCTAGATGAGCCGAAGTGGCGGTCACAGGTTTTGAACTTGCCTGTGATGAGGTCCAGAGTCCCTACTCCTTAGTAAGGCAGCATCAGACTACCTATTTACAGCCACTCAGGACTAAAACCACTCGGCAGAGGAGCGCACACTCCAGGGCCGGTGGGGTGTGGCAGGCAGCCGCCCTGACTCATTTCTCCACTCAACATCAATGTCCTCTCTTCCACAGTGCACTGATCCAGTTTTTCCAGCTGTTCCCCGAGTATGCCATGAACGACTTTTATGTCACTGGGGAGGTGAGTTGACATCTTATTTCCTTGTGTGCCTCCAATATTACAAAGACTGGACTATATGATGACAATTAAAGCAAACATTATTCGTGTGTGTGTGTGTGTGTGTGTGTGTGTGTGTGTGAGACAATGTTTTGATCTGGGGATCAGTGAAGGTTCACATATTGGGGTGGGTGCAGCGGGTTACTCTGTTTCCGTGTCCCACCTCTTTTTGTTATTGTCCTTCATAGCAATGACATTAAGTGGGGACCTGGCGCCTACAGGTATATTCCATACAGGGAACCTGTCTTATTCTCCCCACACTGTTCAGAGTCTGTGACCGTTCCACCTGGACAAGCCTGTGTGCTTTCCAGGCAGTCCATAGGGAAGCACCTCATGGCGCTTTGTCCCGAGGGTGATTAAGATGGCAGGGACTAGACTCCACCACTTAAACATACCTGCTTCAGTTGATAATTCATAAGTAGTCCGTGACCACATGAACCACTCTTCCCCCCAGGCCTGTCTCCCCACAGTTTTAGATCCATTGGCGAGCCATGTCTATTTTGACCTGTAGGTTATAACATGGCAAATTTCTCATCCGCCTCTGTACGGGCATCATCCCACATTCTCCTACAGAGCCGAGTTCCCACTGTCTCCTCTCTGTATTCTTGTATATCCTGCTGGAACCAAACATTGGTATTTCTCTTTGATCTGTCAACACTGATTACTTCTGCTTTTATGCTTGTTCCTATTCTGCTCTTTGAAAGGCCCTTCAAGCTGGCTCTTGTGTCTTTTGACAGGTTTGGTCATTTTTGAGCGTTTCCTTCTGTATCACAAATGTTTGCCTCGGAAGCGCTCTGTGCGTCCCTTGCCCTGGTCCTGCATGGAGTCAGGCGGTTTTTCTAGGGACTCTGGCTTCTTCCAATGGAGAGTGGTACTGAAAATCCACTGGAGAACTGAGTGCGCTTGCTGCTGCTGGGGTGGCTGTTATTTTGGACCCCGTGCCTCTGGCTGTGTCCGTAACTCCGGTCCCCACACAGGGTTCTCCCTTTCTTTCCTCTGCTGACGTCTATGTGCGCACCTTCCATACTGAGGAGCAAGGTTCCCAGGGCATTGTGTTCTCCTCCGATGTGCAATCCCGCTCTGTGCCCTAAAAGACTTTAGCATGGCTCCGTTGTTACCACAGCCGGCATGTTTCTTTTGTCACTCTCTGCTGCTGTCCCTGGAGCTTTGTTCATTCCCAGGCAAGTGCTTTTCATATTAAATAGCCCGTGTGTTCCACCCTGGTGCATGTTTAATGCACCAGACAAGTCTACCCATGCTCCTCAATCTCTGAGGGTTTCTTTAGGGCCCATCCTATTTGGGAACCAAATAAGTTGGGCTAGAGGGATACAATAAAGAACAGTGACCAAGCCCTACCCTGACGCTGTGGGGGAGGAAGATTCATGCTGGGACCATCATTCTCCAAGCCATAAGGCTTAATTCTGGAATGAGTAATCTGCACAGAAAGGTCCAGGGGATGGTGCCAGAGGAAGGGCTGAAAGGACGGCAGGCAAGTGGTCCACAGATGTGCACAAGAAGGGACTGGAAGAGAAAAACAGGCTAAATTCCTAGGGAATGGCAAGGATGGGGCCAGGAATTAGAGCCTGTCTTCTCTTCTTTCTAAGCTGTCAGAGAGACTGGTTTAGCCATCTATACTAAATTTGGTTTGGTTTCTAATACTCAGCTGCTCAGTATCAAATCACATTTACTTCCTCTGTCAGTAATATTTCCCAGTGTCCCTTTCATTTTGGGCATTCCTAGAGGCAAGCTGGAAAAGGAACAGATAGTGACACCCTAGTTCCCCCGGAAGACACACGTTTTCCTCTTCCAGCAGGAGACTGGTCTGCTCAGCATGTAATTCCTTGTCTTACAAATAATGTGGGGATGTCGTTAACCATGTTGCTCCACCAAGCTGCCAAATGCTGGAGGAAAATTTTGACTTGTCTGTTTTATTTGTGCCTTGTGGTTTTATGCATGCCATTTCCAAATGTGTGTGGGAAAAGAAAAAAAAATTGTATTCTTTGCTGCCAGGATTAATACCCTTAAAAAACCTATGCCTTCCATGTGATAAAGGAAGATGACCAGGAGGGTAAGGAGGGCCTGGGGGCAGAGAGGCAGTCATCATGTGGCCTCAGCTTCAGAAGAGCACAGTGGTCTGTCCATGCCTGTCCAGCCTTCTGGCATTGCGACACTGTGTCATTCCTAAAGTTCACAGTTGAAAACTAGCAACTGGGTTACAGAAAGAAAAAAAAAAGTAACGATAGAAAGAAAAGAAAGAGCAAACACAAAACTTCATGTGTTAAGTATGTTTGCGATTCTGTGTTTGCTACAAGATGGACATGCCTGCTCTTGAAGTGGCATGCCTTTTTAGAAGGAAGAATAAGAAGTAGCAATGCCCCACGTCTTCGCTCTCACAGGTCCTGTTTTGTCTTCTAAGACCACCAGGGAGAATAGAGTTCTGGGTTGAGAACTGGAGACCTGGAATAGAGTAGAGGAGTTCCGGGCTGAGAATTGGAGAGCTGGGTCTCAATGCATGGTTCCAGGCGAGTGGTTAACCTTTCCGAGTGTTTGTTTTTTTTATCTTGCAATCAAGGGTGTTAGTTACTTCTGAAGTCAATTCCCATGGCTGCTTTGCTTTCTTATTAAAAGTTCCATGGCGGTCGCTCAGATTCACTCTTACAGCATCTCCATGTCTCTTCAGTTTGAACATAGTACTAACCCTCCCTGTCTCTCTCCAGCCCTTCACCAAACAGTTAAGCGGTTAACTGATAGTTCCTTCCTTCCTTCCTTCCTTCCTTCCTTCCTTCCTTCCTTCCTTCCTTTCTTCCACCCACCCTTCCTTCTTTCCTCCCTTCCTTCCTTTTTCCCTCCCTCCCTTCCTTCCTTTCTTTCTTGTTTGTTTTTGTTTTTAGAGACAGGGTTTCTTAGTGTAGCCTTGGCTGTCCTGGAACTCACTCTGTAGACCACGCTGGCCTCGAACTCATAGAAATCTGCCTGCCTCTGCCTCCCCAGTGCTGGGATTAAAGGCATGCGCCACCACTGCCTGGCTCCTTCCCTTTCTGAATGCTCATTTGTTCTTCTTCTTAGGGAGTCTCAACAAATATTACCACGGAATTTGTAGATTCAGTCTTGAAAAACAATGGGTAAACTCAAGGAATGTTTTTCTGCTTTCCATTGAGCCTATGTGGGATAGAGCACCCTTTTCATTTGTGTTCCAGGAATGAAAGCAACCTGCATAAAGGGGCTGCAGCAGCTGTCCCGAGCCCCAGCATCGGTCTAAGAGAGTCTGGAAATGATAATGGTACCTACTACATTGTGCTGTTTGAGTATTTAATTGTATAATCCCCCTTAGATATTTCAAACAGTGACTGGCTGCAGAGAGCATCCAGCACATGGTGCCTCCAAAGCATGTGGCTCACGGCATATAGATCAGGCCAGAGTCTTTAGAAGCTCTGTTTGTTTGTTGTAGGTCTATAGCATTGCCAGTTCTAATCTGTGGAGTTCGTGTACGTGTGTGTGTGTGTGTGTGTGTGTCTGGAACTCTAACCCAGGGCTTTGAGCATAAGCCAGCCCACTATTCTTCATTCCCAGCCAAAGTCATTAAAAAAAAAAAAAAAAAAAAAAAGCATTTGTTTTTACCTAAAAGATGAAGGAGCCTTGAAGCTGGTATTAGAAGTTTGGTTGGTTTGTTTTATATGCATCGGCATGTGTGAGAACCCACCCACGCCCCACTGGCGGGGCATAGCAGGGAGAGGGTTGTAGGTCTGCTGTGGGTGAGAAGGACAAGGGAAAAGCCTCTTCTCTCTCCTCTTCATCTCTGCCCAGAACACCAACTGGAATTAATTTTCTCTAAAGAGAGACAAATGTGTCTGTAAATCACCCTCCTTGAGGCAGGAAAAAACATACTTCAAAAAGAAACAAGCTGTGTTTAATTCCCATGATTAACTTTCTTTCTAAGTGTTACCCTCCCCGAGCCAGTAACTATTAGTGAGAAAGCTCTTGTTCTTGAGGCATCGATGATGCACAGTAGAACCCTCCCCAGATTCTACAGGTCAGCCTTGAAGTTAAAGGAGACAGCCCTGAGTAGAACACAGGCAGGTGGCAGGATAAAGAGGGACTGCCCATTGTTTGAGCATGGAGCTGTAGGTACCAGTCCAGGCAACAACTCAAAGCTGTGGGTGGTTTTAGAAGTGGGGGTGCTTCCCACATGGCAAGGCATATGCTTAAAACTGGGCATCTCTTTCCCATAGCAGAAAAGGTTTGTAGCCATAGCCGAATTGAGGACCAAATACAGGCATAACTTTGAATCTACTTACCTGTTAGTTAATAAGTCCAATGTAGGTACTTTATCTTCATTGGCGTGGGGAAAATCCTATGGGGATCATGCTGTCTGACAGCCTCATGGAAGTCATTACGGTCCAGCGGGTGAGGGGCAGCCAAGCACACGAGAGTCATGTTTCTTTCATGTTTTCTTATGCAGTGTTAAGCGCTTGATAAATGTATGATAGAGGGTGGTTTCACGAGAGGCTGCTATTAGATACAATAAATCCGTCAATGGTATTTCTCCTCAGCTGCTTTCCATCTCCCTGTCATTGTCCCTCTCTCCTGCCCAAATCACCAGCAACTCTCCCATCTACCACCCTCTCTCTGCTCATCTGCCACTCTCACTCAGGGTTATTGCTCTGCTCTTCTTCCTGATCCAGCCACATCGTTCTGTTTCTCTTTCTCCGTTCTGACTTACCAGCCCATGGCTCATTAGAAGAGATGAGATCAAATTCTACCCAGTGTCTTTTTCTCTTAACATGGTTATGTTTGGATTAATAAAAGTACATGGGAAGATATTTATTTATTTGTTTATTTTATTTTTTTTATTTTTCTGGTCTTTCGAAACAGGGTTTCTCTGTATTGTTTTGGAGCCTGTCCTGGAACTCAATCTGTAGACCAGGTTGGCCTCGAACTCACAGAGATCCACCTGCCTCTGCCTCTGCCTCTTGGGTGCTGGGAGTAAAGGCATGCACCACCGCCGCCTGGCCGAAAGATATTTATAAATAGGCAACTCACAAGCACTGACAAGCAAGTGATGGGGTGACATTTGAGGGGAGGCGGGAGAGCCCTGCTAGTGATGGGCCAAGAATCACCCTGAGCCAGCCCCCATCAGCCTTGCTGCTCTAGATTCACCGAATCAGGGTAGGGGGTTGAAGATAGGTCAAGGAGCATCATGTTCATGTGCTTTATCAGTGATCTTGCATAAGAACGTTTGCTCACATTGGAACACACGGCAGCCAAGAGCCCTCTCTTGCTGACTGCTGTTTAATGTGTTGTTTCATCGAATCCCAACAGTCTCCTTATAAATATCCCAATTTTAAAGATGAAGTGACTGAGACTTAGGCTAAGGATGCTTTACCGAGGTCACCTAGCCAGAAAGTGGGAAAGCCAAAACTGGAACCTATTGATGAAACTCCAGGGCAAAAGATTGGAATGTTGACATCTACTGTGGTTTATATAGCCCCGCATGGGAGGTGCTCTCTGGAAACCAAATCATCCCCTGGAACTCTCTCCTCCCTCAGAGCTGATCCTCTTCTCCTGGAAGGGAGTCTGACACCCCCATTTGTACTTCCTGCATCTCTCTAGGGTTATAACTCTCCAAGAGGGAAGAGGCTCTCCAGCTCTTTGGATGTCTGTCTTTCTGGCCAACACCTAGTTTTAATCATGCAGACTTAGCTTTGATCATAAAGTTTAATAGAGCAAGTGGAAATTTCAAGTGCTATAAGGACTGGAAGTCCTTAGAATGCAATTATTTCTCGGCCGTGGAACTTGCTGAATTTTATTAGATAGCGTCCAAGCTGGTTTAACTCTTCAGTCCGTGACAAACGTGTATTTTCAATTACATCCATCTGTACTTGCCAATATTTTCCTTTAGAATTGAAAACGGATTTGTGACTGTTTAATGAGTTTAATATTATAAAAATCAAGGTTTAAGCTGCAACCCAAGGAACTGAACAAGGGCATATGGAAATGTTTACAAGTTGGGCCTCCGGCTTTCGGAGAATATATCCAAATCAAATCAGTACATATTTACTGATTCTCAAGTTGCATGGAAAAGAATGAGAGTACATAGACAGAAGTCAGAAGCTTTGTCTAAAGTGAGCTGTCCTGCTGGATTGTATAGTACAGTCTAGACACAACACCGGGACCTGGTTAGAGATGTTCAGGGTGGGGACAGACAATTCTAAGGTAAATCACTTAAGCAGCTTCAACCTTCTAAATTCTATCTGCAGAGCACAAAGGCCGTGGTTTGTGCCTGTGGCCTGGTTTACTCACACTCATTATTTACAAGTCAAATTAACTAGAGTCTCCAATCTAAACAAAGGAGTTTATTCATCTGCTTGAGTCAGCTGGCAGCAAGCTGGGCTTTCCCAGTTAGTTTTGAGGTCAGAATAAGATGGGGAGAGGATGCATCTTATGTCTCTATACCTGTACTGGTGGATGATGTTTTTAAAGACACACCCTTAGTATTAAGGGAAATCAGCATGTATATTTGTGTGGACTGGTGTGACTGGAAGATGGAGGCAGATCAAAATGTTCTTGCTCCGTGTCTATGCCTGTAGATCTTGCAGCTTTCTTTTTAAGCTCATATTCAAGAGAAATAAATGGCTGATAATATCATGCTCTTGTTAAAATGCTCCCCTTTTAATTGCAGCAGTGTGGTCTCAAAGTTGGATGATGCATGGTCTAGAACTGTCTAGGAAGTTGTGAAGATTACTTGCTCTTTTTCCAAAGTGACCATTGGAGGTCACACTTCCCTCTGCAGAGAAAATAATGGTGCTGAGTGCCTTAGTTAGGGTTTCTATTGCTGTATAGAGACAGCACAACTCTTATAAGGGAAGACATTTCATTGTGGTGGCTCACTTACAGTTCAGAGTTTTAGTCCATCATCATCATGGTGGGAAGCAAGGTAGCATGCAGGCAGACGTGGTGCTGGAGAAGGAGTCCCAAGAGTTCTTACATCATTGCCAGCAGGCAGCAGGAAGTGCTCTGAGGCACTGTATGTGGCTTGAGCATATACAAAACCTCAAAGCCTGCCTTCACAGTGACACACTTTCTCCAAAATGTCCACACCCATTCTAACAAGGCCACACCTAATAGTGCCACTCCCTTTCAAAGTGCCATTTTCTTTCAAATTGGCACCCCATTGAGCTAAGTGGATTGCACCTACACCAAAGCTAGACGGAGTCAGGGTTGCCTTGGTCTCATGGTCTCACCTTGACTGGAGTATTCTGATAGACTTAGGTATTTATTTGCCACTTTTGTGGCTTTCTCTGCGTTTCCAGTGTGCATATAGAACTCTGTTCATGACATTGAAGCTTTCCTGTTCTTTAGGCTACGTCCCTAAGTGAAGGTGGCTGCTCCAGAGCCTATGTGTGGGAAAAGCTTTGCCCCTGGGCATGCACACAACTCTTTCTAGATAGGCAGCTAACATTGCTCCCTTCTGGAGACAGAGAGTTCTTCACAGAAGCACAGAGGCCAGCCGAGTGACTGGGGACATGGGAGCAGAGAAGGACAGGATGCTTACTACTGCTGAGGTTGCAAATTCTATGGTCTTTTCTGATGGGTAGAAATGAGGACTATGCCCAACTTTAAATGAAACAACTATGTCCAGGCCAGCTGTCTTTCTTTGAAAAGTCATTATTTATCATCACTGATAAAGCTATGGATGTTTTACCCCAAAATCCATGCCTAGAAACAAGGCAGCAAGTGAACATAACAGCACTATCTTTTTTTTTTTTTTTTTTAAATAAAACTAAACTTCACAAATGTGGGTGAATGTGGCTTAAACACGAGAATCCATGGGTACATGCAGTATTTATATAAAGGAGAGTCGTTTCCACTGTAGTGTTATTGTCTGCCTCACCCCCACTTTGAAGGAGCTAACTGAAGCTTGATTTTTGCTTTGGAATCTTTCTCTTTCTGTAAAAGTACCTGGGTGGCAGGGATGCGGTAAGTCATCCGTGGATGCTGTTGACATACGTAAGAAGGGAGAGATTCAGATGGAACACACAATTAAGTTGAATCCCATTGTCCGTTTACACATCTGTATAACTGAGCGAGCACTACATCCTCTGCAGACTGTTTTCACAAGTACAGTGAGCGCTTCACGTGGTTTCCACGAAGCTGGTCCCAACACCGTTTAAGTATTCCCAGGGATGGCAGACCAAGAATCAAGGCTGAATTCAGCTATGATCTTAAGACCCTTCCCTCTTGGGCAGAATAAAAGATGGAGAGCTGAGCTCAGCCATGCTTCTGATGAAGGAGACGAAGTATAGCTTTATTGCTTCTTTGAGCTCCAGCAAATGAAGCAAGTACAAACACAGCCCCATGTCCCTGGTCCTTCTTGCTGGAGGTGAGTGTGATTATAGTCACCATGGGGAAAGTGAGCTGAACACAAACAGTGCTCGAATTGGCAGCTTGCAGTGCCCTTAAATATCAGAGAGCAATACTAAGGCGAGACTGGGATCCAGATGTGCCGATTACTTACTTTGCTTGAGTTGTGGTGTGAGACATACATGCTTATCTGGCTGAGTTCCTTGTTTGAAGGTCAGAGGTCACTGCCAAATGCTAACATAATGTGCCTGTTCCTAACAGCACTTTCCCTGTTAGAATGGCTTTGATGTCGCTCTGAGCTTTTATAAGAGCAGTATTGGATCTGGGGGTGGAAGGTTAGTATTAATTTCCAGACCTCAGAGGCTATGTTGGCCTGCTGTTGGCCACACTGGGGAGCATCATTGGGAGGTCAAAGAAGATTCAGGACTGGAGTTCTGGTTGTGGTCATTACTGCCACCATTAAGGGAATAACTCAGAACCAAGGAGCAAGTGTTCTTATGTTCTTGTCCAAAGTAATAACATAGGCGACCATAGTCTGATTCTAACCCAAGAGCAGACACTCCTCCCAAACATGAAGTTTTAATTTATATAAGATATATACAGAAGTGGTGGGAGGTAAAACAAAATATGCTTAATTTGTCAACTTGTTGTCTTCCAAAGTGTTTGTGATAGTCAGCGAATTGTTAAGCTGAGAAATAAATGATTCTGAAATAAGAACCCGGCTATTGCAAACACAAAAGAAATAGATCTCAACAGGGAATATAAAAATAATGGACCTCTCACTTTAATGAGTTGATTCCCCATAAAATAATCCTGCAGTTGTCTACTGTGTGATAGCTGGAGTCACTCAGCCAATGGAATGATTAATGAACAAGACAGTGAAGGATTTGTCACACTGACACAAAGGAAGGAAGTGTGTGATAGTCACTAGAAACAAAGGATGAGATAAACATCCTCGCCGCCAGGATGGTGGATGTGGAATGAATATTGAGGAATATGGTGGCTTCAGAAGTGATTATAGAAATATCCATCTCATTTTCCCTTTTGTCATGAGTGGTCTGCTTAGTGATATGAAGTAGATAAAAACAGGTCCCAGCATGGGACCTGAGAGCCACAGGACATTCCGTGACCACTGACTGAAATGTGATTTGCTAGAAAAGATAAGAGCTATGGAATCAGCCATGTCTGGGGAGAACTCCAGCTATGTATGCCATTAACAGGCACAGATCTCATTTCATTGCTGCAAAATATAAGAAAATGAGGTTTGTTTTACACGGACTCATATTAGAGAAAGTGAAATAGCTCCATTCACAGATGAAACTCAAAATCTTCAATGGGTATTAAAATAGAGGGTCCTTTTTAATTTCTTATCTAGTTATGTCCTGTGTGCAATGACTCTTAGGAAGGTTCCATATACTGGGTATTTTAGGCTAAATTTACCACCACTGACCCATGTAAAGGATATGGCTCTTCCATCCCAGAAAGAGTACATTTCATTTGTCAACTGTAACAAGAAGACAACTCAAGAGATACTATCACTCTGTATATACCTTTTTTTTTTTTTTTTAGCATTTGTACCAACTTCTATGGAGAAAAATAGTTGGCGGTAATGTGAGATCAGCCATTCATGTGTCAAGTATGCTTGTGTGGGCCTGTTTTGCCCCGGTCATTGTTCACATCATGGGAACACAATTTATGAATCATATATTTGCTCTGGTGGGTGGGGGACATGATTTCCATAATGTTCTTTAGAAGTAAGTGTGATATTTCTTAGGACATTTTTGTACTTTATTCATCTTTGAGTCTCCCCGAGTATCTAGCAAGATGGCCTAGACAGATGGCTTGTCCCAGGAGCCCCTGTTGACTGAAGGCTTGGTGATACATGTACTCAGGAAAATGTGTTACATTACAAACATTTATTTGATAAATCTTCAGTTATTTCCTCTAACCAGACCATATTGCACAGTTATGCAGCACACCACACTTCAGGCATATAAGCCCGTCTTTTTGTTGCCATAAGGAAACTAAACAGATTCCTAAGAATGAATGCTGGAAGTGTTTTGATTCACCACTTTGCCTAAGTAATTGCTGTTGCACAAGAGGGCTGTGCAAACAAGATCTCACATGAGTTATGTGAATGGCCGGCTTTTATCAGCTTGAAAGGAGTTTAAACTTCTGGAGGAGGTCAGACCATGTGTGGTTCTGACTCTTACCACTTAACCTCTCCAAGTCCCGCGTCCTAGCTTGAAGTGAGAACAGAGGTGTTTCCATCCTGTGATTATGGTGATGATATAGAGCAAGTTAGAGCAGCCAGGCCTTCCAAGGCCATGAAGAACCCTGGGGACGTCGTAGAAGGTCTGTGAACTCCCAGATGCCGGTACACGGCCTCTAGTCTACTGCGAACACATGTGTGTTGCCCTTTTCCATCCACACATGGACTCACTAATCTCACAGCTATTTATTGAACACTAATAACATCAGGCAGTACGAACAAAAATAAGCAAAGTAGATGCTTACGTCAATATTCCGGCATCTTCAAGGATGGGAACAGCACAACACTGAGTCGGTGAGGTTGGTTGAGGAAGAGTAAGGGTTAAGAGGGAAAGTAAAGGATATAAAACAAGAAAACAGGACTATTCAAAATTTTGGTAAGTGGCCAGAAAAGACATCGCTCAGGTAGCCTCGTTTAAAGAGATGAGGGACTGAATCATTTGGATGCTTGGGGGAAAGCATCCCAGGTGGAAAAGATATGAGCACAAAGGCCGTGGTGCACACTGGGAGCATTTGGGTTCCCCGGTGAGGCTGGGAAGGATTGAGCATGAAGGTAGCATGAGTGAGGCTGGTGAAAGGAGCGGGCCTCATCAGCCTTTATGCCTCAAATCAAGCCCGTTGCTTTTACCGGAGTGCAGCGGCACAGAAAGATGTTAAGCAGAGGACTAGCACGGTCCAGCTTGTGTTTTAGGAAATGAGGTGGCTGGGGCTAAGGGCCAAAGAAGGTCAGTGTGGAAGCTGCTGCAGTAACCCAAGCTGCAGACAGTGCGGTGGCGACCTGGAGTAGGGCCAAAGAAACAGACCTGGAGGAAGACACTGCATTCCAGGTGCATTTGATGGGGTAGAGAGGCCTGACAAGCCCAGCTGGTGGACTTTAAGGGGTATGAGAGAACGAAATAGAAAGAAAGGTTCTGAGATTTTTGGCCTACGCACGCAGGGCAAAGGCAACACGAAAGACTTGGGATTGGGGGCTTCATTCTGAATGCATGGAGTTTACAGTTGGATAAACAACTGGACACACCATGAAGGCAACTTCTGGTGAAATTTATTAGACATATGTTTCCAAATGTAACTGAGCAGGCCAGTGAGAGAAAAAAAAAATAGCAGCAGAAAAAAAAAATAGTGCTTCCAAACAAGCCTGGCAGCTAAGTTTCATCTCTGGGACACATGAGGTGGAAGCAGAGACTCGACTCTTGCAAATTTCCTCTGACTCACTCCCCCCACCTCCGCAGATAAATCAATGTAATAAAAAGCATAAAACTGTGAGCCAATAATAGCCCTTTCTGAAATAGTTGAAAGTGGAAGTACTGTGTTTGTCAGAAGAAAAATGGCTCATAAAATAATTTGCCTTGGAAAAGGATCCTAGGCTAGAAAAGGGGCACACAGAAAACCTGTGACCAATATTATTTTGTTTGCCCCTTCTCTTATTCTCTTAGTAAAAGTTGGAATAGCAGACCCTGGGGAGAGACATCCAGCGGGTGGTAGACTTGTGTCTGTCCACTGCTCTAGGTCCTTTAGTTTTGGAAGAACATTAGATTGTTCCATGATAATATGGTATTTATGTGTTTTTTTGTGTCACTTGGGGCCACATGGTGCGAGAACAGAAGAGGAGAACCCTTTGTTACTGTCAAATTCTCAAAGTGAGCTGAGGAAATGGATGGTAATCATTGTTAATTAGCTTCAGCCCATGCAGATGTGTGTGGATCAATTTGGGACTGTCATTTCAACATCTGTCCTTCTCAGTCTTATGCAGGGAAATATGTGCCAGCCATAGCACACTATATCCACTCCCTCAACCCTGTGAGGGCGTTCAAGATCCGCCTGGAAGGAATAGCCATCGGAGATGCTTACTCTGATCCAGAATCGGTGGGTGGCCACTTTTTCTTTCTCAATCTGTCCCTTACAGAGTCATTCCTTTTAATTGAATAAACACCACTCAATGTTAACTTAGTTCAAATCGAATTCTTAACTAAACCTTTCAAGTGTGTCTTCTTATCATTTTAGCCTCCTTGGTTGCCAATGCCAGATTGTACACATGTGTGTATTATGTGGTACGTGTGACTTTTCTGTTGTCTATGTCTGTATGTATAATTGTCTGGCGTGATTAATGCCAGTAAAAATTAATAGATCACTGCAAAAAGGGCGTCCTGACCTTCTCTCTTTGGCGTTCATGTGTGTTACTTCTGTCCCCAGATTATAGGAGGGTATGCACCATTCCTGTACCAAATTGGCTTGTTGGATGAGCAGCAGCAAAAGTTCTTCCAGAAGCTTTGCAACAAGTGCATAAAATACATCAAAGACCAGAACTGGATAAAGGCCTTTGAAGTGAGTTCTGGGGCCCCCAGACTGCCCTTGAACAATTAAAACCATCTGAGGAGAGGAGGGGTCAGGAGGCACACCATAATGACATTGCAGCTTTTGGGGTGGTATCTCTCCCCTTCTCTGCCTAAGATGAGGATGTAAGATGAGAGTACATGAAGAAATGCACTGCCTGCTTTTCTCTGAATTCACTTCAGCTGTATATTTAACCCAAGATCGTCCTGGCATGCATACCTGTGTCTTTCATTAGCTGTTCTGACTTCCTTAAATGTTGTGTGGGACCTGAAGGCATATTGTAGCATATGGAAATCAGAAGCGAGGTAACCTGAGAAGTGGATGCCTGAGCTTCAACAGATACTTGGAAACAGTTAGAAGGGTTTATGTCCACAAGCAGGGCTTCAGGTGGAGAAGGGACATGGTGTATAACCCAAGTCACACACTTCCTAGAGTCAGGATTAAAGACTACAAAATGTAGTGTAATGAGAGACATCTTCCAAGAAAAATAGTGTGTGTGTGTGAATATTATCACACAGTTAACCTAACAATTGAACATGAGACTGATGATATAAGTAGGTAAGCTTTTACCTACTTTTTTCTTTGGATTTTGGTTATTTAAAGTGTAAGGTTTTACTTAATACAGGAACTTGCATGTTTTAGCCAATGCAAAGGCAAAGTAAACAATCTTCCTTTACTGTTTTTGCTACACATCTATAGAGCCATGCTACCTGACACACTGGTAAATGAGAGAAGAGCTGGACTCTGAAGACCTCACTAAACTTGCTTTTAGATGCCTTCTCTATGTACCTAAAGTCATCGTGACTGTTCACACCTAGGCTTGATGTTAATAGACTTTCAGGTGCATCAGATATGCCAATTGTGACCAAAACAGGAGACATACAAACTAGAGAAGAAAAGAGGCAACTTATAATGATGCACATTTTATAAGCAGGGTACCAGGACACTACTGGGATTCCTTGTGGAAGTGGCTGGGTTTGCTGCAAAGTCTGATAACAGCAAGCTGTGCGCATAGATGGGTTGTGAAAGGAAAGTCCCAGGCCTAGGCAGAATTCCGACACTTTTCTGGGCCAGAACACCAGATGTGGCAGCAATATGCCGAACCAGAATGCCCTGTGCAGTTGTAAACACCAAGGAAGCAGGGTTGTCTTGCGAGGATTAAGATCATGCTTTCACTGACAATCACAGCATCTTCCTGGTGGGTCTTGGATTGTAGGCTACCTGCTGTGCTAGAGCCAGGGAGAAGAGGAGGGCTTTGGAACTGAGTGTTCCTATGGAGCTGTGTGTAGCTTGAGACTAATTTGCAAGAGAGTGACATTTGCTATGGCTTTGAAGAAGCCAACACAGCTTGTTAAGCAGAGTCTGAGGCAAGACCAGCTAAGAGGCCTGAAAGAAGGAGGCAGAATGATGTACACTGCCCATCATGTGACAGCCACAGCACTTAACAGAAAACTGTTGAACAAACATGAATATTTTGTACAGTCAGAGACAATGAGACTATGGCCCAGGAGTTTCTCCTAAATCGGATTCAGTAGAAACTTAAAATGCCTCTCTTGTTGTTCCTTGAAGGTATGAGATGTCTCTTCAATTGCTGATCCAAGAGACTGAGTGATTAAAGCCTGTGAGTTTGTAAGAAAAAAAATAGACAAAGCAGTGTTTAGTATGTTAGCCAAAGATGCTAAGACATCCTAAAGTTCAAATCTCAAGTCCAACATAGTCAGTCTGTTTGATGTTCTTAATCTTTTATCTTAAATTTTTATTTATTTTATGTGTATGAGTGTTTGTCTCTATGTACATATATGTACCACATGCATTTCTGGTGTCCCTAGAGGACAGAACAAGACATCAAATTCCTGGAACTGGATTTACAGTTGGTTGTTAGCTATCAGGTATGTGTTGGCCACTGAACTTGGGTCCTCTGCAAGAATAGCTCTTAATGGCTGAGCATCCTCCTCCTGGCTCAGTGTTCTGAGTTTTCAAAATGGGCCAGTTAGTAAAAGAGCAGTAACAGCTGGTGAGAACATTGAAGACAGGCGATGCTATCCCTACACATGCACTGGTGAGGATGCTGGGCTCAGAGAATGGTCATGAATCATAGAAGGACACATGTAGATTGTGGGAGGCCTAGACCCGGAATGGGTTTGCCTGACTCCTAGCCCAGTGTTTCTCCCTCCTGCAGTAATTCCTGGGTATTCTATAAAAATCCTGGGGCATCCTTCCAATTCTACAGGAGTAAGGTGACTGCTCTCTGGTTCCTTCTTTCTCCTTCCTGACAATGAACATTCTCTGTGAAACAAATTTTGATTAGAAAGTTTTCTAATGGACTAAACTAGTGGCATGACTTGTTAGACAGAAAGTGATTTTGTTTCTTGGTGAGAGCAAAACTATTGTTTTACTTTTTAATTTAAAAATTAACGTGTGTGAACATGAGCATACATACTAGCATGGATGTGTGTTTATGTATGCACTTGTGGAGGCCTGAAGTTGATGCCAGATGTGTTCTTCACTTTCCACTTTGCTTTTTGAGGCAGGGTCTCTCACTTGTCTGGAACTCATCTAGATGCATACTACACTGGCTAATAGAAAACCCAGGGGTCTCCCTATTTCCATCTCCAAAACTCTGACATTGTTAGTGAGCACCTCTACTCCAGGGTTAATACACAGGGACTGAGGATTGAACTTGGGTCCTTATGCTTGTGGGGCAAGCACCTCACCACCTAACCTACCACCCTAGCCCCAGCAAGTTGACTCTTAAAGGTTGGATCTACATTCTCATTGGTGTTGAGGATAGCTTCTAAAGATGAGTTCCACCAGAGATATGTGCATTCAGTACAACTTCTAGCCCAGAGTGGGAAAATCAGAGAAAGACACCTGCTCTGGGCTATAAACCTGTGGGTTCCTTATTTAACACACAGATATTCTTTAGTGTGAAGGTTCGAGTACAGCTATTTCTCCAGATGTAGCCTGGAGCAGAATCCCTGGTGTGCCTAGCACACTTTGGATGGTCCTTACCTTCTCAGTCCTCATCCAGACTCCTCATCTCTACCCAGCCAGATGCAGGGCCACTGCACAACTAGAGGTGTGGAGGACAGGAAGCCATACCATCCAACTGCTGGTACAGCGGCACGTGTGTCTGAGGGTGTAGGCTGGAGTCTCACCCGTGACATTGCCAGGGGTGCCCTGGCCAAGCACTGCACTTTTGTGACTCTTCTTCTCCTCACCAAACATTAGTATAATAGTGTTTTATCTTTGAATAAACTAACTTGTTCTTGAAGGTTTAGAATGTGTTGAATGCATGCCATGCAGTCCTTTCAGAGGACCCTCTCAAAATATATCCTCAGCAGGAGAGGAAGAAAAGACATACCCCAGCCTCCTCCTCTCTTCACCTTCCTGCTTTAACCCAGGCCTGACACACTCCTAACATGCTGCACCCCACAACTCTTCCATGTTGACTCGTAGGTGAGCAGCTGTCTCTCGCCTTTCTCATCGCTGCTTCCAGAATCATTTCCTCTTCCTCCTAAAGCACTGAGTATTCTATTTCATAGCCTCAGAGGTGCCACCAAGCACCGTTTAGGGCAGTTGTTTACACCACGTGTCTCTCTTCACATCCACTGGCTGGTTTAGCTTACCATCACCCAACATAATTCCTAGTGACTGTGGTATCCGTGAGGGTGATATGATAATAATAATAATACTCTATTCTTGTGTTCCTTAGCCTCCCCCTCCCCACCAGCAGTCTTGTTCTTCCCTTTAGTTACTTATTCCTGCTACAAAACAAAGCAAAAACCAGAAAAGCAACCAAAGAACTGACAGAGTTGTCACCCACAATCTGAAGCTGAAATACCTTATTCAGTTGTCACGTTCTATCCATCCATCCTACGTAATTAATGAACCAACTGTAGCAATCATCCAGCTCCAGTGCCATTCATCCCATTGAGCCACCACCTACCTCTTCATGAGGCCTCAGCCTTAGGTCTTCATTTCTCAGATGACCCAACCTAAGCCCAGGTCCACCCACACATTCCAGTCACAAGGCTCTACTAATGCTTCCTCCAACTTATTTGGCTAAGCCACAGCCTTGGCTGATGTTCCCACTTGGCTCCCTCCAAGCTGGTCCTTGTCCAGCAGCCCATGGCTGGAGAAAAACAACAGCCATGGTGACCACCCTTCCCTGCTGGTGATGGGAGCTGGAGTCTATGGATGCCCTCCACCAGCTCCAAGACCCTGAATCTCAGCCCATATCCCATCCCTTCTCTGCTCATACTGTAGGTGAGTGTTCCAAGGACTGTTCTCACTGGGCAAACTCCCAAGTTGGAGCATCTGGTTTTACTATCTTCTGCTTTCCCTGGTTGTCTATATTCCTGACTTTCTCCCAGCCATTGGTTTATAATTCAATTGCCATCTTCTAATAGAAACTTCTTTCTTCAGTGTTCCCTACATGTAGGCACTTAACACCCATAAAACCTCTCATTCTTGTTCTGCTTACCATTCCCCAGTTCACATCTGCCTCTAATACCTGACACATTTTGCCTTGCCATCCTTATTTGTTTCTCTAGAATATAAGTTCTATGAGGGATGGCATTTGCTTACTACAAATGTCCAGTAAGTGAAATGAGAAAGGTTTTAAAATATAGGGGTGGAGAGGTAGCTCAATTGGTAAAGTGTTTGTCATGCAACCCCAAACACCCCAAATCTGAGCCCCATAACCCAATGATAAACAAGAGCTTCAGCATGATGGGCATGGCTAATCTACCCTACTTGGTGAGTCCTACGTATGTGAGAGATCCTGTCTCAAATAAAACATTGGACAGTGTCTGAGGAATGATACCCAAGGCTGACCTTGGACTTCCGCATGTCTGTGCATATCATGCATATGTAAATAATAAGCACATATATAGATACACATATGCTAAAAAATATAAAAAGTGTCCAAAAGAGTTTGAACCAGCCCCTCTTCTTCGTTATAAGGGGTCACATCCGAACACACAGAAGCCACACCCTAAGGTGTGGCCACCACCCCAAGTCCACTGACAGAACAAGATGCCACTACAGTCCTGACTGCATGATGTAACAAGGGCTGTGAGTGCTAAACCTCCCTGACACTGTCCTTCCTTCCTCCCTCTCTGACCTAGATCCTGGATCAGCTGCTGGACGGTGATTTGACAAATGATCAATCCTTCTTCCAGAATGTGACAGGATGCACCAACTACTACAACTTTCTAGAGTGTGAGGTAATGACTACAAGCTAAAACAAACCAAAAGACAACAACACAGAAATGTCTGCTTAAAACTTCGGGCAAAACCCAAACTTTTATAAGAAAATATAGTTCAATTAAATTAGGTGTCTGTGTCCAATGTGTATTGCAGAATTTCATCTCCTGACCCCCGGGGCTTGCTTCCCATTGGAATTGTTAGCTGTAGCTCACCCTCATAACATGTGATACTGTATTCAGCTCAGAATGGTGTCTATTAAAGTCAGTGTCCCTACTAGACCTTGTCTCTGGGAGGAGGAGTTCTGGGAAGGGTGCAGCCTGGTACTGCATCTCTGGGTGCTGGGTCTAGGCTTCAATCTCTGGTCTCTTGTTCTGCACTTGTGATGGTGTAGGTAATCAACATTGCCAAGCCTCCCTGAAAATATTCGTCTTGTCTTACTTTTTACCTTGAGGTGTTTACAGCGTTTAGGACAGTCCTCACTTCAAGGCCTCTGGAAAAGTTGTCAGAGTAGTTTCTTTCACAGAAGTAGGCCAGAGTTGACTGACATCTTTTGTGTAGAGTTAAGTGAGTAAGAGGAGAGCCTGCTTGGCAGTTTGGATGTGAGGACTTTTTGTCTACTGCACAGGACAATACATTCTGTTTTTAAATTGCCTTATTTATGAGCTATTTGTAAGTAAAATTTGAAGTCACTTTTGGTGGGATTCCCAGCCCTGTGGTTTTGGACAATAACAAAATATGGCAGGAAACAGAGAAATAGAATTTGTGATTACAATGTTTTTCTGAAGAAAGTAATATATTCGCAGCCAAAAAATATTGCTGATGAAGCACAGAATTGTTGAACATAAATCCTAAACAGTATTTTTGCAACCTGGAAGATTAAAAAAAAATGAATATTTGCTCCTTTTTCTTTAAAGTGTAATGACTATCACAGAGACTTTCAGGATGGTCTTTTTTTGTTGTTGTTTTTGCTTTTTAATAAGGGTTGTGAACAACTTGTTATATGTCTTTTATTAAGTGTCAGGTTTTTTTAACCTGTGATATAATCCCCCCATAATTTATAATCAGTTGATGAGGGGGCAACACAGAGAGATATTAATGAACAGTAGAGAATGGCAAGTAAACCATGGCTTTAACCCACTGTGCTGTCCCTGGTCCCTTGAAAGCTGCTTGACCATCTTCCCCAGAGCCAAGGTCAGAGAGTAATTGCCTTACATAGTCTAACCTCTTTCCTGTCTCCAGCATTCTTGCTGATGAGCTGGCTAATTAGACAGTAGGGCTGCAAAGATCAGTGTGAGCAAGAAATCCATTCTTCCACAGATAAATTGGGTATTGACTGCAACTGAAGGAGACTGTCTGTGTTTGGCCTCAGTGAAGGGTCGCTCTCACTTGACTAGGGTGCCCCATGAAAATGTGGAACATGAGGACAAGTTAACAGTTTAGTCATGTCCTGTGTATTGTGCTGTATGTTGTGAGGAAGCCTCAACTTCCCCACTAGGCCTCACCTGACACCCTCTCCCGTAACACCTTCTGGTGTGCCTTCCTCCAGGAAACCAAGGACCAAAGTTACTATGGGAAATTCTTGTCACTTCCGCAAGTAAGACAAGCCATCCATGTGGGAAACCGGACTTTCAGTGATGGTGCTGATGTTGAGAAGTACCTGAGAGAGGACACAGTGCAGTCAGTGAAGCCCTGGCTAGCTGAGATAATGGATCACTACAAGGTGAGCAGGAGGCATGGATGTGTGTGTGTGTGTGTGTGTGTGTGTGTGTGTGTGTGTGTGTGTGTGGGGGAAGGTTCCATCCCAGAACTCCTGAGTCACTGTGAGCCAAGGGACTTTCTTTTATTTCATATTTCACTCTTTCCTTTAAATATATATTTATTTATAAAATAGAAATAACCATCTTCATTTTACTTCTCAGAGTTGTGACTTTTTAATTGTTTCTTTAAATGAAATTCCCTGTGGCTCACACCATCCCTTGCACTTTCCTTGTTAAGGAAATTCAACCCAAGAAGATGGCCAGCATCATCTAATAATCAGTTGTCCTTGTTAGCTCTGTGGTGTGAATGACAGCCTCATCATGGTCAATCCAAGATTGCATCTGCTTAAGAATTACCCACAATGGCTGCAATCAGTGATTACTCTCCCTGTCTGCCATAAGCCCAGGACTGTTGGGCTGTTGCACTGGAGTGGCCAAAGACTGTTCTGAACACAGCAAGGCATGCATGCACTATGTTTAGGGTTGACATATTCCAATTGGTTGGTCACAGGAAGCCCCAGCAGAAATCACAGTGAACCTCTTCTTGGTCTCCCACTATGAGGGCAAATGCTAACGGCAAGTGACCTGGCAAGAAGTCACCTGTGTATTATTGTATTGTTCCTTTTCTCTTACCACTCTCTCACCTCCCCCCACATCCTAGAGTTGCCTGTGGGGCAACCCTCAGGGATGAGTGCAGAGATGAAACACTGAAACTTCCTCCTTCTATCAGGAAGAGGAAAGAAAAATACCCGAAATGAACAAAAGCCAAGTGGCCAGAGATCTGTAAGGCACCTGGTATGAATTAGACAGAGTCCTGTCTTCAAAGTGTTTAATTTTCATCTCTCGTACGTTGTCCACATCCTGCTTCTGCAGACCACGCCTTTTCTGCTCCTTTCCAGCATGAGGACTGGTGGTGCCTAAGTAGACATGGTCCCTGGGACTCTGGGGTTACTGTCTGCACTCTGCTCCAGGAAGCTTCCAAACAAACACATATTTACCAGATGTGTTTTAGAAAATCCCTGCCTGGGAGGCTCACCTTTTCTTTTCTGGTCCTGCCCCTGCCACATGGGATTTATCATTTGTGTAATGTCTACTAGCCAGCAGAACATGAGGAAACCCTACACTCTAGAGAGAAAGGGACCACACTAGATTAGGCCAGCATTCCAACCATCCTTTCTTTTGGCTTTGTCTCCTCCTGGTCTATTCTCCACTCCCAGGGAATTCCCCTTTGGTGGCATTTATGGCATCTACTTCCACTGTGGGTGCATGCTCTGACACCCACGCAGGCGCAGACCCCGAAGCACATGCCCATGTCCAAGGAATGAATAAAAGAAACCGTAGCTATGTCAAAAGTATACTGAGAAAACCTATCCTACCTAACTAGGTACTTATTGCCCTCAAACTTATTAAACCAAAAAGTACTTAACACTTGTATTTTAAGACATAAAAAGTTAAAGATACCATAACAAAATCCACAGTGGCTTTGTTGAAAAAAATTTCCTATCATTCTTTATTTGGGCCCTAGGATGTGTGTGTGTGTGTGTGTGTGTGTGTGTGTGTGTGTGTGTGTGTGTGTGTGTACCTGGAATGTGAGTCCTTTTCAAGCAGGATAGGCTAGCATGGGCATACAGAATTCTTGGTGGTATAATGTTCCAGATGGTGACCAATCATCTCAAACTGACCCCTGTCTGATAAAGGGAACATTTTGACTAGAGTACATTTGGATATTTCAGCATCTCCCTTTGTTGCCCTTGTAGTAAAATCAGCTGCCTCGAATCTTCCAGACTGCCATGACAAAATACTTGACTGGGTAATTCCATTCTACAAAAGTGTACTGCTCACAGTGCCAGATGCTGCTGTCTGCTGGGAGTGGTGTGCGAGTTCGAGTCAGCTTCCTGTGGCCTTCTCGCTGGGTCCTCCCTGGCTGGGATTCCTTTATAGGGTTTTAATCTCATTCTCAAGAGCTCCGCCCTCACAATTACATTACTTTCCAGTTCCCATATTGGATATTAGGTATCGGCAAGTGAATTTGGGGGGAAAGACAGACATATTCAGACCCTGGCACCTACAGATGTGGACTCTAATAATATCTGAATATTCTCTGTACGTCTCAATTCTGGGGCAGTTTCCAGCAAAAGAAAATGGTTTGGTGGTGCAGAGAATGTCTGTTGCCATGAAAAAAGGACAAACTGTGCAGTCAATTCAAACTCCAACTAAACAGGGTGGCTGTGGAACAGACCATGCATTCATGGAGACAGCTGGCAGAACCTTCCTGGCAGCGATGACTGTTGGCTTGTCCGCTATTGATGGCAAGCCTCAATGTGTATATAACAGAATCAGAACAACATAGATTGGCTTAAGACATTAGTGTCCTTAAAGTTATATTTATGTAAGACTCAGCTCTAATTTGTCATCAAAAGAGAGAGAGAGAGAGAGAGAGAGAGAGAGAGAGAGAGAGAGAGAGAGAGAGCCTGTTTCCATTCATGCGAGCACTGGAGTCTTTCCCTAGTACTGTCTTCGCTTCAGCGGATGTGTAGTGCCTCTGGTAGAGTGAGGCAGGCCCTCAGGGTATTGGTGATGGTGTTTCTATGTGAACATCAGTTTCTTTGTAAACCAATGGCAGCACGGCCATCTCTTGCAATGATTTTTAGGAGGTACAGATGCTTCAATTTTGGGCGGTGGAACTAGAGTAATTTGTTGGATGATCAAATTTCTTCATGATTAAATCTGGTCAGAATGTTGTAAGGACTTTTAGGGGTCATATAGTAAAAGGCCGTGGTGATCTAGATAGGGCACATGCTCTAGGGTCAGCTAAAATACGGTGGATTTGGGCTCACTGCTGTTCCTTTGGAATGGCTATTTAACTCTGTGATTCAGTTTCCTTGTTATAAAATGGGAGGGAATAAGTGAGCTTACTTCAGAGTGATTACAGTCCCTGGTGGATGAAAGGTGTTATCGGGAAGTTTTAGCCAAAGTGTCTAAAGCTCACTGTTTGCACAGAAGAGTGAAAACACGGTTGAAGAAGGCTGGAGAGATGACCCAGTCATCGGGAAAGCCCTGTCATGCAGTTGTAGGAGTGGGAACCCGAGTACACATCTCCAGAGCCCACTTCTGCGCAGTCCCCGTTTTCCCATGGCAAGATGGGATCTGGAGGCAGGAGGATCCCCAGAAGCTTGTGTGTTAGCTAGCCTGGAGTATGCAGCAGCAAGCAACAAACAGACCCTGCCTCAAAACAGATGGAGGTCAAGGACTAACTCCAAAGGTTATTTTCTCACTTCCACATGCACAGGTTTTCTCTCTCTCTCTCTCTCTCTCTCTCTCTCTCTCTCTCTCTCTCTCTCTCTCTCTCTCTCTCTCTCTCTCTCTCTCTCTCTCTCTCTCTCAGGCTTATACAAGAAACTCCTTGAAATACAAAAGCAGAAAAAGCCTCACAGAATCCCACTTTCTTACACCGTCTATACGGAGGAAAACTCTTCTCAAAGCTGTGACTAAATGAGTTACAGAGTACTCCAAACCGAAGGCAAATACAGGCTCATCCCTCCCCGTCTAGAACACAACCTCGGGAGGAGGAACCCCTGTAGGAGCAGGGCCTCGGCAGGAAATGGGACTGTGATTGGCACATGGCTGGAGGCCAGAACAAGGCCTGTAGAACTCAACACACTGGGTCTCAGTTAGGCCGGGCTGTGCATGCCTGAGAAGTTGACTTTCAGGAGTTCATCCAGGCTCTCCAATGACTGCTGGGGGACACTCCCTGGCGATGCTCCGAGGAGGGGGTGGGGACGCTAAACAAGATCTGCCAGGAGAGCAGTTATCTCCCCAGCACCAAACCTATTGGAGCTTGATCATGGTCTACCAGGACTTCCACTCGGCTTAAAGTGAGGTTGTACTCTCCCCAAAGCATGGGAGGTTGTAGCACGTATTCTAATTGGCATTAACATTAAAAAACACGGAGTCAGATATTAGGGAGTGGGAGAAAGCTGAAAGATCAGAGAAGAAAAACAGCCAGCCACTAGTTCTTACTTTTACCGAATCCTCAGACCAAAGTGGTGATCCTGTCTCTAGGAATCCTCAGACTGAATTCATCCTCATACTGACTGCCTTGACTGCATCCATCTCTATGAATCCTCAGACTGCACTGAGCTCCTAATGAAGTATGAAATCACAAAACTGATGAAAGATTAAAAAAAAAACACAGAAAAGAGAAATTTGCCTGACCATGGATAGGCCCAGTTAATGTTATCAAGATGTCAATTCTTCTCACTCTTTTCCATAGTTACAGTTTAACACCAATTAAAATCTGTCAGCAACTTATTTTGTACACGTGGATAAGCTGATTCCACAGTTTATATGAAAAGTCAAAAGTTGCAGAATAACCACTACAACATCAAAGATGCACATTGTTGGAGGATTTATGAAGACTTCCTATAGAGCAGGTGGTAGAATAGACTAGCAGATCCTAGACACGGAAAAGAACTCAGAAGCAGAGCTGTGTAAACACAGTTAGATGCTCCTTTACAAGCTGTATATGGCAGCAAGAAGGAGCAGGTATCACCCCAATAAAGGATGCTGAAATACTGGACAGCCACCCACAAAAAGTACAGTTAACTGCAGATGCATTACAAATGCACTCCTAAAGCAGGTAGACCTAGAGCAAAATAACAGCAGAAGACTACACGCCTGAACCCTGTGAAGTGGGGACAGGGTATCCCTGTGTCTGCAGCTGAGCACTGTGCTGTGAGCCACATGAAAGCTCAACACCAGGTCCAGGATGGGTGAAGAGACCACACTATCCCCATGCTGGTAGTTACCACTCAGCCAGCAGAAACAAACAAAAGTCTAGAGGGACATTAACTAAGTGTAATAAAACTGTACAGTCACCTGTCTTCTTTATGTTTTCCCTGTGACCAAAGAAAGACATGACAAAAAGTGACTCCCTGCAGGGAGGAGGTCCACAGCCTCATGGTTTGAGGAGATAGTGTCCTTCATGTCAAGAAAAGCATGGTGTTGGGAGTCCCTACACAGAGTGAGTACTCTGAAGTACTCACTGCCAGAGTAGTGAGCTCTTGTTCCCATCTGCATGCATCAGAAAAGAAAGAAGAATGCCTTGGTGCTCATCTGATACTCTTCCCCTCTTTTTTTTTTTTTTTTTAATTTAGTCCTGGATCCCAGCCTATGGGTTGGTGGCACCCAAATTCAGCATAGGCTTTTCTTTCTTAGTTAACCCTCTTCCTCAAAGACACATCCAGAGATGAGCCTCCTGGGAGATTCTAAACACAGTCAAAATGACAATGAATATTCAGCATCTCAGTCTATAATTTAAAATAAAATTTACTTAACACACAAATATGCAGAGTAAACATATGGAGAGTCAAGATGTGGGATATGCAGGAAACATGATGCACAGAATAAAAAATAACTACTACATATAGTATTAAAATTTTATATGGAAAATGAGGCTACAAAATAAGAAATAAATAAGGAATTATCAAATATCTTGATGCTGGGTCATTAAGATGGCTCAGCAGGTACAAACGCTTATCCAGCCAAACCTGACTACCTGAGTTTGGTCTCTAGGACACTTGTAATGGAAAAAGAGAACCAACTCTGCAAATTACCTCTGCCCTACAGGGACACACACACACACACACACACACACACACACACAACTTCTCTGACCTATATATGTATGTTATGATATGTTTGCCCTGCTCCCCCATAAGTAAGCAAATAATAGACGTAAAAGTACCTTTAAAATAACCAATTGGCATCAAATGAAACAACTTGAATAGAACACAAAGGAGAAATGACATTTACCATGTGTCACCCTCAATGGAGGGTGAAATGGAAGGGACAAGGGAAAGCAGTGGAGGTGGTTTTGCTCTTGCTTCAGGACTAGGGTCAGTGGGCGCCTGTCTTTCCTTCCCCCTGCTTGCTTCTGTGCCTTTGGAGGACTCTTTATGTGCGTTCTCCATCCACTTACTGATTGGTTTGTCTTTGAGTTGTGTAGCTGTAAGCGTTCCTTCCTGTTTCACACAGGTGCCTTACCAACTCTCAGGGTTTTTGCTTTTTTCTCTGTTGTGTTCATCAAGGCCCACAGTTCTTGGTTTTGGTGGATTCGCCTTGATCTCTGCCCTCTTTTATTGTGAGTGCTTTGTTATTGTACCTAAGAAGTCAATGCCTAACCCAAAAGAGCAGAGGCATAGTCCTCTTCTCTTTCTCTCTCTCTCTCTCTCTCTCTCTCTCTCTCTCTCTCTCTCTCTCTCTCTCTCTCTCTCTCTCTCTCTCAGCTTCTTGTATTATACACACACACACACACACACACACACACACACACACACACACACACACACACACACACACAAATTAGACACCAAGATCCACAAATGAGAAAGAACATTTTGCATTTATCTTTCTGAACCTGTGTTACCTCACTTACTATACAAAAAATAGTTTTATCCATGTTCCTTTGTATTTTGTAACTTAATTTTCTTTGTAGCTGAATGAAATTTCATTGCATGTAATCAATCATTCATATGTTGATAGAGCTCCAGGATGATTTCATTTCTTTGTCATTATGAATAGAGTAGTAATGAATACAGATGAGCAGCATCTCTGTTGTAAGATACAGAATCCTTGGGCTAGCCTGGGAGTAGTATAGACAGCTCATGGGAGGATGCTGGGCTTTATTAAAGGCCTTTTCTCTATGTATCTGTCTGTCTGTCTGTCTGTCTGTCTATCTGTATGACTTTGTACTATCTGTCTTACAGTCCATTTGTTGATGTGTGGCATGTCTTTTTGACTTGCAAATATTGAGCCATCAGGAATCTCAAGAATAGAGTACTTGATTATGATGAACAATTTTCTCAATGTTTTCTTGAAAGTGGTTTGCAAGTATTTTGTTGATTTCTTTTCCAGCTATGTTCATTGGGAAAATTAATCTTCAATTATTATTTTTGCTGTCTCACTGCAGTTTTGGTATCAGGATAATGCTGGCTTTGTCAGAGGGTTTGCCAATGTTCCTTCTTTTTCTACTTATGGAATACTTCAAGAAACATTAGTAATAATTTTTTGGAGGTCTAATGGGTTCAACAATGAATCTGTCTAGATCTTGACTTACCTTTAACTGGAAGAATTATTTTTACTACATTGGTCTTACTGCTTGTTACAGATCCATTTAAACCATCTTATCTTGATTTGATTGGGGACATCTTTCATCTAAAACTTATCCATTTGTTTTAGATTTTCCAAATTGTGTAATATATACTTTCAAGGTATGCCCTAGCGAGTTCTGAATTCATTAGTCTCTTTTGCAATGGCTTCCTTTTCATCTCTAATTTTGTTAATTTAAGGCTCTTTTGCTTAGTTTGGCTAAGGGGTTTTCAATCATTTAGTTTTTCAAAGAACTACCTCTTTGTTTTATTGTTTCTTGTTCACTTTCATGTTGTTAATGTTTGTCCTGATCTTATTATTACTCTCCATCTACTGAGTTGGGGCTTGTCTTTCTCTTGGTTTTCTAATGCCCTAGAGTATATAAATAAGCTATTTATTTGCAGTTTCTCTGATTTCTTAAGATAGACACTTACAATGATGAACAATGCTTCTTCAGACTGCTTTCATTATAATCTATACGCTTTAGTTTGCTGTGTTTTTATTTTCAGTTTCTAGGAAACTACTGATTTCCTCAGGCACCCATCCACCATTCAGCTGTGTTATTTAATCTGCATGACTTTGTGTATGCTTTATAATTTCTCCTACTGTTGATCTGGAGACCTACTGCATGGAAAATAGAATACAAGAAGTTATTTCAGTTTTCTTGTATCTATGAAGACTTGCTTTGTGTTTTAATATATGGTCTAGTTAGAGAATGCTTCACAGGCTGCTGAGAAGAATGTGTGTCTACAGTGTTTGCACGGAATGTTTGTAGAGGTCTGTTAAGACCATTTGATCCATGCTGCCATTTAATTCAAATTTATTTTAATTTATTGATTTGTTTTATATTGCTGTTTTCTTTTATAAGGCAGGGTTTCACTATGCTATCTTAACTTTCCTGATCTTGCTAAGTAGATGAGACTGGTAGTGAACTCACAGAGATCTGCCTGCTTCCCTCCCCCTAGTGCAGGAATTACAGCACTCACCACACCTGGTTTTCTGTTTATCTTATGACAGGCTAACCCTCTGTCTATGGATGAGAGTTGGACGTCAAAGTTACCATGAGTACTGTGTTGAGGTTAATCTGTGATGTTAGTAGCATTTGTTTTATGCAATTAGGTGAACCCATGTTCAGTGTATGTTTAGAATTGTAGTGTCCCATTGATGGATTTATCCTAGAGTTGTATGGAGTGACCTCATTTATCTGTTCTGTCTAGTTTTGGTTTCAAGTCTTTTTTGTCAGATATGAGAACACCACATGTTTCCTGGGTCCATTTGCTTGGGATGAATAGCTTTTGCAGCCTCTTTTACCCTAAGGAAATATCTGTGATGAGATGTGTTGTTTGGCAACAACAAATAGATGAATCCTACTGTTAATTTTTTTTTACTTAATTTATTCATTTTGCTGGGTAGGGGTGCCAAGCTTATGTGGGAGGTCAGAGAACCACTACTCCTTGTGGGAGGCAATTCTTCCCTTCCATCACATGGGCTCCAAAGACTGAACTTGCAGCTGGCAATGAGTGCCTTTATTACCGAGCTGTCTTTCTGTAGGATGCTGACATTTTTAACTGATCTTTTGCCTTTTAATTCAATTTGCTAATCTCTGTCTTCTGACCAGGGAACTGAGACTATTAGTATTCAGGGTTAGTCCTGAAAGCAATGTGTTATTTCCTGTCATTTGGGGTGGGAGTAGGTGGTCATATTCACTGCCTCCCCATTCCTTTCCTGTTTCATTGTAGCTTATTCGTCTGTGTAGCCCATGTATGTATAGCTATGTATGCATTACCCCGTGTTCTCTGCAGTGTGCAGAAGTCCTTCAAGTATCTTCCATAGGCTTGTGGTCATGAATTTCTTAAACTTGTTTTTTTATCATGGGAGGTTTCTTCTTCCATTTTGACAGGTATCTTTGTGAGTTCTGGGGTGGTCCTAGCTTATTGTCTTTCAAAACCCGAAACACATCATTCCAAGCCTTTTGACTGTTAAAGTGTCAGTTGACAGATCTGCCTTTACATGGGAGAGCTCGTGTTTCTCTCTCGCCACTTTCAATATCCTTTCTTTGTTTTATATTTGCTGTCGTTGCTTGGGTGTCCCCTGAGAACACAGCAGTGCCCGTGGGTCAGTAAAGAAGGAGATAAACCGCTTTGGAGCTTTTAGGGAGCAGTGTCTGCTTTATTGCATGGGAGCAACCACTCATAAGCAGAAGCCTATGACTGTAACTGGTTAGCACATTGTCTGGATTGGATAGTGCGCTCTCATGACACCAGGGACTCCGAAGCAGAAGCACGTTAATAGAGACACGGAGAGTGCAGACTCGTGCACAGGGACAACTGCAGGCTACTCAGGCTACTTCAGAATTCAGTGCTCTGACTCCAGGAGCATGGGTGCCATACTTCTTACGTAGAAGTGCAGTGTGCCCAGTATGCTGGCTGCCAGGTCATGCTTGCATTTACTCCTACATAGATCAGTAGTTTAATTCTCAGGCAATGGGAGAAGTCCTTTTCTGGTATTGTCCATCTGGTTTCCTGAATGCCTCCTGTATCCTGACAGGCATCCCTTTCCCTAGTTTGAGGGTATTTTTGCAATTATGTCACTGAAGTGTTTCCCTTGCCTTTGGAATGGGATTCTTTACCTTTTAATGCCCATGATTCTTAGGTTTGGTCTTTCCATGGTTTCCCAAATCTCTTACAGTTTATCTGATGCTTTCTTGCAAATTCATCTTTCCTCGTGTTTGAATGTCCCAATCCCTCCACCTTGTCTTCAACCTCATGCATTTTGACTATTCCCCCCATCGATTTGTGAGGCCTCCCCACAGAGTTTTTATTTGCTTTCCTGCATTTTTCCTTTCTAGTATCTCAGTTTTGGTTTTCTTTAGTATGTCTGCACTCTGTTATCATCTGACTCTTCCTGGGGAGCCTCCCATGGATCCTGATCCCACCCGGTGACTCCCAGGGCTAGATTCTGATGGATACCTAGTCTTTGTCAGGGCAGTGGGTAGGGTTAAAGCCATATGAACCTATGATCCTCAATGGGGTGACAGGTGTGGCTTGAACCTTCTAGCAACGCTATGAAAGCTAGAAGTGAAGCCTCATTGGCATGCTGACCTCACGGGGCAGTGGTGGGGTTGAAGCTTCCTTGGTGCACAGAATACACCATCTTGATAAGCAGGGCTAAATCCCCACAGATGCTTTTTGTCATAAGGAGATACAGGCAAGACTGGAGCCTTTCATGTGTAGTCCTTTCCAGAATGACCAGTAGCGCAGGAGCCTCCCAGCTGGCCATGCTCATGAGTTCAGAGGGCAGGGCTCCAGCCTCCTGGGTGCATAGTACAGTATATTCAGATAGATGGCCAACGTGTGTGCTTACATTTCTTACCTTATATACCTATATATAACTTATATACAAGCTATGCTACCATGTAGTCTTTAGTGTGTATCACACTGACATGTGTGCAAAATCTTAACAAAGGTTCGTGTGATTACTTCTATGCAGAGATTGAATTTGCAGTATTGTAAACATTTGGACTGCTTTGTGGGAAACGCCCTGAAAGCCTCTCAACCTGATGTGAAGAGTTGTGAGGCATTGTGGGCGGTGGAGAAAACAGCCTGATCTGCTCTCATCGAGAGAGTTCTAACAGCTTTACTCAATAACGGGAAATGATGCCATAATCCCAAATAGCGGTAACTGCTGCAATAATCTTTTGTGCATGGCTCTACTTTTGAAGTACTGGGCATCTGATTAGCTCTGTAAATTATATGCTATTACATTTTTTTTTTTTTTTTTTTTTTGGTGGTGGTGTGGAAGATCATTCAGGGTCAAAGTTCTTGGAGTTTGAAATCCCCCTCTCCTTTTCACTTCAGATCTGTAAAATTGTATCTCATCTCATAGAAAATAAGCATTCTCAGGGCAGCTGTGTACCCTCGTTCACCACTCTACATCCATAGTTTGGCCCAGGGCCAGGCGCAGGGCAGACAACTCAATAACCTTTAATAAATGGAAAAAGAATTGTCACAGGAACAAAGAAAGCGATAAAAGTCTTGATGGATCACAGATGTCACTAATACACTTTGCTTCCTTTAATCTTCCCTTTCCTGTTGTCCCAAAGCTCTATTTCCACTGCAGCTGTGAGTCTCATGACCCCCTTTACATTAGAAGCACAGGGGAACTTACACATCACCCAGCCACGGCCTTCCCCATTAAAGGCGCTGATGGAAGTTGCCTGTCCTAGCAATAAGCCTATAGTGGCATGCAGGAAGTTTGGAAAGAATGAAGGAAGGAAATAGAGGGTGGAGTGACAGAAGAAAGGTGGCCTGTTTGTGTATACAGTAAATGGACTTCACAGTTATAAGTACAAACCATTTGCTGCCTTAATTGCCATTGACTGTGTTATATGTGATCCCTCTTCCTCATGTTAGCAGCGTTTCCAAACAAGTCAAATGTAAATATTCTCATGTATATACACTGGGGGTTGTATCCTGATTATAAAATAGTGGAGTTGGTGGCCAGCAGATAACACAGCCCTAAAATCTCAGAAACAGCCCGTATTCCTCCCATAGAGCTGCTGGCTTTGAAATTTCCGCTCTTTGGAGAGGTCTCCTGGTTCCTTGGTTCTTTGTGGAAAAGACATTTTATTATGCTCACTTTTCCAGAAAGTGTTTTCAACTTCCCTTCATCTGGTTGTAGTTTTCATCTTCCCAGAAAGTGCATGGGCTGCATATCCAAAGGCAGTCATGACTGTGTTAAGGTTTCTATGTGAAATCAGCATTTTAACAACTAGGAGTGGCAGCTTGTTACCAAGAAGCCTCTGGGGTCCAACCTTTCTCACTGTCCTTGAATTAGAACCCTCCCGCCTTGCAAGTAAGCTAGCAGTGCACTGCAGGTTGGGAAAGTATCTTCTCTAAATAGCTGTTTTTACCAGCACAGGACTGTGCTTTTAAAACCTAAGTGGCCCCAGGATAGGGCTTAATGTGCTGTGTTTGGAAGTTCATCTAGTCAGGAAATTGTAAATATAAAGTTACATTTCCCTGTCACTTGTCATTCTACAGCTCATTAAATGTCCCCTAATTGCTTCTTCAGAATTCAGGATCTTCACATTCCTCATTTCACTACCAGACTGAAAGCTTAACACCTGGGTCACTGGTGTTTTATTTGCTTCTCGAGGCCATCGAAAGAGCTTCCTTTAGGGCTGAGGAGTCCCTGATTAATGAATTCGACTTAAAAGTCGAAAGGCAAAATCTTTCTAGTTTAGCTTGTTTTAGCACTCATTTTAATTGTTTCTATCTTCTAGTGATACATGTTAATGATACTAGGGGCCAGAAGTCTAGGTCTGGTAAGTGGCTAGCATGCCAAGAAAAACACATTTAAATGAGCCAAATTCTTCCATTGTTGGTAGGATCCAAGCATCTTTTGAGCCACAGGGGGAAAGCAGACTTCATTGACCTTAAACTCATGGGACTCCCTTCTTTGATGCTCTTGGAAGACAACGAAGGCCAGGAGAGTATTGCTCCCTGAGATACTGCAGGGAGGAGAAGGCGACAGTCAGTGAACTGCAATGGAGAAGAAGGAAGGGTGTTCATCCCGGGACATTTCACTTTCTTGTAATTGTAGCCAGCCTACTACAGACAATCAACTGTCCCTCAGAGTCACATAAAAATAGTGTAGGCACAGAAGCCACCTCCTCTTGCTGACTCCTTGTGAAGTCAGTCTACCTGTGTTGGTTACAATCCAGATAAAGAGGAGAATGAGGTTTGTCGCCTGGCAATGCAACTTTTTTTGTTTGTTTGTTTGTCCGCCATGTTTTATCATTAAGCATTTCAATACATAAAAGGAAGAGAAAGCCCATCATGAATTATGAAGTAGAATTTGATTTTACCTGAACATAGGTAGCATCTGTGCATGTTCATTCTCTTAATTTAAGTTGCAAGAAATGCTCAAAATGCAGGCCAATGTGCATCTCCCCTTTTTACCTCATCAAGGCATTTAATAATCCATCTACCCATGAGTTATCTTGTTAAGTTGCTTTGCTTGGTGAGCACTGTCATTTTGCCGGTTTACTTTGTTATTTGAACATACTTCATATTAAAAACATTAATATATATATATATATATATATATGTTCATTTAAACAAGAAAAGTAGGATTTAGTCTGGGCTCATCCAAGTGTGGCAGAGTGAGGATAGTTTGGAAAGACAGTAAATGGCAATGATGTTTGCTTTGTGGAGCCAGAGAGCTGGGGACTGCTAAAGTGAGGGATACTCCTTCAGATCCAGTTGTTGTGAAAGGCAGCTGCTAAAAATGGGCAATTCTGTCAGCTGACTTTGCAAAGATGAAGTGGGGATGGTCAGAGTCTGTGCAAAAAGAGGACACAGGTGTTAAAAAGGACTGGACCACTGGATGGAATTCAGTGATTTTCAAAGCATTGTCTAATACCAGCCACTGGGATGGAGGCAGACACAGTAACATCACTAAAAAACAAAAAAACTATATAATAAGCGTTACTCATAATTAATGTTTAGATTGGGCCTGCAGCGATCTGTATCACTTGTCAGATAGTGGAGAGTCAGGATACAAAGGTAACCTGTGTTTTGTTTGCATTCCTAGTCATCATCATCATCACCATCATCATCATCATCATCATCATCATCACCATCATCTCCATCATCAAACTATTTTCTTCTTAGTCTGATTCTCAGCTCAGTGCTCCTCCCATGGCTGTTACCCATTCTTCTGGAAACCTATAACTTAATCCAGTGGCAGCCGGCTCTGGTCTATAGATGGAGAAAGAACACAGGATTCTTATAATTCCCAATGTCCAAGGAAGAAGCCACAACAGCAACATGTAGGGCTCTTCCTAGGAAGATTTTATTGAAGGACTTGTCCAGCCTATACTGTGGGAGTTTTTCAACCTCACCGTTGCTGTGGGTCAATCTGTTAACTGTGGTTGCTACTGTTATTGCAAACAAGTCTTGTCATAGAAGGACAGTCAGGGCAACCAAGGGCAGTCTTCCGATGTGACATGTGACTGAGTGAAAGCTGAACCCTGGAGAGGTGCCACTGACCTTCCTGGCCTGATTCTTCTGCTCCATCCCCATTGGGCTTTTATCATTCTGCTGCTCACTTTGTCTCCTCAGCCTCCGGCCAGTCTCTGTATTTGTGACAGCGGTTTGTATCTTTTTTTTCTTCCTGTTTGACATTTTCTAGAAAGAATGAGGAAAGTGAAGCTTTATTCTGCAAACGAGGGAGTTGTACTTTTAGAAGAAAGTGAGCCACCCCAAACCAAATTGCAAGCGAATGGAGTGGCTTTGATGAATAGAGCCATTGAGTGTGTGTGTGTGGGGGGGAGGCTTGTACCTGACTGACACCGGGTTTTCCGGTGGAGATAAAAACATTCTCCTTGATAAGGGAAAGCCAGCCAGCCACTTGCTTTCTCTTGTGAAGTTAGTTAGCAGGGTTTCCTGCACTTTGCTGCCCTCCTGGGTAGACCCTAGGGACTATTCTCTGTGGATGGGAACTGGACTCTTGCAAGGGCTCCCCTGGCTCTCTGGAGGAATGCCTACTTGCTCTCACACCCAGTCTCCTTGAAGGACAGAGTAATCTCCATTCATGGGGAACTGGGCTCCTCTCAAACTGAAAGGCAAGTGTGTTATGGGAGAAGAGAATGCCAGTGGGCCAGCCAGAGGTTAAGGTGGTCTGCAACCCATGCCTGCTCTGCTTGCTGAACACTGCACGCTCCCTTGCACTCTCCCTACTATGTCTGAGAGCGTCAATGTTTCTCTTAATGTCTGTTGAAGGCTACTTAGGGTTTCTCCCAAAGCCATGCTGCTGTCCTCTGGAACCTGGGGCAACTCTAGCAGGGAAATGGACCTTCCTTCTCAAAGCTGCATCGTGGCACTGATTCTTGGCTGGCTCCTCTTGCCATTCTGGGGAAGCCTCTCCATGTCTAGCAACACTATTGCTGTTGAATCTGAGAAGAATGGCAATGATGGAGGATTGGGGAGTTAATGGTGTGCAGTGTGTGTGTGTGTGTGTGTGTGTGTGTGTGTGTGTGTGTGTGTGTGCACAAACATGCAGATGCCCACTTTGTGCTGTGTCTGCTGTACCTCTAAAGTGCCCTGTCTCCAATTGCCTTAATCTAGCTTGATGAACAACGCAGATTGAAGCCAAGATTGGCTGACCCTGAAAGCTACTTGGGTCATTTGGCATCTATAATAGAGGAATCCATTCTTTATAGCATAAACTTAACACAAAGCATACCAGGGCCTTAAAACTGAAATATAATGCAAGCCACACATAATTAAAATTTCTAGGAGGCACATTAAAAATATGAGTAGCAATGAAATCAATTTTGATAATATACTGACCCTACTTAATTGTCTAAATATAAAATGTTACACACACACACACACACACACACACACACACAATTATGTTAGTTACAGTACATACTAAGAAACCACTGAGGTATTTTGTGTTGGTTACTTTGTACAAAAAGTTCAAAGTTCTGTGTATACATTGGACTTAAAGAGGGTCTCTGTTTGAACTGGCCACATTTTAATCTATTAACAGTGTAGATTGGTACTACAAATTTAATGTGAGCATTTGTTTTCTTTGCAGGGTTGTTTCTGGTTGGTTAGCTTATGTGCAGATGTATACACATTAATTAAATACGTTTAATGAAGCGGAAAGGAATTGGCTCCTTGCCCTGGTCCCCCCACCCCTTAGAAGACTAATGGTATTGACAAGCCTTTGGAGTTGTCCCTTGAACATGACCTTGAAGTTGCTCTTTGACAACCAGGAAGACATCCCTCTTCTGGGAGGCTTTGTGAGGAACAGTGGAGAGGCTTGTGTCCAGCTCATTCAAGCGCATTTGTTAATAATAGTTAGTAAACATTCTTGAGAGCTAAGTGACCAAGGAGGAGAGAAACTGATCCCTAGAGAGGACCCCCAGGACCCGCATATCCAAACTTAGAAGAGCAACATTATTCTGGGTCATTATGGAACATCTTTTGCATTGCGCTGTTCCAAGGTCATTGGAGTTCATTGTAAGATCCCTGTGTGGGAACACTGGCCTTCTGGATGCTCTTCAAGTTGGCTTTGCTTCTCATCCAAGCAGCTCAGCTATTCAGCATGAGGTTGTGAGCAGTGGCCATCAGATTTTGGCTGAAAGGCCCCGTTTGTGTAGTCACTGGATATTCACTCAAGCCTGTCGCTGTATTTCCACTTTGTTTCTTCTTGGCAAAACCAGCCAATGGTGGACTGGCAGGCCCACAGGGCACTTATCCCCAGCACACGTCCCTGCCTCCTTGTCTTCCCTTTGCCTAAGCTTGGAAGCGAAGTTTCCCATAGTGAGATGGACCTGATTGCAAGTTTGACTACTGTTTCATTCAACAGCTGCATTATTTTTCTGCCTTCGTCCTTTCCAAGTAATCCTGAGGACTGGGACTTCCTGTGTGACACACCCCCGAGTCCCTGAAAAGTTAAGGAAGGAGAAGGGGCAAGACTATGAGCCATGGCAATGGAAGCCAGGCCTTTGTCCGTGAAAGGGCAATAGCTCCGCCTCCAGTCAGAACAGTTCTTAAATGTTCTACTCCTTAGTTGAATTCAAGTTTTCCTTTTGCATTTACGTGTTTGAGAAGCCTTTGGGAGTTATCCTTTGTTGAGCTGGATATTAGAGCAATTAATTCTCTCTGTTCAGAGGCAAGGCACCAGTGGGCCCTGCTAATTGCTTCAAGCAGAAAGAACTCCCAGAACCTTGGAGACTGAAATAGAAGAATGATAAGGAAAGCAGCCAAAAAAAAAAAAAAAAAAAAAAAAAGTGTGGAAGGCTTCATTGTAGGGGTTTTGATGATTTATCATCTGTAGGGAAAGTTTCTTGTTTCTTTAAAAAAAAAAAAACTTTTTTTTGATTACTGAACAGGAGAACATTCAAAAGTAAGACAGATAGAGGCCCGCTGGGAATGCTGTGCAGCCTGGAATAGCTTAGGCTTCTGTTCAATCATTTCCCCAAACAGGAAACCACAAAATGTTGGAGATTAAGGTCACTAGATCATTGGGAAAAGAGCATAAGTTTGTCTGCAAAGCATTATGATGTATTGTGAACGGGCCAAAATGCAAGCATAAATCTTTCATCGAAAAATGCAACAACAAAAGTCTACCCTTCACACAAAAGCTCAATTTGCTTTGCCATTGCACCAAGAGGCTCGAGCTGTCTCCAGGAGGATTTCTGTAATTTTCCTAGTGAGGGGCCTGGCAATGGAACATAAGGAGAGGAGCCTTGCGTTGTCTGTGGGTGAGGCATGTGTCTTACTTTGCCTTGCATACTTACAAATCAGACAGGTAAAGTTTAGGTCCGTAAGTGGTCCTCATGTCATTTACTTTCTACCTTACCTTTTTATGTTGGTGGCAATGAAAACACTCCAACATGAACCTTGGCGTATAGTTCTGCCTCAAGCTCCTTCTAAGTTACAGAGACTATATAAAAAAACAGACAAAAACAAGAATAAGCCACATACATCTCCTTTTTCACCTCAGTTGTCTTGTGGTGTCCTTAATTTATTTGAGGCAAAGTCTAGGTTGAGAGAGCATGGAGCCTCTCTGGATAGATCTAAGGTCTGGGGCTATCTGGTTATGACCTAGAAACTCAGGCCATTTTACAGCACCTTATACCGTACCTGACTCTGATCCTTAGAGAAGGAGTCCTTCTTGCTGAGAGTTATCCCCGGGACAACTCTGAGAATCTGTGATGTTTATGGTTTGAGTTGCTAACATGGCCAGCACTTCAGAAAGGCTGGAGTGAAACCGAGTGCTGTTGGCCCTTCTTCTGAGGGAGGAAAGCATCAAGGATGAAGGAGCAAGGGTACCTCTCCTCTCCTGATTGTTCACTGTTTTGCAAAGTTTAGAGAAGTCAGCTACATCAGGGCAAGGCCATCCCTTTTCAGATCTGTTCCCAGGTTTGTGGCCCCTCAGCTACCCATATAAATATTTGTCTGTGGGCTAGCATGAGGGGATTGAACAATAAAACAAATCATCATCGCGTCACCATCTTAGTGAGAATGCGGTCAGCTCCACCTCACTCAAAAAGCCACTTCCCTTCAGTCCAGATGGAAGTGACATTCAGCTGCCCACGGGCCCAGAAAGGGGAGAAATAAATAAGTAATTTATTTATTGACACCTATTGGTTTTTTTTTTTTACCCCAGACAGAGACATGGGTACAAGAAAATATATTTTTTCTATTATTAAAAATCAAATGACAATAACAGCACTAACGTTGACTGTAAGAGACAACTGCCCTAGCTTCTGTGTATAAGGACACAAGGGAGGGATAGAGCCACAGGGGGGATGGGGAGCCACAGCATGGTGTCAGCTTGCCATTGCTAAGGGGAAGTAAGAGTGCAGTTTGGCCATGTTCCATGGTTGTAGTTCGACTTCTATTACATATTTGATAGCTTAGGAGATTTGAAAACAATGGGGCTTTGTTTTGCTGTTTTGGAGGCTCAAGTGCCAGTATGGTTGGCCACAGCCAGGATCCTCTTAGTGATGCAACCTGCTGATTTCTGGTATCATGGCATGTATAAAGAAACAAACAAATTCCCAGGAGACCCTCTATTGCTAAGGGCCCCACCTTCATGACCTGTCACATCCAAAGGCTCCTCCTTCTGACTGTGTGGCACTGTGCATTTGAATTTTGCAGGGTGTGTTATGGCTTGAATCTGAAATGTCCCTAACAAGTTCGTGCATCTCATGCCACAGCTGGTGGCACTAATTTTGGAGGTTGTGGAGCTCTCAGAAAGTGGGACCTGGCTGGTAGAAGTAAGCCACTAGGATGGGTCTTTGAAGGTATCCTTATGGCCTTAGTCACATATTTCATTTGGGAAATACTAAGCTGGTGTGAATTTTTGCTCAAAGGTGGCTGTGATGAGATTATTACTGAAAATGTTAATTGTTTTTCCCTGTCTGGGATGCTGTGTGCACTGTGTGCATAGATCACATGACTCCCCCATTTCTTACATGGTTTTTATCCCCATTTTATGGGCGAGGAAATGTCAGTAGATGGGTCTAATAGTTTAATTGAGGTAAATTTGCTGTTTCAGAACTAGGGTGCAAACCTGGGCAGAGCCTGTGGTGTTAACTATAATCAGGCATTCTTCAGCCCAGAGGCTTATGTTTACCTTGACTTGACTTGGTCTCTGCAAACAGAGACCTTTGGCAATGATGCACCATGGAAGAGGGTTATTAGGAGCATGGTGTGGACTTGGTCAGACTGGAATGTTGTTCTCTATCCCACTAATCATGGGTCTGCTGATGTGCCTTTCTGCATCTCTGCCACCTTTCATTGAGCACGGGACCCCTAACACTTGTCTTCTGGGCATTCTTTAAGATGCTTAGCATGCTTCCCACAACAGAACAACAATGAGTTCTAGTATTATTCAGGACACTTCTTTTTCTTTTTCTTTTTCTTTCTTTTTTTTTTTTTTTTTTTTTTTTTAAGCAGTGCCATTTACCACACTTGCATAGCATTCAGTATGGGGGAATTCCTTGTGATCTTGGATTCCAGGCTTCTAAGTGCTTTCAGGGCAATACTTTAATAATTTGTGGCTCCAACTTTCAAGAAAAACTGAGGTGTTATGACTAATGAGCATAAAATAAGTATTGGAAGGCTGCCCTCTCAAGAGTAGGGGTACTTAAAGCAGACTTATCCTAGCTGCATGTCCTCCTGCTGCAGATCTGTGTCTGAATCTCACATGAAGGTCCACTGTGGACATGAAGGTTTACTCTAGAAGGGCTCCGTGGATCCTCTTGAGCCATTGTAAGCTGACCTGCACACTGAATAAGAGGGAGCTGAAACTCTCTGAACAGTAGGTTTCATGCTCGGAGCTTGGAGCAAATGTTCTTATTACCTTTCACTTCTCTTCTGGGGGAGGGGGGGCGCCATGTCTGTGCCCAGGAAAGCAAGCAGAACCTCTGTGAGGTTAACAATCACATCTTGTCACTCCTGCTCTCAGCATGCAGGCGTGAGTACCACTGGTCCACTGCTGCGTGTTTTCTAGCTAGATTGTTTTTCTAGCTTTTAGCAATGGAAACATGAAAGTATTGGTTAAGAGATAGTAATGAATCACAACATTCTTAGAACTTGTGAAGGACCGAGATGAGAAAATAAAGGAACCAAAGAGGTTTCGGACATTTACATAGGAGAAGGGAGTCTGTGCACTGTTCAGCTCCCCCATGTCCCTTTGCCCATCAGCCAAATGGTAGGTGAAAAGCTTTGAGTCCCTTGTGCTAATCCACATACCTGTTCTTCCTGCAGAAGACGGAAACTGTGAGTGACAGTCTCTGAGGAGCTGTGCCCAATGAGTACTGGGCACAAAGAGTAATAACCAATAAAAACCAGAGTGGACCTGCCAGGACAAAACAGCAGATGACTCCACATCACATGGCAGAGAACCTCCACTCTTTAAGCATCCACAGACTTTATGAGTGTGGAGTGGGGCAGGTACAGCAAGCACATAGAGAGCCCCTTCCTCGGGCAGCTAACAGCATTCCACAGCAGCCCCAGGAACGCCACAAATATCTTCAGGGCGTAGGCATAGGCAAGGTCTTTCAAAAACAGGCTCCAGCAATACAGGAAATAATAACAAGAATTGACCAGTGGGATATATAAAGTTGAAAAGCTTCTTCACATCAAAGGAACTTTTACAGTGAAGACATAGCCTACAAAATGAGAGACAATCACTGTCAGCCATACATCTGGCAGGGGATTAGTATCTATATTACATAAAGAACTCCAAAATTAAACAACAAAAAATTAATGCAATCAGCATGCAGTCAGAAGAATAGGACAATGACCAACAGGAGTATAAATGTCCAATAAGTTAAAAAAATGTTCAGCATCTCCATAGTCCCCAGGGCAACATAAATCCAAACTATATGGAAAGGTAGACATTTGCAATCCCAGCACTGGGGACATGGAGACAGGAAGATTCCTGGGACATGCTGGCCAGCTAGACTTGCTACTGGGCCAGTGAGAGGTTTGTCAAATAACAAACCAACCAAAACAAAGTAGACAATGGCTAAAGAATAACACTCAGTGTTGTCTTCTATCCCTCACATGCATGTATGGGCCTACACACCAACATTCATAGACACACACACACACACACAGACACACACACACACACCAAACCCTAAAACCAAAACAAAACAATGTGATGATTCCATCTTCCTCCAGTCAGAATGGCTGCCTGTAAAACATAAGATTGGGAACAAATGCTGATGAGCAAGATTGGGTGGTGTTGGTAATGGAGCTTTGTATGTTATTCTTGGGAGTGTCATCTGGCACATCCACTGTCAAAGCCATTATGGAGGTTCCCAAGAAAACTGAAGACAGAACTATCATATGGCCCAGCTGAACTACACCAAAGAAGTCCAAAGTGAGCATGCCACAGAGGTGTTGGCACACCCATGTTTATTGCAGCACTGTCCACAACAGTGATGCTAGGGGCTCTGCCTAGATGTCCATCAACACATGTGCAGATAAAACAAATGCCGACTAGAATACATACACAATGGAGTTTATTAAGCCACAAAGGAGAACAAAATTTTGGCACTTTCAGGAAGATGGATTGAATGCAGGATCATGTTATAAGAAATTATGCTCAGAAAAATAAATATCATATGTTTTCTTTCATATATAGATTGTAGGTTTACACATACACACATACGCCTATACACACAGCATGAAAGTAAACTGGGGGAGAAAAAGTAGGAAGGGTTAGGAGTGATGGACAAGAGAGTGATGTGAAGGTAAATAAGAAGAGACCTTTATAGACTTGTGCAGAAATGTCAGGGTGACACCTAGGATGTTTACAATGAATATAGACTAACAACAAAATTATAATAAAAACAAAGAAGGCTGCCCTTATGGTAAGAATTAGACTCTGCCACCATCTGTGAAAATACCCCCCCTCCCATGCATTCTTTTCTTACAAAGAGAGAAATGGCCGAGAGAAATACCTCAGCAAAAGTGAACAAATTGCCCAAGGTTACCTTGGAAACAGGACCTGGGTTTCACAGCCACTCGTCTGCAGTTTCCAGGGGCTTTGGTGACAATGGTAACACTGACCACTTAGTCATAATCAGCACTTCTCTTCTGTAGGCTCTAGGCTGCTTTCTGAAGGAGCTGTAGGTAGGAATTTGAAAGTCTGGGGTCCAGGAACCACTTAGTAAGTCATACACTCACGGCTTCCTTAACAACACAAAGACCACATACCTAGCCCAGCCTCAGGAAGGTAAGAATAAAGTCACACGTTGAGGAGTGCACTTCGGAATACAGATTTAAACACTTTTCCTGCGCCTTGTTTTTCCACTTATCCATGTGTTTATGTATGTGTGCATCTATGTACGCATGGATGATTGTGCCGACACATGTGGATACAGTAAAAGAGCTGTAAAATGAAGTCAGCTATCTTCATCCACATGTGGGTTCCAAGTGTCAAAATCAAACTTGGTGGCAAGCCACTTTGCCAGCTGAGCCACCTCACTGTCCCACCCTCTGCTTTTCATCAAAGATGGAAAGACGACTGTCTTCCTGACAGCTGGATCCCTTGCTCATTAACGATCCAGTTTTAAGACGATCTAATAACCAATTCTATCTAGTTGCTCTGAGAAACGGAGGGACATAGTGTTGTAGGTTTGCAGGTTCTGCCACATCCTTTGTCAAACTGAGGCACCCGGTTTGCTCTTAGTGTCCCCGCCTGGCATGCAGTTCTTCACCGTGACAGCACTGTAACCACGTGACCGAAAACACTGGACACTGATCAAGCTGTGAGACACGTTGAACATGCTCGGGCTGCTTTGAGACTGCCAGCACATTTCCTCATCCTTTTCACAAGTCAAAAGCATGCATGCATTTTAAAGGCATGGCAATTATAGAGTGTAAACAAATAGAGTACAATTTTTGACTGATTTTTTTTTCATACAATAAGTGTTTTTCCATCTTGTAGCAGAACAACTAGTTTTACTGAGTTAACCAGCCAGCCTTCCAGAGAGCGAAGGAAAAGACAGCAAGAATGCCTTTGCTCCTTGTCGGTGTCACAGCTGACAACAGGCAAGAACTGGAGTGTTCAGGGGGCTGCCTGGTTCATTCCTGGAAAGCAGCTCCAACTGTCTTTTCTTGCTTCTTGTTTGATTTGTTGCACTGCTGACAAGGAATGTAGCTAAAAATCTCACTTCTCTCTCTTCTCTTTGTCTCTAGACTTTGTCTAATTACCATCATGCTCAGTGGGGAAGTTTGTGTGACTCTCCTGCTCTTAGTACTGCAAATTCTGGTCCTGGGAAAGTCCCCAGTCTAGGACAGATGGAGTTAGATCCCCACTGATCTATCTGGGAAAAGCCAGGGCATGTGTCCGTTGTCTTGAGGAGCGTGGGGTCAAGCATGATCCTGAGATCCCCGTGTCTCTGGATGAGAGTAAAGGGCTCATGTTCATGGCTTCCAGGCTACAGGTGCTGCACCCTGGGCTCCTTTACCCACTCATTCAGACTTGAGGTCACCTGATAAGGACCAAGAAGCCCGACTCCAGGTTATGGCTGGTGCGAGTGTGCATTGAAAACCTGGAGAATCTGGAAAGCCTATGAGGATTGGTAGTAACACACAGCATCTGTAGAAGACGATGGCACATGCTGCTCACAGGCTTCTACTATTCCTGACTCTTTGTTCCATCTGGGCCCCCAAACTGCTGAAGTGTGCCATTCATGTTCAGGGCAGGCATTTTCCCACTCAGTTCCCTAACATACATGCTAATTGTCTCTAGAAACATCCTCGTTGACACATGTGCAATGTGCTTTAGCAAAAAGCTAAGCTGCAACCGTGGTGGTCACAACCATTAATTTCTCTTTTGCTCCGTCTGATTTATGGCCTTTTCAAAATGAAAAGTGTGCGCCTTGCTTTAGAAGGAAAGGCTATTCATTACCACCACCACCCCTGCAAAAGTGAGTCTTTTACACACACAAGATTGTGCAGCTTGGTCTGCACTACCTTGTCCCAGAGTGCTGATGTTCTTGTTTGTGAAGAGTTTGGGATGATAAGGGAAGCAGCTCAGGGGTGGGCTGTGCTCAGACCAGCAAACACATACTGCAACACTGCAGAAAGCCTATAAGCTATGCCTTTCCTTATTACCCATTAAGAATGAACAAAGAAACAAGTGAGCAACCTTATGCTGGTTTCTATGTTACAGTGATGATGAAAAGGTAGCTTCCAGGAACACATCTGGGAGAAGATGCAAGCTTATAACATGGCCATGGTCAGCCCTGGTGAACAGACAACCTGGCAAATTGCTAATTAATCAGCATTTCTTCACTGAACTCTGGAAGGAGGATTACTTTGTACATGATTATCTTTGTTAATCAGCCCTAATGGGCCCTTTTTAGAATGGTGAAGTATGTGAGCCTTGTTCACTGGTACCCATCACATGTAATTGTTTCCATACTTTTGGCTGGAACAACTATACAAGGCTTTGCACAGACCATAAGTACTATAAGCCTTTGAGGCAGTGTTTTGTATAAACAATGCAAATATTTTATTGCTCAGTTGAGTCGCGTCTTTAAAAATGGCCTTAAATCTATCAAGGAGTTTTTTCTTTTGGGTTCCAGTGTAGGAGAGGGGGTAGCAATGGTGGTTGAGCGACATGAAAGGCTGAGTGTTCCTGTGGTGGAGGCCCAGGACTCTTTCATCTTAGCCTGAATCCTACCCCACCTCTGTTTGAAGGTTGGGAGTGTGTCAAAGTTCTAGGCTTTTTAATTACATTGACGCCCTTTAGGAAGCCTGCACCATGCAGAGATGGAAACATATGTAGCAAACATTTGATATCCAAGTCTCAACCAAAGGTCTCCCCATTGAGGCCAAAGCAGAGCCTCAGAGTAGATCAAAGGTTGCTCAGTGTTTAGGAAAACCTTTTGACTGGATAAAATGGTAATGCTTTGTGGTAATTATGATCTTGTTAGTACCATGTAAACAATGTCAGAAGAATAAAAAACCAAGGGGGAAGTGTCTCCTCAGATCTCTACTGTGTAAATTAATGAAATATATATACTTTATATATATAAATGTATAATGTATAAATATATATACATTATATATGTAACCGTAATATGGCTTATGTTAGACTTTCAGCTTTCATATTTCATTTTTATAATAAGCATATCTAACCTCACTTAATGGCTCAACTAAATACTTAAATGACTTTACACCATCCCATAAAATTCCTGTACCAAGGTACATTTAACGATGTATCAGTTACAAAATGTTGGGTTTTGTTAAGTTCTTGGTGATAATGCCATTCAAGGAGCATAATAAGAATTTTTTTCTAGAGTGCATTTCACAAAATAGTGTTATTGGGAACACAAAGTATCTATCCTCTAAACCCTTGACATGTGAACTGTGAGTTGTGTGGAGAGAAGCAAAACCATCCCAGGGTTCTCTATGGTATCCATTCATGTGGGAGGAAAAGGTGTGTTCCCTCACTGTGGATGAGTGACCATCACAGCAAAGCAAAGAAACCTGGGGAGTGGTGCGGGGTCATTTGAGAATTTGTGTCTATCATTCTGTTTGAATGACACAGAAGGACCAAACAATGTAAAATTCAAAGTGTATTCCTTGGTTCCATTAAAATATATATATATATATACCCTCTATCTTTATAGCCAAGTGAGTTGTTGAACATGCGCGTGCGTGCACGCACACACACACACACACACACACACACACACACACACACACACAGAGAGAGCTTTTAAATTTGCTTAAACCTTTTAAGAAGGCAGCATCACAAAGGCAGAAATAGCATACACAGTGGAATCTAATTTGAAGACTCAACCAAAAGTCTCTATTCAGGCCAACCACAGAAACTGAAGAACTCAACATTGACCTAGTCCAGGAAAGCCTTCACTTATCTTTTGGGACACAGTTGCCTGTTGACTATGATGAATTAAGTGCGGAAGGATGCATTGGCTGAGACAAGGCCAAGGTTTCTTTCAGGTTGCTGCTGTGTGTAGTGACCTGGAAGGCAATGAGCCTCTTGGGACACTGGCTCTAAAGCTCGGGTTTCCATTTCTGATTCAGGAGTTTGTCCCTCGTTTTCCCCTTTTGAATCCTATACTTGCTAAGGGCTGGGTTTCATTTCAGGTTCTGCTTTACAACGGCCAACTGGATATCATTGTGGCAGCCGTCCTGACAGAGCGCTCCTTGATGACCATGGACTGGAAGGGGTCACAGGAATACAAAAAAACACAAAGAAAGGTTTGGAAGATCTTCAAATCTGATACTGATGTGGCTGGTTATGTGCGACAAGTGGATAAATTCCACCAGGTATGCAAACAGTTGGGGCATACAGTTCGTGGGGGTGGATTGGGGGTATTAAACATAAAGCATAAGAATCACTAAGACATGGATGTCCTTAGGCAAAACAGCCAAGTCATAAAACAGCCAAGACGTGTCTCCTACAGCCCTGTCTCCAACAGAGAATATAGGGCCCCATTATCAAAATTGTGAGCACTAATATTAAGGCAGACAGAAGTCTAAGCATTGCTGAAGACATAACGAGACACTGGAAAAGTTCGGAGTGGCAAATCATTAATGAGAAAATACCAGGCTGTTTGGGAGTCAAAGGGAACTTGGCCAATTATTCGAGGACAAATCCAATGCAACTGCCCACCATCTGTGAAGATGTCTTTATAAGTCACGTAGAGAGCTAACTGGGACACGATCTCTCCGTAGCTAAGCCTGCAGAGAGAACACCTCTCAGGGTGTAAAGTTTACTCCTGGAATTTTCTTTTCTCTTTGAATCTTGAAACAGTCCTTTGTGGACTTCATAACATGCTGAGCATCTTCTCCCTTCCCAGTGGTCAGTAGTAACTTTCAGTGTTAGGGAGCTGCGTGGCTGAGGCCAGCTAGCCTGGGTGAAGGCTTCCTGAAGAAAGAGCTTCAAAATGCAGGTTGAAATTCTGTGAGAGAAAATTAATCAACTTTTTCCTGTTTCTAAAAAAAGTTTTTATAAGGCTTTAGTTTTTCCCACAAACTAGTCAATTTCACCTAAACTTTAGAATTATTAGGTTCCTGTAACCTTCATTTAATTCCTCTTAAGATCTGTGGTAATATTAGTAACTTATTTCTCTCTTGCCTGAGCCATAACTAAGTTATTACTGATTTCAAGTAACAAATAGTTTTGTCGTTGTTGATTTCTCTGTTGTGTTTTTGTTTTCTATCTTTATTATTTGTGCTGTTCTTATGTTATTACCTTTTCTATGAGAGCTATTTGCTGTTTTTTTTTAAATTTTTTTAACACAGGCTTAAAAGACAAAAGCTTTTGCCTTCATTTTATATGTGCTCTCAGTGTATGTTAGATATATGTTAGGCTTGGTCTTAAGTGTACACAAAGATTCATTATAGTTTTATTTGAGCTAAAACATTTATAATTTACATTGTATTTTATCCCCTGTGGCCAGTGGATTATTTTGAAGTGTATTGCTTCATTTTCAATCATTTCAACTCTTCCATTCTTATATTTATTATAAGCTGAAGGGAATATACTCTATTGTAGCTTTGTGGTTTAAAAGCCCACATATTGAAATTTACTTTCTGGCCCTCAAAATGGAATGTAATTTTAAAGCAATTACATTCTGCAGTTGTTAGTTGTAATTTTTTATGTCAATTAAGATCTTTTTAAAAAACTTCTTACACTTATTACTTTGAGAATTTACATCACTTCAACTCACCCTTCCCACACAACTCCTGTGTCCCCCAACTCCCTCTCAAATTCACAACCTCTTCATTAATTTTTCTTGATATACATACAAGCATAACCTGCTGTGTCCAGTTAGTGTTACTTATACATGCTTAAGGCCTCCACATGAGACTGGCTAACCTAATGGAGGGCTCATCCCTGAAGAAGACTCAGTCACCCTCTCTTATCAGCCATTAATTGGCTATAGCTCTTCATCAGGATTAGGGCCTTGTGGGATTTCCTCCATCTATGTTAGAATGTCAACTGGTATTGTCACTGTATGAGTCTTGTTTAGGTGACCATATTGTTAATTTCCTAAGTGTAACTCTGTCTTATAGGGGAGACATTGCCTGGACGCGATGTCCTGGTCCTCTGGCTTTAGGTGTAGGGATTGTGTTGCCAATGGACACCCCACAGTTGTTCTCTGCATTTGATCAGTTATGGATTTCTGTGATGTCTCTGCTACAAAAAGAAGCTTCTTTGATGAGGGGTCACAGTTATACTTCTCTGTGGATATAAGGAAACATATTCAGACTGTAGTTGGTAATTACAACAGCTTAGAGAATTGGCAGTAGTATAGTCTTCTAGTGGTCCATGGCCTCACCAGCCATGAGCACTTGGCTAGATTTAGAAACCAGGCATGAGTCTTCTCCTATTGAGTGGGTGTTAATTCCAATTAGAAGAATTAGGCTGCTGGTTAGCTCACACGCTTGGGTATATCTTAACCTGGTGGCCAATCTGCTTTGTGGGCTATATAGCTGGGTAGAACAATACTTCTCTTTCTGTCCCTTCTCCCTCTCTGTCTCTCTGCTCATTGTCTCTGTCTTTTTGTCCTTCTGTGTCTACATCTCTGTCTCTCCTTTTTCTGTGTCTCTCTCTCCTCTCTTCTACTGTTGTCTCTCTCTCTCTCTCAGTCTTTATCTCTGTCTGTCTTTGCCTCGCCCTACTACTCCTCCTGTCCCCATAGCTGACAAGAAAGGTCTCTTAAAATCTCTCACTATGATTGAAGATTGTTCTCTTTCCTTGGTCTTTGTGCTGTTCAATGCATACAACCATAGACTCCTTGTTACACATTCCTGGCACTAAATCTTCCCTTTTTATAAACTATCCTCTTTGTTTGCAGTGATGCTTCTCATCTTAAAGTCAACTTGATTGATAGTAGTGTAACTATACCACATTTCTTTTGAAAGTATGCACATGGGATCCCTTTTTTTCAACATTTCCCTTTCTGTCATTTTACAGCATCATATTTAAGATATGTTTCTTTTCCACAGTATGATGGATTTTATTTTTTGTGGATCCTGACAATATTTTAAATTTGGAGTCATACATTTGCGTTGAATGTAATTACTGGTTGTTTGTTTAGAATCTACTGTCTTGTTAGATGTTTTCTATTTGCTCCCTTGGCTCTGTGTTTCTGCTTCCTTTAGTTTTAACTCCATAGAGTTATTTCCATCAGTACATCTGTGAGCAGTCATTCTTTTGAGCTTGTTTTAATAGCACTAGCACAATAGAATGCTAGACTTACTTAATGCTAATATAAGTTAGAATTTGACTATTTTCCAGACAAATGTGAGAACCTCAGAATATTTTAATCTTTTCCTCCTCTCCTCTCTTGTTTTGTTTGTTTTTTTTCTATTAAAAAAGCAATTCTCTATCTGGTTTAAATATGCATTATTTACAGCATTTGATCCACCCAGTACTCACGGAGAATTCACTCCACATTTAACCTGTCAGCTGCCATTATGTTTTATGCCTTTCTTGTTCCCTCAGAAAAAAACTCCTTAGCATTTGTTTTAAAACTGTATGCTGTAGGGACTAGGACTTCTCTCCTGTCTCTAGGTTAAGGGGGTATCCCTCTATGGGGGATGTGTCCACAAGGTCCTTTTGTGCATCAGGAATACATCCTGGTTCCACTGTCTGAGTTCCCTTAGACTGCTCAGTCCTTCTAGCTGAGACCCATATTCAGGGGGCCTGAGTCTGTCCCATGCTGGATTCCCAGCTATCAGTCTGGGGGGAGGAAGGGAGTGAGAGGAAACTGGGATCGACATGTAAAATGTTTAAATTATATTATTAATAAAAAAAAACTGTATGCTGACAACGTGTTCTCTCTCTTTGCTTTTAAGTGTCTGTCTGTCACCTTTGATTGTGATGGTTATGTCCCATGCAATGGGAGGCTGGCTGCCTTTGACTGTGAAAAATTGTAAAAGTTGTGTCTTGTGCAATGGGATTTAATTGCTGTCCCTGAGCTCCTGAAGGCTGTGCCTTCTGTCCTTTCCAGTGCGATTGTGATGTGGAGCCAGACATTAACTTTTTGGATGCTGCTTTGAAACTGATTTGTGTTTTGTTCTGCTTAACACCTTCCAAGGTGTTCTCTGTGCTGTTTTCCATTAATTCTACTGTTTGGACCTATAAGGCATTAATTTGGGTGTCCTTGTCATTGTTGTTATTGAGTGATGTCTTAGTTAAGGTTTTTATTGCTGTGAAGAGTCACCATGACCACAGAAACTCTTACAAAGAAAACATTTAATTGAGGGGCTCACTAACAGTTTCAGAGGTTCAGTCTGTTATCATCATGGTGGGGAGCATGGCAGCATGCAGGCAGATGTGTTGCTGGCGATGAGAGCCCCACATCTAGATTCAGAGGCATCAGGAAGTCGACTGACTATCACACTCAGTGAATCTTGAGGAAAAGACCTCAAAGTCCACCCCAACAAGACCACACCTCCTAACAGTGGTGCTCCTTTTAGAGGCCATTTTCTTTCTAACCACCATAGGTGAGGATTTGTTTGTTTGTTTGTTTTCTGACTTGAGAAATCTAGAGCCATCTGGGAAGAAGAAATGACAATTGAGAATATGCCCCTATCAGAATGTAAACTATCTATCTATCTATCTATCTATCTATCTATCTATCTATCTATCTATCTATCTATCTGGCTAATGGTTGATATTCAAGAACCAAACTCAATGTGGGTGATGCTACCTCTGGGCATGTAGCACTAGGGTGCAAAAGAACGCAAACTAGGAAGCCAGGGGAAGCAAGCAGTCCCTTGCCATGGCTTTTGCATCACTTCCTGCCTCCAGGTTCCCAACTTGAGTTCCCATCCTGGCTTCTGGCTTCCTCAGAGATCCACTGTTCCGGGGAAGTATAACCCTTCCCTCTCCATGTTGCTTTTGGCCATGGTCCTTATCACAAGAGCAGAAACCTAACTAGGTGTGCAGTGTCCACCCTGCCTGGGGTTCTTGAGCGCAGTGAAACTGTAATCTGAGGGTTTGCTGCTCTTGTTTATATTTATAAAATCCTCTATTTCTTCACAGTCTGGTTATGCTCTACTGTCTCTTTTTTCTCCTTCTAAAACTGTCTTTGGGTCAAAATCCAGGCATGAACACCATGCACACTCTTCTCCATGATTCACACTTCTTTCCTACTGGCTCACTACACATTCTTACTTCTATGTCTAACATGTGGCTTAACCCAGTTGTTCACTTTTTCATATTGCACTTAACCTGCTTGTTGCATACATGCACAAACACACACACTCAATCGCTATAATCCTACACCATGCCAATGCATCATGGAGATAGGACCTGCAGGTTATATTTAAGGACAAATGAAGGCATGAGACAGGGTATTTTTCTTTTTTAAATGTCCTTCTTGACAACTTAAGGAGAGACATCAGAGAACATGCTCCATGATGTCACAGGGACCAGGGACATGGCCATTATCTGCAAGGCAAGAAAATATCATCTCCAGATGCAGAATTAGTGCCTAGATCATAAACTTCCCAGACATCCCTTCTGCGGTTTCTGCCAGGAACCTTTGAGATGATTCAGGTATGTTAATATACACACAGTACTACCAGACTCACACTGAATGTTACTGTTTCTACTTTTATTGTTATTACCTGGATCTCAAACAAGAATTCGTATAACAATTTGGAAATTAGAAACAGTGAAATTCATGATCTAAGAAGGTATTTTTCATTCAAAACCAACCCATTAGGGCTACAGAGGCATATATAAACACTAAGCTGTGATGGGCCGATGAATGGCTCCTCTTTAACCTGCCAAGCTCATCCTGGTGATGCAAATCTCAGAAGCACACACAGGGCTCCTCAGCTGCCATTACTGCATGCCCTCTATCAGCCATGTGAATTGCTGCAGTACCTGAGCCTGCACACATGTCCTTCTTGCATCTTGTACAAAACTACCAACTTAGGAAGCCAGATTGATGCTCAGGGAAGTGTGTGTCACAGAGGTAGAAAGAGGAATTGGCCACCAGTCAGAAACCCATGGCTAGCATCACACCAAGCCATTTGACTCTTCTTATGGAGTCAAGACACATAGAAACATAAAATGGCCCTTCCATGGCTTCCAGAAGACAAACAAAAGAAGCAGAGGCCCATACATGCTGATTATAGGGAGGAGTTGCCTCATCATTGGGAGCCTGCATTCTGCATATATGATTTGAGCATTCTGGGAGGACCCCCACCCCGTCCCTGCTGCTTAATGCCTTGGAACTGCCTAGTGGTTGTGGAGATGAGGGACTGGAGGGGAGTAAGCAGGTTAAAGCTGAACAAAAGCATTCTCTGTGGGGTTCAGCTCTGGGAGTACAGTCCAGATGCCAGCAGCTGGTGATGAAGAAAACTGACCCAGCCGTGCACTTTAGACACAGGGCAGAGCATGGGTATATGTGTCAGGAAGAACCCACAGCCTCTGCAAAACACCATGGCTCTTAATTAAAAAAAATGAAACCAAAGAAGACTCGTCTCCACACAGGTACCCAAAATGCCCACCTGAAGGGGTGATGGCTCTTCTAGTAGGGCACTAGGGGCTAAGAAGGAGGCTTACACCAGCTTCTCCATGTCCTGTATGTCCAGAGAACTGTACTACTGCAGATCCAGCAAGGTTTCAGAAGACAGAGGGAGAATTCTTCTTTGTCCCACTGCGGGTTCTGTTCAGAGTGGGCAAGTCTTTGATGATTAAAGCATTGATAGCAGCAGGCCCAGTCTAGTCACTCAGCCTGGGGCAACAGAGTGTCTGAGCCCCAATCTGTCTGTAAAATGCAGGCTTTGGAGTGAAGAGTCTAACATGACCTCTAACAAAAATGTGAACTATCTATTCTTCATGAATGTCCAAGGGTGCCCTATAGTTTGCGAGAATTGTAGGAGCCTGGGGAGATGGCTCCGTTGGTGGCATCATTTGCCCCTTAGTCCTGAAAACCTGAGTGTAAACCATGGAACCCACATAAAAAGTCAGATGTGGTAGTGAGCATCTATAATAACTGTGCTCCTTCTGGGACCTGGGAGGCAGACAGGAGCATCTCAGGCCAGTCTGGGGTACACAGAAGAATATCACAAAGAGAGACTGTGTGTAGAAGGCAAGAACTGACACCCACAAGCTATCCTGGGGCCTTTTCTTGTGCTCCTACCTTCAAACATGCACATATACTCATGCACACACAGTAAAAATAAAGATAAGAAAAGAAATGTGGAATGGTAGAGTAGTCTTCAGCAAATGTTGCAATTGTCTCTACATCAACATATACTTGTCTGTTCACATTGACTCTATCATCCATCCACCCACCCACCCACCCATCCACTCATCCACCCACCCACCCACCCACCCACTCATCCATTCATCCATCCACCCATCCATCCACCCATCCATCCATCCAGCCAGCCAGCCAGCCAGCCAGCCACCCATCCATCTATCTCCACCTAGAAGAAAGAAATTCGAAGTCATGATGAAGGTGGAGGAGAGACAGGGAAGGAGAAAAGGGGGGGGTACACTATGTATAATGTTCAGTCCCCAGGTAGGGGTCCACCAAGATCATGGCAGCCTCTATGCTGGTGTTATCCTGGGCTCTTACTACTAATGTTATCTCTGGGTCACAGAGCCTTAGTCCTTTTCCATTGACTGTTCTTAACTTGTGGCCAGGCCAAGGGGGCCCAATGCTGTACCATTTGAGATCTCTTTAGTCCTTTTCCAAATGTGAAAGTTGGTGATACTCTGTCATGTGAAGAACATTTTGTGCTGACATCATCGAATCATCATGCCAGCTAAAGATGCTTTGTTGGTCATTATTTCAGTGCTGGGCCTCACATTCACTACACAAGAGCTGTACCTCTAAGCTACATCCTTGGCCCTTTTTTATTTTTATTTTAAGGCTGGTCTTAAACTTGCGATTCCCCCTGCTTCAGTTTTCTGGGTAGCTGGGATCACAGGCCTACACTACTAGGCCTGGCCCCAAGAATCTTTTTCCCCAAGTCTGTTTTGACTCCTCATTGAGAAATGCATAAAATTGTATAAGGATTCTAGGCACACTGATGAACTGCTTGAGGAACATGTTTCTATTTTAAACTTCATTAAGCTCAATGTCTTGAAGAAAATAATTTAATCATTTCCATTTTTGTATCTTTACAAAAATATTTATTGACACTAATATTTCTCCATGTAGACATTGAAATAAGAGCTTGGATTACCTGTCTATTTTCATTCTTTATTAGATTTTACTGAGTGAGAATTCTGTTAACACAAGTTTTGTATGATTAATAAATCTAATTTACCTGATTGCAGTTAATTATAGGTATTGCATTTTACATTTTTTTTCCACTGTCAGTTTCTATCCAAAATTTTTCAGGAGTCACAGGATGGGTTATCTTAGCTAGGTAGCATTTTACAGCTGGAACATAGACCTCACCATCCACGTGAGGATGCTGAGTCCCAGAAGCTAAGTCCTCTGTATTAGATACTTTTCAATTGCTGTGATAAAACACCACAATTAAAGTGGTTTGTAGAAGTAAGAGTTAATTTGGTCTATGGTTGCAGAAGGGTAGGAGTTCATCATGGCAGGAGGCATGGAAACAAACAGCCAGTTGCTATGGGGATTTTGTCTATGTTGTGGTCCAATGTCCATTTGAGTCATTCAGCTGGTTGGATCATGGAGTTCCCTGGCAGACTTGGGAAAGAGGCCCCAGAAAAAAGGGGAAGAGGTCAGAAGGTTGTTCTGTTTTTTGAGCCTGGAAGCGAACAGTGGAAGTGTGTGTGTGTTGCAGTTGCTTGTGATTGTCTCTGGTTTTACCTTTAATATTTGTCTCCAAGTATTGTTTTATAGTAAATGGTAAAAGAAATCACATTAGCCAGTGTGGTGACAGCGGCAGTAGGTAGTTGAGAGTTAATATCGTCAAATGAAGTAAGAAGCAGAGAGAGTCGACCGGAAATGACACAAAGCTTTAAATCTCAAAGCCTGACCACAATGACGCATTTCCTCCAGCAAGGCTGCACCACCTAGACCTCTTCAAATAGTGCCACCAACTGGGGACCGAGGGCTCAAGTACATGAGGGGCAACCTCATTCAAACCATCACAGTCTCTTTCTCACTCCTTATGCCCGTTCCCCGACCCCCCCCCACTCCTCCATCCCCCACCCCCACCTTCGCCCCTGGTTTTTGAAACAGGGATTCTCTGTAGACCAGGCTGGCCTCCAACTCACAGATATTTGCCAGCCTCTGCCTTCTAAGTGCTGAGATTAAAGGTGTGCCCCGACCCATTTCGTGTCATTGCTAAATGGGATTCCAAGAGTCCTGGCTTCTGACCCCATGGTTTCTTACCCCAGGCCTGCTGCTGGCGAGGCAGAATCATAGTGGTGTCCTTGAACAGGAGCCTGTGGAGACTGTAGACTTTCCGGCCATAAGAAAAGCAGTGACTGAAGCCCAGGTGGTGACAATGTCCTGTAGACATAGAACACTGGGTTTTAAGAAGGCTGTAGAGCTGTTGGTGGTGAGAACAGCTTCATCCAGTATTCAGGAGAGTGTAACTAGGAACTGTGATATTAATAAAATAACAAATGCTGGAAGTGGCTGAGTAACCAGAGATTATGTGGGTGGGGACTTGGATAAGAGAGGTGAAGTGGGCAGAACACATTGGTAATTGGTCTGGAGCTTGGAGTAGAGCTGAGAAAGGACTAGAAGGGAGCCATAGGGACTTGGTGGTAGGATCAAGGACATATGTTCTGTTTTTCGGGAATCACTGAAATATTTTAAGGACACGATTACAGCTCAATAACTTATAAATGAGAAGCTAGAAGCATCACCTGAGAAACCTGTTCAGTGCTCTAAAGACTTCGTAGTGGATAATGTTAGGCAGCACATCTTCCCTCCACACCACAGTGCTTCCAGGACAATGAGTCAGAGTGGGATGGAGTACTCAGGGCAGCAGGCTCGAGGCTGCCCATGAGGCGTGCAAGCAACGGTGGCATCCGTAGTACTTGGCAGTACAGCCAGACCGCACAGATGACTGTTCCCTAAAGGCAAGAGCACTTCTTAGGAGGAGGAGGAGGGATAGGGCAGAACATGCAGACAGAAAGTAATAACTAACATAACTCTCCAGCTGCACTGTTTTTAAACTAACTTTAACTTTCGTTTGTTTTTTGTGACCACATAAAATTCAAAAAAGTAGAAGACAGCCACTGGGTGGTCTTTAAATGGAGAGGAAAGTCAACTGGGGGTTTGAATGTTTCCAAGGAGAGTCTACCCAGGGAGTAATGAAGCCCCATGTCTGAATTTACCTGTTGTTATTGTTTTTTTTTTTTAACAATTTTAAATAATGTGTGAGATTGTTATGGACAGTTGACTCCAGAAGGGTCATCAGCAAGGCCCTGTTGTGTTGACATGATAGAGAGAGGCAAAGAGCAGTGTATGCAGCCTTAACATTTGACTAATTGAGAGAAGATGAGACGTTCTTTAACAACAATGAACCGAGACAAACATTTAGACCAACTATACCTATATCTACATTACCAAATATAGATTAGCACCCAGAAATGTGTCTTGGCAGGTAGACATACACAAAATTTGAATCCAAATGGATCATAGGCCTCAACATAAATCCAGCCACACTGAGCCTCTTAGAAGAGAAAGTGGGAGGTATCCTTGAACAAATTGGTATAGGAAACTGTTTCCTGAACATAACATCAGTAGCACAGACACTGAGTTCAACAATTAATAAATGGGACCTCCTCAAATTGAGAAGCTTCTGTAAGGCAAAGGACACAGCCGACAAGACCAAATGGCAGCCCACAGAGTGGAAAAAGATTTTCACCAACCCCACATCTGACAGAGGGCTGATCTCCAAAATATACAAAGACCTCAAGAAACTAGTCATCAAAACACCAAATAACCCTATTAAAAAGTGGGGTACAGAACTGAGTAGAGAATTCTCAATAAAGTAATCCAAAATGGCTGAAAGACACTTAAGAAAGCGCTCAACATTTTTAGCCATCAGGGAAATGCAAATCAAAACAACTCTGAGACACCATCTTACTCAGAAACACCAATGACAGCTTATGCTGGAGAGGATGTGGAGAAAGGGGAACACTCCTCCCACTGCTGGTGGGAGTACAAACTTGTACAGCTATTTTGGAAATCAGTATGGTGGTTCCTCAGGAAAATGCCAATCAGTCTACCATAGGACCTGGCAATTCCACTCTTAGGAATGTACCCAAATGATCCATATCCATGCAACAAAGACATCTGTTCAACTATGTTCATAGCAGCATTATTTGTAATAGCAAGAACCTGGAAGCAACCTAGATGCCCTTCAACTGAAGAATGGATAAAGAAGATATAGGACATTTACACAATGGAATCCTATTTGGCAGAAAACAAGCAAACAAACAAACAATGAAATCTTGAAATAGTCAGGCAAATGGATGGAACTTGAAGAAACCATCCTGAGGTAACCCAGTCACAAAAAGATGAATATATTATGTATTCACTCATTAGACATAGAATAAAGGATCACCGGCCTAGAATTCACACCACCAGAGAAACTAGGATACAAGGAGGAACCTAAGAGATTCATACAAGGTCCCCCACAGAAGGGGAAAGGGACAAGATCTCCTGAGCATATTGGGAGTAGGGTGGGGGCAGTGAGTGGAGAGGGAGTTGGGAGAAAGAGAAGGGGAGGAGAGGAGAACATGTGGGACCAGGAAGATTAAGTCGGGGGAGGACTAAATGAGGGCAAGAAAAGAGATTCCATAATAGAGGGAATCATTACAGGTTTGAAGAGAAAACTGACTCTAGAGAAATGTCCAGAGACATACAAGGATAATCCCAACTAACAATCTGAGCAATAGTGGAGAGGTCACCTTAAATGCCCTTCCCTGATAACAAGATTGATAACTAACTTGTATGACATCCTAGAACCTTCATGTTGTAGCTGTTGGAAACAGAAGCAGACACCAACAGCTAAACACTGAACTGAACTCTTAGAATCCAGTTGTAGAGAGGGAGGAGTAATAAGCAAAGGAGTCAAGACCAGGCTACAGAAACCCACAGAGACGGCTGACATGAACAAGGAGGAGCTCATGGACCCCCAGACTGATAGCTGGGAAACCAGCATTGGACTGACCCAAACCCCCTGAATGTGGGTCTCGGTTAGAAGGCCTGGGCAGTCTAAGGGACCTCTGACAGTGGAACCAGGATGAATCCCTAGTGCATAAAGGGACTTTGGGAGCACATTCCCCATGGAGGGAAACTCCATTAGCCTAGAGACAGGAGCCTAGACCCTACTCCAAATGACTTGACAGATTTTGATGGTCCCTCCTGGAAGGCTTCACCTTCCCTGTGGAGTGGGTGGGGAATGGGATGGGAGGGGGCATGGAAGGATGGGAGGAAAAACACAAAAGAAATGTGTCTTGGCTTTGTTACAGCATTTGTTTAAGGAAGATCTTTATCCCCACCCCTCGCCTAGCTCTGTTGCCTTCTATAGAGAGGTGTGCCCTGGCTTTAGGGGTCTATGTCTCCATTTTCCAGACCTGGGACAATTCATTGTTTTGTTGATGCAATCATGGGCAGAAAACATACGGCAGTCTGCTACATGCCACGTTCTTCGAAACCCTACAGTTAGGGTCTCCAAAAGCAGGTGTTGAGGGCTTTGGTGATTACGCACCAGGAACCAATGGTGGTAGGACTGAGAATGAAAATAAGATGCTGGCCAGAGAAGCCAGCAAGGGAGGTCTGGAGAGAGGATTTTCATCAGGATGTTCATTATAGGCCAAGGGATTCTAGCCACTCGGCCATCAAATGTGGGCGAGCATCACCTTGAGAAAGGCTCAGGCAGTGGAGGTAATGCCAGATGAGGGCTTTCACTAGCTGTATCCTTTGACAGAAGTCTCACTGTGGCTGCCCATGGCTAATAATGCCCATGGCTGTTCTCAGGCCTGTAGGACAAAGCTGTGGGAGCTGGCAGTTTGTGGAAGACCACACAGGAAACTGTCTTCCTTGGTTTATGTGATATACAATCTATCGAGCTCTCACTCAGTACATGTTCTGCTAGAGAGATGGATTAGTAGGTGGGATATTCACATGAGCAAGGTACCATAATACATACATACTTACATACATGCATACTTACATACATACATGTCATATAGTCATGCACATATTTCTAAACGCTAGTAAAAGTTAACTCAAGACACAAAGAAAGAGGGATTGGACCTTGGTTTTCATTTCTTAGACTGTAAGTTAGGAATCCTGGTCTCTTGGGATGAAAAACTGGCTAAGACTCATCAGAAAACATTTTTTTTTTGTTATTTACTATGTAATAGCAAATGTTTCTAGAACTCAGTGCCGTAAAGCCACAGTTTATTATTTCTCACAAGCATGTGGACAGACTGGACTCGGTTGGGGGTTCTGATTCAGGCAGGGTAGGCTGGGGTCACACACACAGCTGGATCCAGCTGGAGCCCAGCAAAAGCTGGGATGTCAGCATGGTCCCTGCGTTGGGGCTTTCTCTCTCTGCGGACATCTAAGTAGTATGTTAGTCTGGACATCATTACAACATGGCAGCAGGTCTGTCAGACTGAGACTCACAAGCTTCCTTTAAGGTCTGTGCTCGAAAGTCATGTGACCCTTTTCTACTGTGTTTGTCTTTGACAAGAAACCCCAGAGAAAGGCCATGTTATTCTTGGGGCAAAGGATAGAAAATATTTGAGAGTAGAAACTATGCTGTCTTTTGTTCCCCTTGACACTACCCTGGCCTTCATCTTGCAGGTGCTTTGCTCATGTGTGCACAGATGTCTTCTGATTCACAAGGGTGTTGCTGAATTCTAACTGACTAGTTTTCTAATCAGAAACCAGAGTTCCCAGCTCTAACCTTCAAAAGTCAGCAGCGTCCAGCGGCTCCATCTGGAGATGGCTCGTCCCTTCTGTGGAGCCCACTACCTTGATTCACAAAAAACCTTCAACCAAAAACTGAAGCTAAATTTTTGCCTTCTGTTCTTGCCGTTCGTTGTTGGTTATAAGTGAGCCTTGTTCTCTCAACTCACTGGGAGACTGTTGGTGATTTGGCTGTATAGAAAAACGCTTTTATTTATTCAAAGCGTCAGCTTCCTTTCCCCGAGCTAGCTGTCTTGTTCTGCACTGTGATTATGTGGTTTTGATGTATAGCGATCTTAGATAAGGCTGCATCTGTTCTTCTCTGACAGGGAAGACACTGTTTTGGCCAGTGTCTGCTTTAAATACCATCCAGAGTGTTAGTTCTCAGCAAAACCACTGGCCACTGGCCACAGAGAATTTGTTTCTATTCACTGTTGGTCAAATACTACAAGGGATTGATAGACTTCTGTGCCAAAGCCGGGGGGAAAGTCTATTGTATTAGACTGTGTAGTCAGTCTTTTAATGAGTAAACTTAACATTTCTATTCAGTTATTCAATAAAGCTTCTTAGCCTAGGACTAGAGTCTTTTATGATTAGGATTCAAGAGGTCACTGAACTTAGGAAAAACATCACATCCTTACTGTTACTAACCTTTTGTTGAAATAGTATTTCCTTATAAAATTTAGACTTTCTTCCATTGTTTTGAATGTATGCAAAACATAACAGTGGCACTGGTGGTACCTTTAACATGAAAATGGCTCTTCTGGACAGGAAGTCATACTCACTGTCACAGGCATGGCAGTTGATATCTGGAAATGACTTTTATGCTCATTAAAGTCACAGCCTCACTAGACCCAGTGATTTCAGATTAAATTAATAGAATATATATATACACATACACATTGTACTTAAAATTTATGTTTTCCTATGTTGGTTATTTCATTGTAATAGATTCATTTGTGATATATAAATATATATATGCACACACATACAATATATATGTATAGTGTGTGTGTGTGTGTGTGTGTGTGTGTGTGTGTGTTAATTGGGTTTCTCTGTCCGTAGGTTCTGTGTCTGTGAATTCAACAGATCAAAATGTGGTTATGATAGCTGCATCTGCATAGAACATGTAGACAATTTTTCTTATTCTTATCAATATAATACAGTACGGTTATTTATGTATCTTTACTTTGTAATGGGTGTTTATAGTATTTCAGGCTGCCGTGGTCACTTGGCCCTGTCGCTGTGAGCCTATGGTTAGGCAGAGCATGGTAAGGGAGGGCATACACTGTCAAGCAGAGATGCTCAGACCATGGGTACCTGGGAGCATAGATTCAGAGTGCATGAGTCTGTGGCTGTGAAATATCCTTTGCTGGCTTGCTCCCAGGAACCTGCTTCCTCCCACTCGACCCATCCTCTCAATAGTGCCAAATTTCTAACCCCTCAGGAGATCAATCTTTTGTTTAGAAATGAGCCTGATGATCTATCACTTCTCCAGTGATTTGATCCATCAACCAGGGACAAAGCCTTCAACACATGAGCCTTTTGAGGGACACTCCCTATGCAAACCATGCTATGCCTGGTTAGGTCCCTGCTCTACTCCCAGCAGTGTGACCAGGCCTGTTCAAGTGGCTCCTCACCCGTGACACAGTAGATTTCTTAAACTTGCTGGCAAGGATAATGGTGTTCACCTCTGATCTGTTTTCCCTTACACAAACATTTTTACTATTGAGTATACACTTACGCATTTAAAACTAGTTTTAAAAAGAAAAAATTCACAGGAAGATTAGGTACCCTAATTATGGAGCTAGTGCTCAGTGATTACTCAACACCTGGAGAACACGTGGCATTTTCCTCCTCTTTGTAGCAGCCTGTCCTGCATTAATCTGTTTTCACAGAGCAGGAAGCTCTCCCCATGTTCCTGGGGTCACTCACTGATACCGTGTTAAAAGTTCAAATGATTAAATTACTTCACTGATGTCTATCAGGCTGGCCTAGAGCTGTTTCTGTTACTGCTTCACTGTGACAGAGAAACCATCTAGATTTGAGTAGGGACAGCTGAGGTGATGCTTGCCATTCATTTTGTCTAAATGGGACAATGAGTAATTTCTCTTCTTTTCTTCTAGTTGTTTATTTGGAGTACGCAGTGCACACTGGCCTCTACCTTACCTGCTTTTGCAGGTGTGTGCCAGCACGCAGGGCTCCAGCACTGAATTATTTCCAAAGCCTCGATTCATTCCCTCCTGGCTCAACAATGATCCAAAACCTCCCTGTGGTCAATAAGTGATGAGCACCCAGCCTTTCATTTTCTTTTCACTTGTGCTGTATTCCTAACACAAGGAAACAAAGAAGGGAAATGTCGGAGCTTAGCTGCAGCAAGCAAGCTGCAAAATAAGAAAGCAAGCTTCCTGGGCTGGGGCTGTCCAGTGCGGAGATCTCCGGATTTGTTTTTGTTCCTGAGATTTATTTTTTTACACAGCGGCCACAATCCTGAGGCCTGGGTCCTGGCAGCTCTGGCTTCCCGGAGCTGCTGCACAAGGGGACTTCAGCTTCAGCCTGTGTTTAAGTCCTATTGCTTTTCTGTGTCCCTCCCACCTACTGCGTTGTGACAGGGGTCTCATGACCTCATCATCTCCATGTTGGGAGAAGAGGAAGGCACATCAGGCAGCATACTAAGCCTCCCTTGTTGTGAGCCTGGCTGCGTCCAGTTTTTCTTCTTCTCTTTTAAAATTAAATATTGAATGCGTACCCAGGAGTAATAATGTTTGTGGAAGGTGAGATGGACCAGAGGTGAATGCCATTTTCCTTGCCAGCCTGTTTAAGAAATCAAGTATTCCAGAGTCTCAGCCTTCCCTGCCCCACTCCATCCCTACTATGCCTGGAAGGAGATGCTTTCCTGGGTTCATTTTTCTCTTCCTCTGCTCATTTGAATTAAGTCTGTTACATCCATAATATTTTCTCTATAGACATAGATGCAGTTTCCCATATAGGAACTGCTCAGTGTGCACTTTGTGGTGATGTGAGTCTGTGCCAGCCCACACTGCCGAGAGTCGCCCATGTTGATGTGCTCGCTCAGTGTTGCTGTCCTTTTGCACTACACCATATGATGGCATTATTTACCCATCTGCTGCTGGTGGCCCTCGGGCTGCTCCAGAGACTGTGCCTACAGTTGGTCACTCTCTTGCCCACAACTCTTTGTGCCTGTGTTACCATGACTAGATAACGTGTGTCTTCCACATGGATCATGTCCTTGACAACTAAGACGTTGGGTTATTTAACACTGTGTCTCTTGTTACCTTTCACTTACTTGGTTGGTTATGTGTGGGAGGGCTTCTTGCATCTCTTTTGTGTCTCAATGTTTGTGGATAGTTTTCTTTCGCTCTTACCTTCTGCGGTCTACTTTTCCCACCAAATGCACTGACTGGCGTGTCCATGCTTCCAGGGTTCTTCAGTTGTGTGTTTCTTTCTACATATCCACTGCCAAGGTTGATGTTAAGGGAAAAAAAAAAAACGTCAAATATGTTCTTTTTCAGCATCTTTCAACTCAACTCTACCAGCCAGTGGCTCTGTAATAAGAGACAACTAGTCAAATTGACAGGTTTTGGCTGTGCCTTGCAGCTACAACCCAGCCTTAGGCAACAGCAGAGGGAACCTGATTCTTTCTCTTTCAGAATCCTTCCCACTTTCATCACCCATCTGTCCAGACAGGGAGGATACATGATTCAGATGGTTTTATCTGCCATGCTTCTGTGTTGCCATAAGTCTTAGCAGAAAATTAAGGAGAGCTGTCATTGTCAGCTCCCCCTACACCTGGTCCTCAGCTGGCATCACTCAAATATGCTTTGTAGTCTCCTCTCATTGGCCTGATTTGATTCATTCCCTAATGCTAGTCATAGAAACCACAGAGAACTACTTAAAAAGCATAACACTGCATTCATACAAAGCAATAAGAATAGGGCAGTGTTTAGGGGAGCATTATAAAATCATAAGGGCTTTCCCACACTGAAAATTCCCAAGTGAAGCCCTCTTTTGCCTTGTGGCGATGTTCTAAATGATGCCATTTGAGAGCATTCTGGATTGGGGTTTTAAATTTCTATTGCTCACGTCTTTCCTTTCCCAGGAGCTCCTTAGCTGATGCTAACTCATCAGCTAACCTTTGTCTCCGTACTTTTCCAAACTGCAAGTCTGGTCATGTCTTTTCCTCTATTGATCCCCTTGGCTGAAATCTAACCTCTCCTTGGCCTGGTAAAGCTACCTGTTTAGGCCTGAATCCTTCTCCACACTCTCTTCCCAGTTAGAATCCAGAGATGCAATGTAACATGCCACAGCACCCCCCACTAGAGCCTAGCAAATCCCACCACAAAGTTTCTAGCTACCTGATAAGGCACTGGCTGCTTTGGCTGCTGAAACAGCTCCCTTTGCTTATTAAAACTCAGTTTCCATGCTCCCTCCAGGAAGCCCCTCAGCATAGCTGCTGCTTTGTGGCTCTGATCAGGTACATCTCTATTGCATGTGCCACATTGGGTACCATGATTGTCAGTTGCTTCTTTTTTAATTTTATATTTTTACTTGTTTTACTCACACCACAATTTCCCCCTCCCTCCCCTCCTCCCTCTCTTCCCCACCTCCTCCCAATCCATCCCAATCCACTCTTCAGAAAGGGTAAGGCCTCCCATGGGGAGTCAACAAAGCTTGGCACATTCCCTTGAGACATGACCAAGGCTCCCCTCCCCCCAGCATGAAGGCTGAGCAAAGCATCCCACCATATGGAATGGGCTTCAAAAAGCCAGATCATGCATGCAGCCTGGTCTCACTGCCAGGGATCCCACAAACAGACCAGGCCACAAAACAGCCACCAACATGCAGAAGTCCTGTTTCAGTCCCACACAGGCTCCCCTGCTGTTGGGCTAGAGTCTGTAAATTCCCAAGAGTTTGGGTCAACTGTCTCTGTGTTTCCTCATCCTGATCTTGACCCTCCTTGCTCATATGATCCCTCCTCCCTCTCTTCCACTGGAATTCCCATAGCCTGTGGCTCAGCCTAGTGTTTGGATGTGGGTCCCTGCATCAGCTTCCATTAGTTACTGGATGAAGGTTCTAGGATGACAGTTAGGGCAATCACTAATCTGATAACAGGGAAAGGCCAGTTTAGGCAACTTCTCCATTATTGCTTGGGGGTGGGTCTTAGCTGAAATCATCCTTGTGGATCCCCGAGAATTTCTCTAGCATCAGGTTTCTCCCCTAGCCCTGTATCAGCTCCCTCTATGGAGATATGTCTTGAAAGTGGGAAGTAGCCTTGAATGCAGTGACACAGGAGAACACTTCCTAAATATAACGCCAGTAGCACAGACACTGAGAGCAACAATCAATAAATGGAACTGAAAAGCTTCTGTAAGGCAAAGGACACAATAAATAAGACAGAATGACAGCCTACAGAACTGGCGAAGGATCTTTACCAACCCCACATCTGACAGAGGGCTGATCTTCAAAATATACAAAGAAGGCGGGACACTAGACACCAGAATACCAAATAATCCAATTAAAAATGGAGTACAGATCTAAACAGAGAATTCTCAACAAAAGAAACTCAAATAGCCAAAAGACATTTAAGGAATTGCTCAGCATCCTTAGTCATTAAGAAAATGAAAATCAAAATGACCTTGAGATGCCAACTTACACCTGTCAGAATGTTGTTTCTTAGACAAAAAGAAATGGGAATCACACTACCTCAAGACCCAGCAATAACACTCTTGGGCATATACCCAAAGGGTACACAATCATATCACAAGGACATGTGTTCAACTATGTCCATAGCAGCAACATTTGTAACAGCCAGAACCTGGAAACAACCACGATGCCCTCAACTGAAGAATGGTTAAAGAAAATGTGGTACATTTACACAATGGAGTACTACTTAGAAGAAGGAAAAAAACCAAAACAATGACATGAAATTTGCAGGCACATGGATGGAACTAGAAAAAGCATTCTTATTGTCAGCTTATGGACACCAAGCCGCTTGAGACTGAAATGATGTGTCACGGCTTCGTTTGCACACCCAAGGCTCTGAGTGAGTGTTCAGTGGAATCAAATCTATCTGGCTTCAATGTCATCCTCAGACCTGTCTCCTCCCCATCTCCCTCCCCTCTCCTTCTCTCTTCCCCTTTTCCCCTACACATGTGTGTGTTGTAATACATTTCCAAATGAATGTGATAGCTTCTCAGCAGGGCGTCTTCTAGTCAATAGACTAGACATGCAGTGATAATAAAGAATTCAAACAATTCTCTTCCCACTATGGCATTATTTCAATCATAGACTATTTCCTTTCTGTATTCCCGGAGAGAAGAAAAAACCCAACCCTGAAGACTAAGACTATTCTGGAACAGGAAGTCATGAAAGAACTCACAGGCTCCACTATTCTGAGGCTGAGGACAGCAGAGTCTCCTTTCAAAGACTGGATTCTTAATATTTGTTTGGTTTCCTTGCTTTAAAAAAAAAAAAAAAAAAAAAAAAAAAACTCCACACAGCTTGCTTCCTGAAAACAAAGGAAACAATAAACAATGGCCACACCCAATTTGACTCTAAGAATTTGCCAGCAGGCTTCTTAACTCACATGGTTCTATTTCATTAGGGAGAACTGCTTAGCATAAAAAGAATGTTTCTAAATTAAGCCGTCCAAATTGCACTTAGTTAATACTCTGGGAACTAATTTATTGTATGATTAAAATATACATTGGCTAGCAGATCTACTTACTGATGTAATACAGCTAGACAACAATGCATAATTTTCTCTTAACTGTTGAGTGGTTTTTAATAATCTATTGAAATTTGAAAGAGAACCATTTCATTAAATGGGAAGTGAATAAATACTAAGAAATCTAACATTTAAAGAATTATTTACCCATGAAGAATGGGCTTTAAAAATAAAGGGTATTTCAGTAACAAGAAAAATTTGGTCTGCTTTTTAAACAGGAACTTTTTGTTGTTTGGATTCAAAAAGAAAGCGACAGTCACAAAAATCACTATGGAGATGCTAAACAGAGTCAGAAAACAAACACATGAGGGAGAGAGTGGTGGGAGAGGGAGGCAGGCCTGGTCCCTAGTGGAATGGCAGGAAGTTGTGTTGGAAGTGACTGCCACGCAGTCAGCTGGACCAAGGAACTACATCTTCTTACAGTTTGGGGCTCAGCGACCAAATGTTTTATTTCAGGAAATGTCATCAGGAAAATTTTGATTTTGGCAGGTTCTCTACCCCAAATCCCTGGGACTCGGGAATAATTGTGGGTTCTGCCATCCCTGTAGGCTGTGTTGTTGCTAACAACACAGCTAACTTAAAATGCCCTGACTGGTCTGAAGTCCCCTAATAGCCCAGCTTTGGAGTATGCTGAGTACTCTGATGTAGATGCTGGGAGCTGGGACATGGTGGGTAGGGTAGAAGCTGCTTAATGTCAGTTATACCAGAAAGCATGGGCAGGTATGGGCAGGCAGGCAGCAGGCCTTCTCATCTTCTGCAAATATTTGAAATCTAGCCCATCTGATTTCCAGATGCAAGATTTGGGGCCTTATAATTTATATTTCAATGACTATTTCGTAGGATGACAGAGGCCTTCTATCACTGTGACGAAATCATTGTGAGAGAACTGATGAAAGAACAAAGGTCATTTTTTAAAAGATTTATTTATGCTTATGTGCATTGATGTTTTGCTTGCATGTGTGTCTGTGTGAGGGTGTCAGGTCCCCTGGAACTGGGTCTGTAGACACTTGTGAGGGGCCATGTGAATGCTGAGAATTGAACCCAGGTCCTCTTGCTCTTAATCACTAATCCAAGTCATTTTGGTCACATTGCCAGTGGTTCCTGAACAGGGTCAGCTGCTTAGTTACCTTCTGGCCTGTGGCAAAGTATCACATCATGGTTAAGAGTGTGTGGTGAAGCAAAGCCGCTTGCCTCAATGTGACCAGGAAGCAAAAGGACAGGAAGGAAACCAGAGTCCAATATTCCTTTGAAGGCAACAGGTCCAGTGATCTTTGCTTCTGCTGAGACCTCTTAAAGGTTTTCCCATGTACTGAGGGCCAGGAACCTAACCTGAAACCTGGATGTTTGGAGACGACTTCATATCCACACTATGGCACTAGAGTTTACCTTGAAAAAGAGGAATCATGCCAGCACGTTCCCTGTAAGAGAACATGTAAGAGAACCATTGTCTGAGCATGTGTCAAAGGTTTTTGTATTCCGTGTTTGCCAGGGTCTGTGATGTCACTTCCAACTCACTAAATTCATGTCACTGAGTCTGGAGCTGAATGACAGTGTTTAGCTGGCTCTCCTGACGTGGTAGGAAAGGCCTGGCACAGCCCTAAAAGTACCACCCTGTCTAGATTTTTGCAGGAAGTAGAGCCTGGGTGGTTTGGCTGGCTCATGGTGTGTGTTATCCAGGATGAGCCATCCCCACTGCTAGAGGGCACTGACAGCTTAGCCTCTGCCCTCTCTCTACCCCAACCCTCACACAAAAGAAACAACAAACGCAGATCCTGAATGAGATGCTGGCTAATGGTAATGAACTGAATTGTGCTTTCTTCTCTCCTGTGGATATCAAATACAGACACTGGATTCAGAAAGGCCAAACAAGGAGGTGTTGTAAAGTGAGTTCCTAACAGGGGAAAAGCCAGAAGAGTTTCTTGCCATTCTGCTAAGGCGAGTAAGGTCTTGCCTGCTTGTCATTTGTGTGTAGAGCAATGAAGGAGTTTGGCACTGCCTGTAGGGGGAGGGTGAGACAGGGTGCAGAGAAATAATGGGATGGATAGCAAAGGGGGCAAGTGGAAGGTAAACTCACCTGGGTGGTTAAGCTGAGTATGCTGGTGGAAGGTTAAGCTCGCAATCAGATTGCTCCCACAAGCAAGAGGGATCTCTAACACGGGACTCAGAAACCCTTTGAAGAGAACCTATTTCCACTCCTGATGAGTGAATCACATTTTCCCCCTAAATAAGTGACCATGAAGTTTGTTTTTCTTTTCTCATGTGGTGTCCCTTCTGCATTCTCTTTGTATCTTTTTATCCCATCTATTGTTTCAGAGCCATCATGTTTCCCATTGTGATTTGCTAATAACATATGCTTTTATTATCTACCCACTTAATAGTTCTCTAAGAAGTATGCACAGATATCCTAACTTAAGAAATATATGTGAACATATGAAAATCTGTCAATTGATCCACCTTATAAACAAACTGAAAAGGAAAGAAAAACCCACATGATCATCTCATTAGATGCTGAAAAAATCCTTTCACAAAATTCAACACCCCTTCATGATAAAGGTCTTGGAGAGATCAGGGATACAAGGAAGAAACCTAAACATAATAAAGGCGATGTACAGTAAGCCAACAGCCAACATCAAACCAAATGGAGAGAAACTCAAAGCAATCCCACTAAAATCAGGAATAAGACAAAGCTTACACTCTTTCCATATCTATTTAATATAGTACTTGAAGTTTGAGCTAGAGCAGTAAGACAACAAAAGGAGGTCAAGGGTTATAAATTGGAAGGGAAGAAGCCAAACTTTTATTATTTGCAGATGATATGATAGTGTACATAAGTGACCTGAAAAACTCTACCAGGGAAGTTCTACAGCTGATAAATACCTTTAGTAAAATGACAGGATACAAGATTAACTTTAAAAAAATTCAGTAACCCTACTATATACAAATGATAATTGGCTGAGAAAGAAATGAGAGGAAGATCACCTTTTACAATAGCCAAATTTAACATAAATAATCTTGGGGTAACTAACAAAACAAGTAAAAGATGGGAATGACAAGAACTTTAAGTCTTTAAAGAAAGAAATTAAGAAGATATCCTTCTGTTTGATGAACAACCTTTAGACTTTCTGTCGGCCGAAGTATTTTTTCACTCTCTCATTCCCTTGAAAATATCTCGGTGAGGTCTCTGTGTGTAGAGAGGCGCTAGACTGGCAGTTCCTTCGGAACTTTGAAGACACTTTCTCGTCTTCTTGCAGTTTTCATCATTTCTGTAATTAATTTCCCTCCTTCTTTTTCTGTGAAAGCTTTTACAAAGATGTGTGTGTGTGCATGCCTGAGTGAATGCAAATGTGCCATGTGTGTGCCTGAGGATGTCCCCTGGAATTGGAGTCACAAGCTCTGTAGCTGCTGGGAACCAACCCTTGGTCCTCGGCAGGAGCAGTTATCATTCAAGCTTCCCCAAACTGAGGACAGGTAGCTATTACCAAGTCTAGACAATTATCAACCAGTATCTGTAAGTATTTCCATTTCCTTTGCCCTGCCCCTTGGGTTTTGTTCTAGAAGTCCAGCCAAGAACAAACCGATGCTTTGGAGACTCCGGCCTTTATGTTGTAATACTACACTGCTATCTATGCACCACGCTTCAGTCTGGACGTTGTCGACTAAACTAGAAACATAAACTTCTGTTTCTAATATATTTTATTTCTACTATGTATAAACTGATACTATTTGTTAAATTCTCAATTGCAGTTAGCAATGGGTGAAAATCTGTTTATTAAGATTTATTTGTGTGTGTGTGTGTGTGTGTGTGTGTGTGTGTGTGTGTGTGCATGCGTGTGTTTGCCAGCCTGTTTAAATGTCAACCTTGTGTGAGCATGCTAGAAGAGGGTGTCATGACCTCCATTGCTTCTGTGGTGAGAGGATTTTAGTGGAGCGGGCTGCTGGGGTTCCTGAGGCTTTCCTATGTCTGGTCCTTTCCCCCTCTGCAGGCACTTATGGATCTAACGGAAACTCTTCTGTTTCCCAGTGCCAAGCCTCCATCATTTCCCCTTTGGAAGTTTTCACTGAGTTTTTCTTTTCTTCACACCCCTAAGACAATAAGGTCAGCTTTTTCTTAGACCCAAAACAGTCAAAACCCACACCAAAGCTCCAGCTGGATTGCTGCAGAACCACATGATACTGTGACAGCTACATTTGGATCCACTAAGGCACCTGGAGGGCACCCTTCGCCTCCTGTTCAGTAGTCTTTGCTAGTCTTTGCTTTACGAGGAGAAACCCCTAGGGAGGCTCCTCTGTGTGTTGCTGAAGTATCCCTACCTTGATCTCTGCTCTGGTTTTCCTGGCCAGGCCTTGCCTCATTCACAGTCAGAGGTCTCTGCTGACAATCTAGGGCTGGTTTTTGACGCTTGTTTTCAGCTGCTTTTTCTTTTCAATGTGCCTTTTCCTGAGGATATGTTTATCTTAGTTTGACCTGAAGTTACTATCTGAAAGCTAGAAGCCAAGATTTCATAGCTAGGATGCATAATGAAATAATAAAGGAACTTAAGCTTAAACTTATGTTAAGGTATCTCCTGTGTATCAGTTTGTCATGGACATTGGGCTCCTCCAACCCATCCCACCTCTTGTATCTCCCATGGATCTCTTTTTCTTTGTCCTGGATAACAGTACCATCCTTGCAATTCTGCTCAGGTCAGAGTCTGAAGTGGAGTCAGGAGAGAAGGACAATTGCCAGTTGCCTTTGTATCTGATCAATAGCAGATCTCATTGGTTCAGCTCTGGCACGGCCGCCACTTCCTTCCAAATCCCACTCTTCCCTTTGAGCCTACACCACCCTTCATCTAGGCTGATGATCCTCCACTGTTTACCCTGGCCTCATTCCCTTCTGAAACCTTCTCTGTAGGTGGAGTTTCCTATACTGCCAGTCAGCTCTGTTCCACCAGCCAGCTCCCAAATAACCACACAGAGACTTACTGTTAATTATAAGTGCTTGGCAGATTGCTTAGGCCTGTTCTTACATCTTAAACTAACCCGTATTTCTTATCTATGCTCTACTATGTGGCAGTGCCTTTTTCCAGCACAGCATGTTCATCTCCTGCTTCCTTTGAGGCTGGCTGGTGACTCTGCCCACTTCCTCCTTAGGCTCCTTTTGTCTGAAAGTCCCACCTACACTCTGCCTGCCTAGCTACTGGCCAGTAAGCTCTTTATTGACAATGAGAGCAACACATCTTCACAGTGTACAGAAGGATTATTCCACAGCACTCCTAATTAGGTATTGGTAATTTTAGTAGTAGACATCTGAGCATGACATTCCCAACTTATAGATCTCTAGGTTCTGCACAGAATAGGTAGATCCACAGAGACCTGGAGTGGCTTATGCTTCCAGAGACTGTGGAGAAATGAGGATTGGGCTGGCAGAGTGTCAGCTATGGTTTCCATGGGGACGATGAAAATAACCCACAACTACATAGATAGAGGATGCACTAAATGTGACTGGGCTGTACACCTCAAAATGATTAAAGATATACTTGTATGTTAAGTGTATTTTACTGCAAGTAGAAAGAAACCCCAAATCTAATCTGTCCATCCAGCACATCCCAACAGGCTTGCTTGGAGGTTCAGCTCTCCTCGCCTCACTCTACTACTTAGTGAGTGGGGCTGCATACAGAAGTTGTGCATGCCTGCTGTTTCCTGCACATGCAGGGGCAGATTCCTCCTTAGCAGGGTATTCCTGCATCCTTGCTCCCCTGACCACCCACCATTATTAGTCCAAAGAACTCCGCCCTAACATAGCTGCATCATAAAGGCCATTGAAAATTTCTATGTGTTCTAGCAGCCAAAGGAGCCCCAACTGGGAAGCCTCTCCTGCTAGATCACACCTCCACATCCAGGGATAATTGAATCGTTTACTAAAAACAAAATTGGAATGAAGCTTAAAGTGTTTGCATAACCCCTTTAAAATTCATAGCACACTTATGACCCCCGGAACATCTGGAACATATGAGAATAGAAGCTCCCCAAATACATCATTGCTGGGGATGAGGCTATTTCCATCTGGGGAGCCTTGAGATTAATCTTGTCACATTTACATATGTAATCACAACCCTGCCACATTTTTGTCACACACCTCTGAAAGCTGCTGAGTGGCTTGCATCCTTGATTTGTGAGTTGTGAGACTTAGCTACAGAAAAAAAAAAAAAAACTGAATGTGTTTTTTTCAACACTCATAAATTTAATTTTGAGGCTGACGTTGGTAAAACCCTGTATGTGGATCAGCTTGGATACTTAGAGCCACATGAAGCAATATTGTGCCTACAAAGCTTTACTATCCCATGCCATTGGCCCATTACATATGGTAGCCCACAAGTGAGATACAAAATCATTAGTCCATTGATCACTGAATGATCAAGGATAAGGAAGGTGTCCAGGGTTAAGGATATGTGGATAGATATGAGGAGAACAGATGGACAGGAGGAAAGGAGTTGCACTACACTTGCATTGTCTTGGTGTCAATAGGAATATCCCCTGCTTTGGTGCAGAAGAGAAAATACCAAACAGCAGATCGCAGCAGGTTGGTCTTGGATGGACAGTACCAGCCACACTTTGGAACTGTTAGTGATGCAGATTCTCGAGACCCTTTGTGGACTCTCAGAATGGGAAAACCCAAATATTTTTATGCACATGCAAGTGAGAAAACCATTCCTTAAACAACTCTTTGAAACCAAGATTGTTGATATGACTGTCAGGACACTGAGTGTTCCAGGGTAACCAAGCAGATACTTTGATGGCCTGTTATGTTTGTGCTAGGCCCTTCACTCCATCCTTCATAACTTCCCAGCCAGCCCATGTAACTACTGAGCCACCTCTCCAATACCAATCCTGGGTTTTCAATACAGATCATTAGTGGACAAATGCTGTTAACTGCAAATAAATGTTTGTTTTGTGACACTTGAGAGTGAACCCAAGAGCTCCACACGACTAACATTTATTGTATATTCATTCGGGCTCCTGTGCTAAGTGTTTCATCTCAGTGTTCCAGTAAGTCTTCACACAACTCACCATGAACCGAAGAGGAAGTATTTCTCTCCTGGTTGGACAGATGGACAGTCAAACAGTGGTGCTTGTGCTGCTGGGAAAGCAAGAGAAGAAATACCTACCTACCTGCTCCAACGGACCTCTGCAATTTAACCCTATACTACACAGTATTGAACCAAACATTTCTTAAGTGATCAGGATGTCTAGATGCAGAGGTGGACAGGATTTGACTCAAAGATTGAGGGCAGACGTGATATGAAGCTGGAGATGCCAAGTTTGTCATTTCACTTGAGTCATCCACCAGATGACTCAGGCATCAGCAGAAAGTGTTTCGGCAACGTGGCTATAAAGCATCTTTAGCAGTTACCTAAGGCCATGTCCATGGCAACATGAACAGACTTGTGGAAACAAAGAATGTAATGCCCAGCTGCATATACTCCAAAATGAGTGATTTTTTTTATTAAGTTAACTGAGTGTAGATGGAGTGAGAGGAGGTTGGATGTTTCCTTGGAAATTAGTCTTCCTCATCTTCTTATCTCCCCAAAAGTTTTATCCCCAGCTATGGGGGGAGGGCAGAAGAAAGCACACAACTTCCTTTTAATGGACAACAGGGTAAGGGGCCAGAATCAGCTTGTTTAAACCCACACTACTAATATTATGCTCAGGAGTTTGGGAGAATTACACGGATGTTCCCATTTTATTTTGGAATCTGTCAAAAGACCCAGTGAACTACTCTCTGGACAGTCTGGCAGATGGAATCAGGCATGAGAGAGAGCAAAGACAGCAGTTGTTAGAGTGAGGGGAAGCAAGTTGTGAGTGCAGGATTTGAAAATATCCTGTGTACTTGAAATGTTGTATAATATGATATCAGAAAAATAAGAATATTCTAATCCTGAAAAAATAACCTTTTATTTCAGGCATCAATGATTTCTGTTTATTTTAATTAATGAATTAGTCAATTATTATAAAAATATCAACTTTACTACTGTTAAAAACTCAGCAGGGAGCCCCCCAGTATAAGGAGTAATGGCTTATTACTTATTACTTATTGGGATGGCTAATTAAAAGACAGAAGTTGCAGCCTGACCTAGCCTTGGATAAACCTTTCTGCTTCTAGGTCTTAACTAGGCAAAACTTAGTATAACATTCCTTCCCAACTAGGGGCTCAGGAGCAGACAGTCACACCAAAGTGGAAAAGAGAAGTCACATTTAAGGTGGTGTGAGTTGATATAAAATCCATTGAGCTACATCACAATCCAATTCTGAATATATATATATGTGTGTGTGTGTGTGTGTGTGTGTGTGTGTGTGTGTGTGTGTGTGTGTTTAATCTGAGTTTATATTTTCCATGTATTGATAACATGTGTTTCTCTGTGTTCTTTTATCTTTGTTCACCAAGGTAATTGTCCGAGGTGGAGGACACATTTTGCCCTATGACCAGCCGCTGAGAACTTTTGATATGATCAATCGATTCATCTTTGACAGAGGATGGGAACCTTATAATTCATAAGCTACTTTCCTTAAACAGCTAAGAGCTTTAATCACAAAAGAGTAAAAAAAAAAATAAGAATGTCATGTAAATAAGAAATGAATCTTTTATATTTGCAAGTTTTTTTTTCTTATAAATAAAAGTCACCTGAAATGCATGACCCTTTGATTGGAGGTTATTGTTCATGATCACTCCTAAATGAGACTCACATGACTTGATCTAGGGGCTGGGAAGAGTAGGTTCCGATGGAATATCCAATCCTTCTCAGGATAGACAGTTCCCTAAATTAATAGACTCATAACAACATCTGGTTCTGTAATAACGAAACAGTTTATCTCACAACACATTTATACTTGTGACTTTTCTGTTGTGTTGACCGAAATCCCTGGTGTCCAGCAACAGCTAAGGGAAGGAAGGTTAACTTTGGCTGGAGTTTGAGTCCTTCCCTGCAGGAAAGGCACAGCAGTCCCTGGTGGCAGGAGTGTGGAGAGAGGCTGTCACATAGTGGTGGACTAGGAAGCAGAGAGAGAGACTCTGGGCTGGGTTATACCTTGCAGGTTCACCCCTTGGTGCTCCCAGCAGCGCCCCACATCCTAAAAGTTGCACAGACTCTTGAATAAGTGCCACCACCTGGGAAATACTAGTGCACAATATGAGCCCGTGGGGATGTTTCAGATTCAAACTGTAACAGCCTCTGAGGGGGTTGATGAATATTACTGGGAAAACAGCTGAGCAATTCCATCCCAGAGGAGAAGCAGATGATGCAACAGTCTCGGGAAGGGGTCTCAGCATAGAAGGTACCTTGTAGTTCTCAGAAACAGAAGCCGTCCTTATAGAAGAATGACTACTCTATGTCACTAACTCCGATAAGCCGGGGATGTAATGACAAGAGCAAACTCAATCTGCCTCTTCTATTTTGGAGCTTGTTGGTTCAATTGAGTTGTAGATATTCAGTACACAGCCTAAATGTTAGATAGTCATTTTAAATCTGACTTTTTAATTCTCTGCTTTCTGTAATCAAATAAAGAGCAGCCTAACCTTATGTCATTGTTGGAATTAAAACTGAGCTAGCCTGGCACCAAAGTATAGATATTTTGGCATATACATTCATTAACATTCTTCTGACAGAACTGTCTCATCCAGGCATATTTTCCTTTTGACCCCCACCATCTCTGAAATTCTATAGCACATTTAGGTTTTGAGCATATATTTCTCAGGTATAATTTGGCTTACTGAGGAACTAAATTTTACTTTTTCCTCTTCTTGAAAATAGACTTTTTTCTCTATGTACGGATTATACTTTCCCTCCCTCTACTCCTCCTGTTTCATCTCCCATTCCATCTAGATCCACCCCTTCTGTCTCTTATTAGAAATAAAACAGGCTTCTAAGGAACAATAATAAAATAATATACAGTACAATATAGTATGATAAACAAATATTAACACATTAGAATAGAATAAAACAAACAAACTAAAGGAAAATAGCCCACCAAATGGTGCAAGAAACAGATACAGATGCGGATGGCCACTCTTGAACACTCAGAAATGTCCTAAAAACATTAAACTACAAGCTGTAATATATACCCAAAGGGCCTGTAGAGCAGAGAGAGAAAGAGAGAGAGAGAGAGAGAGAGAGAGAGAGAGAGAGAGAGAGAGAGAGAGAGAGAGAAGAAAAAATTAAGATGAAATGTTTTTTAAAAAGGAAAATCCCTGACACAAAAATGTAAGACAAGAAACCTCCAAAGGTGCCATTAAGTTTGTCTTCTGATGGCCATCTACTGCTGGGCATGCAACCTTAAAAGTAGTTTGTTTCTCCGGTGAGACCACATTGGAGAAAATTAAATTTCCATTTGTAAATGGTTATCAATTAGAGATAGCTTCTGGGTTAGGGATGAGGCACGTGTCCACTTCTCCTTTCAGCCCTAGGACCCCATCTGGTGCAGACCCATGTCCCCGTGAGTGCTGTCTCAGTCTCTGTGAGTTCATATGTGTGATGTGTGTGATTATCGTGTTGATTTAGAGGGACTTGTCCATTGTTTCTCTCCCTTCCTCCCTCCCTCCCTCCCTCCCTCCCTCCCTCCCTCCCTCCCTCCCTCCCTCCCTCCCTCCCTCCCCCCCTCTCTCTGTGTGTGTGTGTGTGTGTGTGTGTGTGTGTGTGTTCTCTGTCCCCTATGGCTCTTACACTTTCTACCTCCTCTTCTACAGGTTTCCTGAGCCGTAAGGGGAGGGGGTTGATGGAGGCATCCCACTTAAGGCTCAGTATTACAAGGTGTCTCACTCTCTACCCATTGTCTGGCTGCGAGTCTCTATATTTATTCCCATTTGTTGCAGGAGGAGGCTTCTCTGATGGTGGCTGAATAAGTCACTGATCTATGAGTACAGCAGAATGGCATTAGGAGTCATTCTATTGCTATATTGATTATCTTTGTTTTAGTTACTTTGTTTGTTTGTTTGGTAGAACAGTAGTATTTGGTTTTGCCCTAGTTCCATGTCTAGTCTAGGTTTTTGGTCACTCAAGCAGTGTCAGGTATCAGTTCCATCTCATGGAATGGGCCTTGAACCAAACCAGACACTGGTTGGTGACTTTCATAAGCTTTGTGCCACCATTGCACTAGCATAAGGTGCAGGCAGGACCCCACTGTAGATCAAAGAGCTGGTGGCTGTGTTGGTGCTTGTTTTCCTTTGACAGAATGCAGAGTACCTCCTGTACCAAAGACACTAGAACAGAAGTGACAGCTCTGTGTAGGCCCAGCTCAACCTCTCCATGTTCAGTGAGTTGTGTATGTGTTGTCTTCAGCAATGGGTTCTTGCTGTTAGTTTGTCAAGAGCAACCTATATTCTTAGCAACAGCCTGGGTTATTTGGAAATTCCCATAGGACCTCTTTGGCCAACAACTCAATTAGATGTAATTCCAGCAGTGGAGGCTTCATTTGGTAACAAGAGTTGGGCAGTTGAGGCTCTGTCTCCCCCATTATTTGGTGAGTTCATTAAGATCTCCTTCAAATGTGTATATATTTTAGGAAACTTCTGCTATATTAGGTTTCCACAAAGCCCCCCACATGACCTTTAATTTTAGTTGCATCTCCCAAGAGTCTCTCCTTGATGCCTCCCATTTGATTCTGCCATTCTAGTGCCCCTCAGAGTCACATGGTTTCAAATGGAAGGAGGTCCTCATTAAAAGAGACACACTAATCAGGAAAAGGCCTTCTCCATCCTGTCTATCTCAGGCAAAGGTTTTGTTGAAAGTGTTAGAGATTGTAAGGATAGTTTTGCTCTTGATTTGGTATTGTGCTTAGATCAAGATGGAAACATTACCAAACATCTGTTTCCAAATTCTCCTATTAAAGATTTAAATCTTGTAAAAAAAAAAAATCTCAATAATTGTGGGCATGCCACTGTACCTTGCAAGGTCAGTCTGTGCTTCCTTTGGAAAGAATACATGTGAGGTGGCACCCTGCCATTGGCCACTGGCCAACAGAGATGCTATCACAAGGCAATGGGGTGACACAGAGACCACTTGCTCCTTCCCCACCAATAGTGGAATGCTACAGTTTGCAAAAAGTGCTTCTTTGAAACTCATCTTGTGGCAGAGCCTCAGAAGCCTTCCAATATGATTATGGATGAACATTCTTTTTAAAATTTATTGAAGCTGTGACTAGGTGCATTCAGAATTAGATGCATTTTTGTGTGAAGTGTTCCTTTTTATATAGGGGCCACATTTTTCATAAAAAAATTCTGTAATGCATTATTAATAAATGTTCACACATTAAAAAAGGACTGAAGTATTACAAAGATCTGGAAGCTTTTATGAAGTTAATTTGATGTTTTGAATTTGAATTTAATCACTGATGATTTTGTGTCTGTTATAAAGTTCAGTTCTTGGCAACATGCTGGACTCCTCCTCCAAGAAATTCCCCCTCTACAGGTACTACAGGCTTCTAGAATGGGAGGGTATAGTGACCAACAGCATTCAATATGAGTGAGGCTTATTTATGCTCTCACTTCAAAATGAAGTAAATATATATACATATTCTAACAGTTTCTCTGGATATCTCATAAGAAATAGTCACCCCACTTGGAGAATACCTACAAAAACTCTTTTCAGTTAATCTTAATAACTTGTTTTTCTTTAGCTTCTTCTAATGAGGAATGCCTTCCACTTGGAACCATATAACTCTGTAAATTGACCTTAACAGTTGCCATGGACTAGGAAACTAAGCAATAAAATAGACTCAACCCTCAACAAGATATCCAATAGCTGTGTTACAAATGGCCTGACCCAAGATTTCCCCAAATGGGCAAAACATAGCCACACACTGGTCCTACTAAAGGTTTTAACAGTGACATTCCAGAATGCAAATGTTTTGTACTATTAAAAATCAAACACATTTTAAAGAAGTTAGATATTTTATATGTATGTGTGTGTGCACGCACACGTGCAGCAGGAGTGTGTGTGTGTGTGTGTGTGTGTGTGTGTGTGTGTGTGTGTGCGTGTAGGGGGTAGCCTGAGCACATACCTGTCTACACAGTGCACATGTGGAGGGCACTGTGATGGTCAGTTCTCCTCCATTGTGGGGTTCTGTGAGTTTTGTTGGTCAAGTTCAGGTCATCAGGTTTATTTCATTTCTTAAATTTATTTTTGTGAGATAGGTTTTTACTTAATTTAAGTTTATTTGATTATTTTATTTTATTGAAAAAGAATCTTACTATGTAGACTTTTATAGCCTTGCAGTTATGGCAGTTATTCTGCTTCCCAAGTGCTAGCATTATATACATTAGCCACCACACCCAATAAGAACTTAGATATTTAAAATTTGATATTTATTTTACCTTCTGTAGTTTCCACTTTGGTTAAAATGCCCTGTGTTGTATAACCCATGTGATAAGAATATAATTATACATTTGAATATACCATCACTGTTTCTGTTTTGCAAAGCCATGTGAGCTCAGAGGTACATGCATGCTGAGGAAGTTCTGCACTAGAAACTACATGCTTAGCTAGCCTCACATACTTTTAACGAAGAGGTTGACAGCAACAATGTTTGGACGCTGCTGTTTGGGAGGACCAAAAAAAAGTCTAATTTAAAGTAGTGTTAAGTTTAGTGATGATTTTCTGAAATTATAAGAAGGAAGGGACCATGATGCCTCTGGGGTAATGCTGATTTGAGTGGCTATGCTGCCACCTTGGACCATGGTGATATCTAGCACTAGACTGCTACCAAGGACTGCTAGGTCTGGCTCTATCTGTGGTCCTACCACAGCCAGGGTCTGTGTTGATGTCCATGGCCTGTGTTAACACCGAAGACCACATGGATGCCCAGGATTTGGGCTGACACCTGTGACCATGCTAGTGTCTGAGGGCCATGATGTCTGGGTCTATGTCCCTACCGGAGCCAGGGTCTGTGTTGATGTCAGTGGCCCACGTTGCTACCAGGGGCCATGTAAACCATGTGTGTTGAAATCCAAGGACCATGCTGAGTCAGTCCCACCTTTCTGAGAGATCTGGCCCTGTCCCTCAAAAACCATAGACGAGCTGGCCTGTCCACACTTGGAGGAGCTGGCCCCAATGACTCAGACCCTGGGAGACCTGGTTCTGTCTCTCATGGGAGAGCAGCTCTATATGCAGGAGAGCTCGTCTCAACAGTATGGGTGCAGGAGAGCTGGCTCCACTCCTCACCTGAGGTGGGCAGACCCATTGGAACCCAGGACTGACCACTTAGCTACCACCCAGGTCTATATCCCCCACTTTGAGTTGGCCCATCCCAGCATGTACCCCATCTATGACCTGCTGGAGCATGGAGTGGGGACTGGTCCTGTGGAACTATAGCCAAAGGATCTCTATGACATGGCAACAGCAGAATATCTGATCAGAGATTCAGTGAGGGTCTAGTATTGATGGTGAACCAGAAGCCAGAGGCCTTGAACCAGACCAACAACTTATTACAGTGAACACTTGGAAGTAAAGCTGTTTGGACAAAAGGTTATACTGTGTGCCACAAATAGCTCCCAGTGTCACTAGGATGAACGAAGAGGTCATGGAGAGAGGAGAAAGCCAGAGGATCAGAGGGCAATTTTGTTTGTTTATTTCACTTTTTGACTTTTCTTTGGGGGGGGGGGTGCAAAGGGTGAAGGGTAGAGACATGGTATTGAAAAATGAGTGGGATTGGGGTGCATGATGTGAAATTCCCAAAGAATCAATAAAAAATGATGTTAAAGAGAGAGAGAGAGAGAGAGAGAGAGAAAGAGTGGGAGGGGTAGGGAAAAGGGAAGAGGAGGGAGTTAGGGAAGGGGAAAGGAGGGAATGAGGGCAGTAAGAAAGGGGAGAGAAAAGGAGAGGGGGGGAAGGGAAAGGAAGGGAAGGGGAGAGGTGGGAAGCAGTGGACACCACTTACTTTACTTGAACATTTTCATCCACTGGGCTCATGAGAAGCCACAGAAACAATGCTTCATATGAAAATGCATTTGAATTTTGAGTCTCTGCAAAGTGCTAAGAGCTGTCATTTAATGAATGTTGTCAAATTATCTCTTGTTATCCCACCAGAAATAGGATACATACAGCCAGAAACCAAGGTCTTAGTCTTGTCATAAGTCATGTGACTATCCCCACTCCATGAATGGAAATTCTGGTGCTCCTTCCTTGACCCTCCCTGCCTCTGTTGGTGCCTAAGCCATGCTGTGCCAGTCTTATGCTGTTTGAGAACCACCCTGTCCTTCATGCAGGGCCCTTAAAGGGTGATGACTGGCCAGAGACTCTTCAGCTTCAACATTACATAAGGAGCTTGTCTCTTGGGTAATATACAGCTACCTGTACAAACGTGTTGACTTTGTCTGACTTAGTATAGTGGTTATTGCTATTAAAATGCTGGAAATTTAAAAAGCATTCAGGGGTGAAAAAATCTGAAAGTGATTAATTTTGTTGCCTCTAAGACACTGAGCCTAGGAATTAAACACAGACCATTGTGATTTCTATCTCCTGGAGAGTGAGTGAAGACATCTGGTCAACCATTTAGCAGGCCTTTTGGCAAAGTAGGTTGTGTGACTCAGGGCTGAGTGAATTCCCCAGGGCTCTGGCTGTTTTAGGAAGCCAGGGTTGTAGCTGCCGCCTAAATGGATTTTTCAGGAAGTGCTGTGTGCTGTTGCATCTAGCAAAATCTTTTGGCAAATAATAATCTTTTCCTTAAATGCTCAATTTTCAAATTGCAGAAATAAGGGATGCTCATTGCAAAGTAAATAAACAAATAATCCCATAGCAGACACAAGTGACTGACTACTGGTAACTTGTATCCATGCTTCAAAAACTGACATTTGTGGGAGAGACAGGGCCACTACCAAAATATTATGCCAAACAAATAAAGATATACCCCTAAGATATCATGACTGAAAGAATGAGGCATAGCTGGATTCTATGTTTGGCAGCCCCAAACCAAAATCTGACTACCACACACCAGTGTCAAACCTCAGTGGAAAGATGAAGGCCAGATTCTGCCTGTTGACCTGCACGGGAAATACGCGGGAATTCCCCAGTGAGTGTTTACAACAGAACTCACATGTATATCTAGCAATTTCCAAAACTATCTGAAATTCTCACACATGGGGGGAAAAGAGGGCAGCTAAAGAAATGCCCCAGGACTGGGGAAGAGAGCAAATGATACACACAATAGGACCCCGTGGCGTGTGGCAGTCAGTGCTGGGCACAGAGCTTGCTGGATAACAGCCATATCTTCCTGCCACTGCACATCCTGAGGAGCCGCACTAAACCAAGAGACAGAACTCTTTCTGGGTGATAAGGACCCAATGTCAATACGATCTCATGCCCAGCCCTTGAAGCCTCTACAAGAGAGAAAGAGCCTGTAATGGGAGGTGCCGACTTCATGAATATTTATTCCAAAGTAAAGGAGTGTCTAGTTGCTCCCCATTGAACAAAAGTGGGCGCTGCCCAAGGCTGAACCTCTACAATGGTGTGCAGGGACCGTGAGGCTCAGAGCATGCCTCCATCTAGCTCTTATTTTCCTCCCCCTTTTCCCCATAGTGTTTTTTTTTTTTCCTTCAAAATCTCTTCTGTAATTGATAGAGGAAAAACACTGGGTCCACAACAATCCCCAAGTGAGCATGACTTACTTTCCACCTTCTTGTGTCTATACAGCCCAGGAAAGATCTAGAGGTCCATATGCCTAATGGCCTTGGGAGAGTGTAAAGTGATATCTCTGTATTAAAATCCCCACAAGGGGGTGGGTAGGTGGGGCGGCAGTAATGGCTAGGACAGGCTGTCCTTGGCTGACTCCAGCCTCCCCAGGGATAAGACCTATTCTTTAAGGAGGACATTTTGAAATAGCCCTATCCTGTGATTTACTGGAGGGAAGTAGCAGAGGCTTGGCAGCCAAAATAAACAAAAGATCAAAAAAAAATAGAGATGGCTTCTACGATAAAAGCTTGAACCGGTGCTGCATTGGAAAACTGAGGTTGACCTTGGGCAGTGTGGAGACACCTTGGGCAGGGACTTGGTTACTCAGACAGCAGCACCTTCCCCAGGATATTTCAACAGTTGGGGTGTGCTGCGGAAGACAGGAGATCTCCAATATGTCATTGCTCTTTCAAATGAACTCTGCTGATATGCCCAAAACCTTCCATAGGTCAGGCTGGAGTCACAGAACTGCTCAGAGAAGGTGTACTTCCTTAGCCAATGAGATACATAGCTCTCTCATAAGTGGTCAGACTCTGCAGAGCTTTGCCTCTGCAGAAAAGCTCAGAGACAGGAGAAAGAGGACCAGACCAGGAGTGCCCCAAGTTTCTGTTACTCTTACTTGTCAGAGAATCTCCCCTCAACCCTATCTCTTTCTCCTCCCCCCCCCCCACTTCATAAAAAGAGATCCAGTAGTCTTGGCGCTAGAGCGATGCCTCAGTGACTGAGTGCTTGTTACCCTTGCAAGAAGACCAGGGTTCAGTTCCCAGCACCCATAAAGCGGCACACAACACACATAACTCCAGTTCTAGGGGGATCTACGCCCTCCTCTGACCTCTGCCTGGGCACATGCACGGTGTACATAAAGACACGCAGGCATAATATTCATATGTATAAAAATAAAATAAATCTTCTAAAAATGCAGTTTAAAATATCTATGCAGGTAAAATAAAAATGTCATTAAATAAATAAATAAATAAATAAATAAATAAATAAATAAATAAATAAATAAATCAGTAATCCTGTGTTTCTAGGCTCTATACAGAGATGAACCCCAAAAGCAGGAACAGGAAGGGTTGTGTCTTTCTCCCCTAACTCTTGCTTCAAGCAACTACCTGCATTCCTACCAGAGGACTGGGAGTGAAACAGGAGCAGAATCTAGAGGTGACACTAGGGTAGGCTGTGGTGGTATGTAAACAAGACATGAAATGCAGCCACAAGTGACAAGGCTCCTTTTACTGAGATGCCAAGCTCGGCAGGAGACTGACAAGGATCACACAGGCAATGAGGCTGTTTACTGACAAAGGGAGCTGTGGGCTTTTATAGATTCTTGGGTGCACTAATCTGGTAATTTTCTATTTGTCATTTGCAATTTCAAAAGTCGTCTCTGTGTGCAGTCATCCTGGTATTGTACTTGTGGGCTAAAGAAGAAGGGAACAATAGCCCATGACACTTGTCTAGCAGGTGACATGGTCTGTGTGTTCTCTGGAGTGCCCCAGGGCTTCCTGGGAGGAGTCTTGCTGCTAGCCTTTCCCCAAACCCACTTAAATCCACCTAGACTGTACTGTCCTGCCACTGTGGTTTCTAATGCCCCACTCAGAGCACCGTGGGCCAGTGACTAACTGATGACATCAATCCCCTGGTTTTGAAGGTTTTCCACAAGCTGGCTCTGTCCTCCATCTTTTGGGTTCTCCTACCTGTAGTCAAGTGAGATTATTGACCCTCAAGCAGACCCCACTTCCATTTTTGCCTGGATTTTGACTATCGATCATGCCCTATCCAGGGAAATGGTAACCAACCTTCAAGATCCTACTGAGGTGTGAGACGATTAAGTTTTACACCTTTCGGCTTCCTCTCTCCTCCCTGTCCTGCCCAATACAAGCACTCTTTCCATACACTGCCTGCTACATCGGCGGAACTCACATTCTTGCCCTCCGGCTAAGCTGCTTCACATCTTCCTTTCTCCTCCTTCCCCATGTGTGAAAGCTGCTGTCTTCACAGCTCAGAGTCTCTGTGGCAGGGAGGTGAGAAGAAGGATGAGGGGCAGCGAGGTTCTGGAAGTGATGTATATGGCTTTCCTTTTCCAAAAGCCAGAGGCCCAAGGGGAAGATGGGGCTTGAGGAAGCAGAATGGCTTAGAGAAACCTTCGAGAACAGCAGCCTCGAAGTAATTCTCCTGAGCAGAGAAATTCTGTTCATCCTCTTCTCAGGTGGGGGTGGGGGAGGGTGGGGTGGGGAGGGGACCCAAGCTGGGTGGAGGCTCTACAGAACCAAGAATTTAAGACCTGCCCGGAAGCTGCAGTAGGCCAGCGAGTGGCCACAGGCACAGGGACTGGCACAATGTGAACGCCTCACTGGCAGAGGCCCTCTCCAGACCTAAGATTCCCTGGCCCTGACACAGCCCTGGGCACACTGAGATGAACCTCCCACTTGCCAGTGTGAACCCAGCATGCAAAAGAAAAGGGGTTTAAAAAATGAACAATTGTATTTATATCACCTGAACTTGTCGGTTAATGTCTGTCCCTGGCATTTTAATACACAAGTCATTTTCCCTTTGAGGAAGAGAATCCAACTTTATTAGGCAATATTAATTGCATGGTTACTGTGAGTCAGACACTGCTCTAGATAGTAATGACCAAGGCTGTAGATTCCTTCTCAAAGACATCACAATGGTGGGATGTCAGTGTGTGTGTGTGTGTGTGTGTGTGTGTGTGTGTGTGTGGTGTCCCAGACACACTGGTAGGAGCTGATTTTGTTTACATGACAATTATCCCACCACACTCGGTCTCCTATTGGTGATGCTGTTCAGGGGATGGGGCCCAGATGGAGGAAATGGGTTCTACCAGCTGCAGCTCTCTACCTCCTGACCCCTGCAGTGGCATCCCAAGCTCCCTCACTGCTGGTCCCAATGACATTCCTTCCCCCCTCCATATCCCCGCCCCCATCAGGTATGTTGTCACATGGATGAGAAAAGTAACTAATTAGAAAGCAAACCTTATCCGGGTTAGTGGAAGAAAACAGCTGTAGAGTCCTTCCTGACAGCTGACATGGACCTGCAGGAACAACACTGGTTCTGCTGCTGTGGGACCAACGGGGGCTCTGGGAAGACAGTAGAAGAGTTGGGATGGCAGAGTCACAGGAGGTGTCTGATCATAGTGACGGCTTGGGGCTTATTTCCATCTCTGCTTTCTCCTAGAGTGACAAGCACTCCACATGTGCGGGAAGCAGTTGCTAAATACAGAATGGACTGCACATGCCTACTCAGGCCTTATTAAAAATAATACGTAGCACAAAAAGTGTGGGACATGAAAATTTACTCATAAGCTAATGGCATAGGTATATCCACTTTTAAATGCTCAATGCACTTCTTTTTTTTTTCTTAATTTGTAGAGCTTAATTTTTCCATATTGAAGAAATTATGTCCTTTTTTCCTCATTTCAACATGAACAATTAAAAAATTATGACAAGACTTTTTTCATCATGCTGCTGCCAAGGCCATACAGATCTGGGTGGCCTGGGCTTCCATCTGGGGGGTATGGTGACATACGAGCCCAAGCCCATGGCTTAGTCAGTGGCCCTGCTGCAGCAAGCCAGGGTTTGTGTTGATATCCATGCCTCCTGCTACCATTGAAGTCCATGTGGATGCCCCAGATGTGAGCCACCATCTGTTGAAGTTCAAGGGCCTTTTGGGCTGAGCCTTGCCCCTCACTGGCCCTGGGAAAGCTGGTTCTGCCCCTCATGGGAGAGTTGACCCCAATGATTCCAACACAAGAGGGCTTTCCTCCCCCTTAAGAAAGCTGGTCCCACCTCTCACCATGATGTGGGAGATCTGGCTCTGTCCCTCGCCTGAGGGGGATTACTGAGGGAGGTGGTCCTAGTGGCCCCTACTGACCAACTCAGCTACCATCTAGGCAAACATCCAAAGCTTGGAGTTGGTGCTCTCCAACATCTATCCCATCTATGACCTGCCAGAGTGATTGACAGGACTGTCCATGTGGAACCATAGCCACAAGATCTCCAAGGCTCAGGGCAGTCACGAGATACCAAGGAGAGATTTGGTGAGGGTCCAGTAATGATGGTGAACCAGACGTCAGAGGCCTTGAACCAGACCAACAACTCATTGAAATGAACACTTGTAAATAAAGCCGAGGGGACAAAAGGGTGTGCTGTGTGGTAACCACAGCTCGCAATGTCGCTAAGCCTAAAGAAGAGGTGCTGGCTAGAAAGGCAGGGAAGAGAGGAGAGAAGTGTTTGTGGGTTTCTTTTGTTGTTGTTGGTTTGTTTTATTTTTGTTTTTGTTTTAAAGTAATATTTATTTAATTTTAAATTTTATTTTTTGTGGAGGGATACTATAAGGGTGAGGGGCAGATATGGAAGGACTGGGAAATGAGTAGGATTGGGGTGCATGATGTGAAATTCCCAAAGAATTGATAAAAAAATTATGTTAGATTTTTTTCATGCATTATATTTTGCCCAACTCCTCTAAGATCCCCCCCACTCTCCTGCCATGTTCTTCATGATCTTTCTCAAAAAGAAAGAGAAAAGTAAAACAACAAAATAAACAACAGAATAGACACACACACACACACACACACACACACACACACACACACACACACACGCAGAATCCGTTGTTCATTTTAATAACATCATTTAATTCAAAGAAATTCTGGCTTCAGTAATTTAGGTCAAGCTCTCCTGAGGCTATTGAGTCTCCCTGGGGACCACAGGTCCTCTCTGAGCCACCAGACTGAGTGGCAGTGTGCTGACCCAGTCGCCTCTTTTAGTCTTTTGCTACAGGAAGCCAAAGTCTGGTCACTAGCTTAGGAAAAGTTTTGCTTCAGAATGAACAGGGGTTGTCATTATGAGAATAAGACCAAGTCTGTGACAATCCCCTCCTGGGTTTGGGTTAGACCTTGGAATGCGTCCTAGAGAGGCATTCAGTTCCTCAAGCCTTTGCATTTACAGCTAGTGTCTGCCCCCAGCTGTTCCTAATTCTCTGGAGGAATGACTCGGCTTGCTTCAACGTCTACAACTTGTAATTTCTTAAAGGAGACAGAAAATACTACTTTTTAAAACTAAAGCAGATCATCCCAACTTAAATCACCTATAGGTCCCATCATAAAAACTAAAACATAAAGTATATTTATTTTCAATGTATAGGTAATAACTCTACAACTTTGCAAAGAAAACTTATGCCTTTCACATAAATCAAACAGCCAATGGAAGCCTCCTGTCTTTCCAGGTACTTTGGGGACAGCTTTCAGGAAACTGTGGGGTTTTTGCTGAGGGGTCCTCAGCCCTGGGAGAATTAGGAGGCATGTTCAGGAACAAAGGGGAGGCACTGTTGAATGTTTTCTTGGAGCAAATACAAATTCTACAGGTGAGCCAACATTGTAATGGTCTGAAGATGTATTTTCACTGTGCTGACACAGCTTTTGCCCATGAGCAACAAATACATTTATTCAAGACTTGCTTTACTTGAAGGAAAATAAACCAAAGGCATGGCAAAATTCATGGGAAATTAAAGAGAACCCTCTCCCCTACCACTGACAAATAGTCAAGATGATTAGAACCAGGTGGAAAATGGATTCCAGGTGTCCAGGTGGGTGGGATGTCCAATGATAGAGAAGCTTATCTTGGCTGGCATAGCCCCAAACTGCTGTATCACTGGCATAGCAGAGAGACTGCCTGCCTGCCTGCCTGCCTGCCTGTTTTATTTCCTTCCTTCCTTCCTTCCTTCCTTCCTTCCTTCCTTCCTTCCTTCCTTCCTTCCTTTCTCCCTCCCTCCCTCCCTCCCTCCCTCCCTCCCTCCCTCCCTTCCTTCCTTCCTTCCTTCCTTTCTTCCTTCCTTCCCTCTGTCCCTCTGTCTCTCCATTCCTTCCCTTTTCCCTCTTCCCTTCTTCCCTCCCTCCCTCTTTCCCTAGAGTAATGAGGCTGCCTAGGATCTTTTATTTTTTTTATTTATTTAATTTTTTTTTTTTTTTTTTTTTTTTGAGAAGAGGGTGTATATAGAGGGACTGGAACAGTGATTGCAAAGTTGCCATCCCATAGACTGGAGAGCTAATCTTGTCATTCTCCCAAAGCCATGGGTTTCAAAACAACATTTCCATTCCTGAGATAATAAAAGACCTCTGTAGCTGTCTCACAGTCACTTCAGTGGGTTATTGGATGCTCTGAGCTTAACCAGACCTGCAGAGAACCCCCAGTTAATTCCATCATGTCGCTTCTAATGTCATCACACAGAGCAGCTGGCAAGAACCCATTTTCCAATTGCTAATATCCTTTCCCTCCCTTGCTCATCCTGCCAGAAGCACTCCCAGCTCTGTGTCTGAATCTCCCCAGAAAAGATCATTTCTTTTTTTTTTTTTTTGGCAAAATGGTTTCCAGAGAACAACAATTTCCATGAGAAAAGTGAATTTAAAGCTCACTCATTGCAGTCAGCACAATGGGAAAACCATTCAAGGTATTGATGCTAGAGTTGCAGGAGTTGTTTGCATGGGATTTTATTATTGTTATTATCATTACTTTGCTTTAACACACTGGAGACCACACTCATTTAGGGAAGGGCAATTTGTTAATGTTCTAATTCAATCCAGAAGCCATTCAAAAAAGCAACATGAGAGCTAGGAGGACCTTTGTGTTTAGTCCTGGGTTCATAGCTCCTCATAGAGGGCCTGGCACTTGGCACATATTCGTTCATCTTTGTTATATAATGAACTGGGTATTTTCTAATGGGAAACCGTGCTTGATCATCTTTGGATTCTGCAGTGTTTCATATGAAAACAGAACTGGTTACCCATCTTGAATTAAGAAAAATGTGAGCTAGTTCTACTCTTAGAAGACAACAAGGTCCTTAAAATAGAATGTTTAAAATCTTGCTTTCTTTGAATTTGTAAATTTCTGCTCCTCATTAGGAAATCAACTCTTTCATGCAATGAAAATTCTATCTTGTGTCAGAGCAGAACATATGGATTTCTTTTTGGCAGTTGTAAACTAAACCTTGCTGGTAATGCTGTAGTAATGGACTGTGATTGTCTCCTCCTCTTTTCTCAATGTCTGCAGAGACAATTCTGGATTTGGGTAGGAGAGCATAATTCAAATTAGATATGCTAAGAGGGTAGTTCCTCCTTTCCCCTCATCTGAACACATAGAAAGCACCGGGTTCTAAAATCTACTCCGTATTGCTTTATTCTTCATCGCAGCTACCTGAGCCAAGGATCAAAGAGCTGAGCAAATAGAGTTTCAGCCACTGATTTTACATCTTAAGGACAGTCAATGTCAGCGTTAGGATCCCAAGAGCTACAGGCCCCATGCCAGACGAAGCTGGGCAGCCCTTCTCCAGCAACTTTTAAAAAGTCGGTCTCACTTATAATGAAAGGACCAAATCCAGATTGCTGAATGAATTTCTCAGAATGAATGAGTATGTCCCAGATGTGCTTACAGATGAGCAAAGAGTCCCTGGGACCCTAGAAATAAAATGGGATAAAGATGTCAGGCACAGAATGGAGTCCTCTGAACAAAACTCAGATGTAAGCCTAGGAGTTTCCAGGGATGCCTTGCACCTGGGCCTAGTGGCTCCATATCATAAGGGGCAAAACAACTGTGTGATCAATTGAGTCCTGGAGTGTTATGAGCAGTTTTCCCCACCAGCCTGGTCCCACAGCTGCATCAGCCCCAAATAACACACAGAGACGCTGTATTAGATATAACGCTGTTGGCCTGTTACCAGTATTTCTTTTTGGCTAGCTCTGTCTTAAATATTAACCCATTTCTATTAATCTAAGTGTTTTCACATGGTCTTACCTTACTGGTAAGTCCCTATGTCTTGACTCTCCTACTACATCTCCCAGAATCCTCCTTGTGTCCTAGTCCCGCCTATCTTGCTTTCCTATAGGCCAACAGGAATTTATTCATTAACCAATAAGAGAAACATATTTACAGAATGACATCTCCCATCATCTCCTCTTTTCTGTCTAAATAAAAAGAAGGGGTTAACCTTATCATAGAAAGATATATAACAAAACAGTTATCAAATAAGAACCACAGTTAATAATGTTTAGTCCATTAACATTTAGCAAGATTTAAAGAAAATATTTCATTATCTATCCTATCTTTGTGAGTCTAAAGTCCTATATGTAACTTATCTTTACATATCTTTAATCCTAACTAAGGAAAACTATAACCATAACTCCATCAACTCCATCAAAGACCACAGAAGGATAATATATAAACTTTAGAAATGACAGAGACCACTTGCCTGGTCAGTCACCCGAAGTTCTTCTATAATGTTCCATCTTTAGCCCATAGGCCATAGTGTGTCTGGCAGACTCCTCAGCAAAGTAGTAAATTTCAAACTGTCCCACCTGTGTTGGCAGTTTGTCAGTCTGTGTCCTATAGAATATCTGGCAGACTCTTCCATGAAGCAGGAACCCTGTAGCACTGTCCATCTTGTCTCAGCAGTCACTTTTCTGTGGGCCCCGCATGTCCATTTTATATAGCAAAAAGTCAAACAGTCCAGGCAAGAGCAGTATCTAGCCCAAAAGGCTAGTACTGCCATATTGGAAGTAAACTCCCTAATGAGTTTTTTCAACATCCATCTTCCTTCTGATGCAGGTGGTGTAGCCAAGAGCAGTTATATCTCACTGTCAAGAAAAACCCTAAACCATTTTAAATGCCATATTCTGTAGGTCTTTGAAAGGTTTGAAGAATAGTTATCCATCTCAAATGTATCTCTGAATATTTAGAAACCCTAATTAACATAACTGTAATAACTATCATAGGTAACTCTCTATAATCTGTACTAAATTATACATTACATTTTTAAATGAGATATATAAACACAATACCTAAACAAGAGAAGAAATTTACTTATCACAAAATTGACCTTACATTTGTATCAATAAATAAAACTGCATTCCAAAACAAAGTAATCATTTCTATACCATAATCAACTTTTTACCTTTAAAATGAGATTGGTTGTGGTCATTAACCATTTATAACTAACCCCATTTAAATGAAAACAAACATTTATAAACAATATTTGGGAATTTGGGCATCGTTCTTTCCAAACTGCTTCCTGCTGGTTGGGGACGCTGTCGTGGGGATCCTAAGAAGCTGCAGAAATCCTGGCTGTAGTGGTCTGCAAGGCTGCATTGTCCCAGCTGTTTTGAATGTTAGATCACCTGGTCCACTGTTTCAGGGGGTCTTACTTGATCAGACTATGTTAGTCTGGAAGGAATCCACAGCTTTTCATTTTCTGTAGAAACAAAAATAGAAATCCTTTTCCCCAGTAACCTGTCCTTAAACCTAAATTTTGGAGTCAAAGCATTTTTTAAAATATATAAATTGGATTAATTCAGCAGCGTTTCTTATACAGCTTTTGCTATTTTCTCAGCAATCAAACAATACAAAGACAATACAATAGCATCCAGTATCCAGACTCTCTGTGTATTTTCCATCTTCATGTGGCTTTTTATTACTCGATTTCTTTTACATTTATTTATTTATTTATTTATTTATTTATTTATTTATTTTTGTTTATTGAGACAGGGTTTTTCTGTGTAGCTTTTGCCTGCCCTGGAATTAACTCTGTATACCAGGTTCATTTTGAAATCTCAGAGATCTGCTTATCTCTGTGTCCGGAATTGTGGAATTAAGGGTGTGTGCCACCATATCCAGCTACTCTTTTTTTTTTTTTTTTTTTTAAACCACTTTATCCTGTTTCTTTTTCTCTCCCAAGACTACATATATTTTAAAACACGCTGTAAACCATTAGAGGCTTTTATTTACCTGAACCTATCTTTACTATAAATCTTTATCTTTTTCTGGCCACGAGTCTTATATCTGGTAAACAACAACATGGCTAAGATGAAAGCTACAGCTGTATTTGCCTCAGTCTATCCAAGATGGTGGGACTACAATTACCGCCAGCACCGAGAGCTGTGCTCACTGCCTTGGTCTATGCTGCCATCAAGCATCATGCTACCAGCTTGGAGATATGGTCATTGCCACTGCCAGCTCTTGTGCCACCATTAAGCTGTTAACAGGGTTTGCCACTTATGCTGAGTCCAGAAACCTCCCTTAAAGAAGCCAAACAAATCTCTGCTTGTTTCTAGCAAAACAGAGTCCAACTCAGAAAAATGCTGCTACCAAGGAGCCTTGCTTGTCTCTGTTCTTTTGTTTCTAAAACCCCTTTTTAAGTTTCTCTAAGTTTTAAGTGAAAGTTCTTGGGCCCCACGTTGCTGGCATTGTTTTGTTATGAGCAGTTTTCCTGGGCAAAACTACTGGTTGATCATATCAAACCTGGGGCTCCTGAGAGTTCTTCTTGGGTGATGCAGCTCATGTGTGAAATTCTAGTATGAAAAGTGACTAGAGAGCTCTCCCATGTGCACTGGTGGTTTAGGATGAACTTTTCATGTACCTTCTGTTCTGGCATTTTTGAAACCCATTTCCAATACATAGACTTGGTGATTCCAGGCTTATAATTCTTGCTGCTAGGAAGGTTGTGGCAAGAAATTCACAAGTTCAAGGCTATTGTGGTGCACTCAGCATGATCCTGTCTCAAAATAAAAAATAAAAACAGACTTGGGACATAGCTTAGTGATATAGCACTGGCCTTGTCAATGTGAAGTCCTGAGTTCAATTTCCAGTACACAAAGAGTGTTAAATGTGCCAATGATCTAGTTATAAACGCATGTGTAGATGTAGATACTTAGAAAAGTAGTCAGCTAGGGTCATCATTCATCTTAAATAACTATGGAGTATATTAAATGTTCAGCGTTTTATACAGGATATTAGAAATGGATGCAAATGCTAGGTATTCCCAGTGAGAAAATCCAAAAAGAAAAAAAAATCTTCCTTTCATGTCTCTTGATACTTTAACTGAGCATTTAGAAACATAACCCATGTGAATCTTTTAGAATTCAGCCTCCCACAAAAAACAATGTGGTTCGGCTATGTTTAAGCTTCTTGGGGCTTAAGTGGATTTGGATATTTGTGTTTCTTGTCAGGATTAGCTGATTATTAGTTAGACATTTGGTTAATGTAGCTGACAGTGAAGTTGATGGTATAACTGCGTTCCTTCCCAAAGAAGCTTTGGTTTTAGCCTTTAAATAGAATTTCCTTGTCACGGCTACTCAGATTTGCCAAGGATTCTGCCTTATAGGATTGTGCCAATGATAAAAGAAGTTGCATCCCTGTTGAGCACGGAGGAGGCTAGAGATTCATCTTAGGATATGATGCTGTAGGCCTATTGGCTACAATGTCTGTGAATGATTGAGGATTCCTGTCACACATTAAGTTGCTATGACAGTGTGGACCTGCTGAAGAGAAATCCTGCCTGGGGGAAAGGCCACTGAAAGTTGGCCTGGCAACCGCAAATGCCTTCCCCACTTTGGAACATTATAACAAGTGAGGAAGTGGAAGATAGGACTGGAGAGTCATTTGCACACCTGGAAGGTGAGAAAGCCAGAGTATAGAAACAACAAACTCAACAAGCAGAGGTGTGGGCAATTTCAGTGCAGAGCTGACCTTTTCTCCTCTGGTAAGTAGGGCTCATTGGAGAGGAATGACACAGCCTCAAATAACTGAAGGGGGTGGGGTGGTCTGGGCAGCCCTTCCATACCCGTGTAACTGAATAGGCAGCACTACCTACAAATCATTTACAATACTGTAGCCACTCCTCCCATGAAAGGGAGGCCGAGAAAGCTCAATAATAAAACCAACTGAACTGACTTAACTGACTGCTGCCCCATGTAGAACTACTAGCTACATGGCTAACTCCTTCACAGACTCTAGTCACATGATGGCACAGAGGAGCTGGGGTTCTGTCTACCCTGCAAGATGGAAGATACCTTCAGCTGGTGTTACCCACACCTTCAGCTGGTGTTACCCATGGAGGGGGATGCTGCTGTCTCCCCTACATGTTTACATTATTTTATAAACTGAAAAAAAAAAACATCAAAATGCTGAATCCATTTGAAAGAGAAAGAATCAGGGCACACGTGGACAATAATTTTAAGCAATAGATAACAAGCTACAGATGGATACACTCAGGGTTCTAGAGTTAAGTTGAAGCCTATTTCCCAGTTCAACCGTTTGGCTCCCTGCATGAGAGCATTAGCGTGTGTGACTCCAAATGGGAAGACACAATAAACACGGCTGAATAAACGCCTGGACCCTTCTTTCCTAAAGAGGAAACATTCTTATTGCTCTTACTGATTGAAAGACAGATATGAACTAACCACTCAATGGGGGTTCTCGTGAAAATACCATTTACTCTTTAAAAACAACAACAAAAATCCTGGAATGAGGAAGCTTGCAAGGTACTGACATGGAGTACTCCATCATCCAGTACACAATCAGCACACAAAACTCTGTAAAGCAGAAAGCACATGATAGAGTGTAAACAGCAGAGAATGCAATGCAGAGCATCGTGTGAAACTGCTGCTAGAGAGGCTGAGAAAGAACAGAGCAGGACCAAAGACGGGGAACTGCCCCTATTCCTGGGAGGACACAAGCAGATTCTCAATGCTGTCGTTCTGAAACCACGCCCAGACTGCCACAGCCTGGAGCACACACAATCCAGCCCTGTTATGTGTCCTCTGCTCCCATTGTCAAGGGAGGGAAACCGCTAGCTTCTTCTCTCCCACTGGAGAATACTTTATGTGCTTCTCTTGATAATCTAACACTGTGGTTCTCAACCTTCCTAATGCTGTGACCCTTTAACACAGCTCCTCATGTTGTGGTGACCTCCAACCATAGAATTATTTTCCTTGCTACTTCATAACCATATTTTTGCTACTGTTATGAATCCTAATGCAAATAACTGTATATTCGGATGGGCTTAGGTAACCCCTGTGAAAGGTTTGTTCAACCCCCAGGTTGAGAACAGCTTATCTAACATGAAACTGGTTGGATGAAAAAGGGAACAGAGATGATCTGGAAGGAAGGATGTGGAGTTAAGAAACAATCCAATACCTCTATCCTTGGCTACTAAGCACCTACACATCCCATTATGTCTTCCTAACAATAGCAGCAGCATATTTCTATCAAACTTAACTGTAACGTGAAAAATAAAAGGCCCAGTGATGGACACTGGCGTTCAAACTTCAAGTAGAATTATCTGGGAAGAGGAACTTCCATTGAGAAAATGCCTCCATCAGACTGGCCTTTTGATTAACGGTTAATGTGAGAGGCCCCAGCATATTGTGGAAGGTGCCATCCCTGGGCAAGTGGTCCTGGGTTGGTTAAGAAAGCAAGCTGAGTAAGCTCTGAGGAACAAGCCAGTAAGCTGCAAACTTCCACAGTGTCTTCATCAGGTTCCTGCCTTGAGTTCTGCACAGTGGACTACAACTGTAAGCCATGAAGCCCTTTCCTCCCTAGCTATCTTAGACAGCAAACTAGGACAGAGGCAGGGAAGAAACTGTGAACCACCTTCTTGTTCTGATAACTGCTAATCAACCGGCTGATGGATGATGCTCCTCTCTGAATAATACTTGGTAATGGGCCACACCCATGTCTGATCCACAAACTCTCTGCTTCAGCCTGTACACCAGTCGTTTGTGGCTCTCTGGTGAGTTTAACTGGTATCTCTGAGATGGCTGCTGGTTGAAGTCCTTCAAATTGTTCCCTTAGTCCAGTGGCTTTTACTACCGGACACAGGGATTTCAGGAGATAATGATCCCCCACTGGGCTTGAGTTCAATGTCTTCTCCCTTTGATAATCCCAAGAGGCTTTAGGTGTGAAATGAGGAAGAAAACAATGTCAACAAAACTAGGAGCTGGTCTTCTGCTGTAGATGCAGAACCTATGGCATGATGGGTGCTAGTTATGTGAGAATGCTGGGTAAAGTGACTGCGTTAGTTGCTCATTTTGTTGTGTGACCAAACACCTGATAAAAATAATTTAAGGAGTGAAGGGTTTATATTGACTAGCTACTGTCACGGCAGCAGGGGCATGAAGCAGCTGGTAACACTGCTGGAGATACACACGCGCACACACACACACACACACACACACACACACGCACACACACACACACACACACACACACACAGAGACAGAGAGAGAGAGAGAGAGAGAGAGAGAGAGGCAGACAGAGAGAGAGGAGGAACAGAGGGAGGGAGACAGACAGAGGGAGGAAAGGAGGGATGGGAGACACACACACACACACAGAGAGAGAGAGAGAGAGAGAGAGAGAGAGAGAGAGAGAGAGAGAGAGAGAGAGAGAGAGAGAGAGAGAGAGGTGGGGGAGAAGGGATTTATGACAAAGGCTTACAGGGTGTTGTCTAGCTAGTCCAGCAACATCCATGAATGTCCGTGAATCCAGTAGTTGTTCAGTTCTTGAGTCTGGATGTCTCAGCTGGCCTTTGGCGTACAGCAGAATCCTGAAGAAAGTAGGCTGGAATGCCAGTGAAAGTGTAGATTTGCCCCGAAAGCAAGAGCAAGCAGGCCAAGAGTGAGAGATGAGAGCTCCCTTCTTCCATGTCCTTGACACGGGCTGCCAGCAGAAGTTGTGGCCCAAATTAAAGATGGATTTTCCTGCTGTAAAAGTTCTGGATTGCAGGAGGATCTCTCCAGTCAAAGATCCACACAAGAAGTGAGTCTTCACACTTCGTATCATTTAATTAAGGGGAAAAAATCCTTCACCAGTGTGTGTGGCCATTTGGGATTTAGTTAATTCTCGATGTGGTGACATTAACAATCAAGAGCAGCCACCACATCATCCTATGAGTGCCAGCATCTCCACATCATCCTATGAGTGCCAGCATCATCTTCACATCATACTATGAATGCCAGCATCTCCACATCATCCTATGAGTGCCAGCATCTCCACATCATCCTATGAATGCCAGCATTTCCACATCATCCTATGAGTGCCAGCATCTCCACATCATCCTATGAGTGCCAGCATTTCCAGATCATCCTATGAGTGCCAGCATCTCCAGATCATCCTATGAGTGCCAGCATCTCCAGATCATCCTATGAGTGCCAGCATCTCCAGATCATCCTATGAATGCCAGCATCTCCACATCATCCTATGAGTGCCAGCATCTCCACATCATCCTATGAGTGCCAACATCTCCAGATCATCCTATGAGTGCCAGCATCTCCACATCATCCTATGAGTGCCAGCATCTCCAGATCATCCTATGAGTGCCAGCATCTCCAGATCATCCTATGAGTGCCAGCATCTCCACATCATCCTATGAGTGCCAGCATCTCCACATCATCCTATGAGTGCCAGCATCTCCAGATTATCCTATGAGTGCCAGCATCTCCAGATCATCCTATGAGTGCCAGCATCTCCACATCATCCTATGAGTGCCAGCATCTCCAGATCATCCTATGAGTGCCAGCATCTCCAGATCATCCTATGAGTGCCAACATCTCCAGGAGCACCACTGACTTTCTTTCTTCTCTGTGCCCGGCACAATATGCCTACCCTCCTAAGTCAGTCAGAAGATTTCTCTGAACAAGATGCTCTAAAGGAAGACATGTTATCTCAACACCAAAAGAGATGCAAAACACACACTTCTGTGTTGTTGAGGGATAGTACAAAGCACAGTAATTCCTTGGCTTTGGAAGAAACTGTCATATCCCCTAGGCCACTAGACCCTACAAATGTCACCAACCAGAGCCTTTGATTTTTCTTCAGTGTTATCTCCCACCTCTGCCATACATGTGTCATATCAGGGATCTGGGGCATTTGCTACTTGCTTACTGTGTCCCTATGGACCCTGTCAGCATGATGCCATGTAAAGCCCCTCAGAGAGAGCAGAGGTGACAAGTCCTGTATTGTCATCTGCTGACGAAGAGCAAACTCTTTCTGGTGATCTTTGCCAACCTACCATTAAGAGGAAGAGGTGCCCAGGACCAACAGTTATGCCCACAGCACCAAGAGCTGCTTGCTGTGGTGTGCCCCTTGTAAGGGTTGCTATGCAACCTTGACCTGGTGAGCGGTTATGTCTGTGGAAGTGGGTTTGAGAAGGGCCCCAAACCAACAGGCATCACTGTTGCTGGTACCTCTGGGTCATGGTTTGAGAGTCAACGGCTTTTGGATTTCTGTCTCTGACCTGATTCTGATCTGATACTTGGGTGAGAATCTACCTCTCTCTAATGAACACCTCAGGTATGTGTTATCTAGACCTTTCTACCATATATAGGTATAGGTTTCTACCATACCATAAATTAATAATTTTGTAGTGGTTTGAATAAGAATTGTCCTCATAGGTTCATATATATGCATGCTTAGTCCCAAGTTCAACTGTTTGGAAGGATTAGAAGGTGTGGCCTTGGAGGAGAAGGTGTATCACAGGGGTAGGCCTTGAGATTTTCAAAATCCCAAGCCAGGCCCAGTGTCTCTTTGCCTACTCCCTATGGATCAGGATGTAAATCTTAGCCATTTCTCCAGCACCATGCCTGCCTACAAACCACCATACTCCCTGTCATGATTATAATGGAATAACCCTCTGAAACTATAAACAATTCCCTAATTACATGCTTTCTTCTGTAAGAATTGCCTGGGTCATGGTGTTTCTTCACAGTGACAGAACACTGACTAGGACAAATTCCTAGTAGACTGCCTGACTATATTTCCTCTAGAGCCACAGACAATCTGTCTATAACAAAGACCCCTATATACTATGAGAATTTGCTTGAGCTGCCAACATGTCTGCCCAGGAAAATAACTGTGCCCATTGTATGTCCAGATGTTAAAGCTGTCATCTGGCTGTACCCTCTACAGGCCCAGAATCTACCAAATAAAGAGGTCTGTTTTAATGAAGGTATCTCCTCCTAATAGGGTTTTTATATGAACCCCCAAACCAAACAGTTGTTTGAGACATATAGCAAGTGTGCAGAAACCTGATACCAAAAACTAATTCTGTTCATCCTACATCCTGGAGGGATCTGAAATTGTAGCATCCCTCATCTCCACCAACAATGAAATGAAAATCTCCCTTAGAATTGATTTGAGGAGATCCTGGGAAATACAAACAAGGTTGTTTTATAATTGAGCCTTCTCAATCCTGTTTATTCAATGCTCTGAGTCCAGTAGCTGTTGGTTTGGAAATACACAGAAGGTTATATATCCCCAGAGATGGCAGAATCCAGAACAGTGAGCCCCCAGATGTGGCCACAGCTTCCCAGCTTCCCAGGCCCCTAAGGCAGTATGGGCAGATGGGAGGGTCATGGTTGTGAGGCTTCCACCATGGATTTTTATTCCCTCCTGCCTTCCTTCATACCTGACTGTTGGGAAACAGTACCCATGTGTCTGCCTGCACATGGTGTGAGAGACTAGTTCAGTGCATTTCTGAGGATTAGAGGAGGCTTTTAAGGCGAAAGGCATTTCCCTGGTACATCACTGAGTACCATGAAAGTTCTCGCAATATTGGGAAATATTTATATAACTCATAGAATGTCTTCTCTTTTTAGTGAATAATAGTGATTTAGACAAATAGACAAAGCCTTTAAATATACATACATATCTGTTTTGGAGTTTGCTCTATTCCTCAGGTGCTCTATCCCCATGGTGCATAGAAATGCTACAAAAGACCCCAAGGATGCGATGGGTTTTGGCGTGGAATAGATGAGTTCTCTCTCTCTCTCTCTCTCTCTCTCTCTCTCTCTCTCTCTCTCTCTCTCTCTCTCTCTCTCTCTCTCTCTCTCCCTCTCTCTCTCTCTCTCTCCCTCTCCCTCTCCCTCTCCCTCTCCCTCTCCCTCTCTCTCTCTTTTGGTGTGTGTGTGTGTGTGTGTGTGTGTGTGTGTGTGTGCGTGTGCATGTGTGTTGTACATGCATCTGGCTGGGGGTTCACATATGGCTTATAAAGTCTGATGAGAGAGGATGCCCTGCAAGGTTTGACCAGAGGGATGATGGGGTTTGATAGATACATGTCTGTGGTTCTATGGACATTGGAGAAGTAGGTTTTTTAAAAAATATACACGTGAGGCAATGGCTATACAGAATGAGTATTAGAGGTAGAAGAAGTAAGCAGTCGTCAGAATTTGGATATTCTAATAACAGAAGCCATGAGGTTTCCTAATGGGCTGGATGTAAGATGTGAACGCAAGACTGCAGCTGAATGACACTGCAGTGTTTTACAGAGAACTGGATGCATAGCTGTTACCTGAAATGAGGCGAAACCAGGAGTGGAAGGAATGAGGAAGACCAAACTGGAAATGATTTATTCAACTCTCTGTGGTCTTTGAGCAGAGATGCCAAACAAATGTGACAATCAACACTTGTGTTTAAAAAGCAGTCAATGCCAGGGACAATTCAGGAACCCAGGGTAGAGAAAGTACATATTTAATGCCATGGAATGAGATGTTTCAGCGCACAGGAAGGATTCTGTCTTGAAGACTGAGTCCTAAGAACTTCAAGACATTACAGAGATGGAAAGCAATGTAAAGATTAGTTCAGACATTGTAGAGATCAGAGACAACAGAGAAACCAGGTGAGACAGGGCAGCCCCTCAGGCCAGGAGGGGGCATGTGAGAATGACCAAGTGAAGTCAGTGGTACCCGGGGAATGGACAGATCTCAGGATCAAAGGTGGCTGTCAAACAGAATAAGATGAAGACCTACACCACTATGCAGGACAAGGGTTATTGTGACCTGCCGAGAGCAGCTCGGAGGATGTGATGAAGCTAAAAACCACAGCCAGAGAAGATTGTAAATGATGGAAAGAGAAATACAGCAGTTTAGACATCATGGTTTCAGGGTAAAAAGAAGCAGACAAATATGACAATAGTTGAGGCAGCAATTGTTCCTAAGGGATTTTCTTTTGTTTCAAGATATGAGAAAGATTTTTTGTTTGTTTGTTGGTTTTTGTACTGATGAGCAAGACAGTGTGTTTCTGTACTAATAGGAATTATCCTGAGGAGCTACTGACTGCTGACTGCTTGGGAGAGAAAAGAAAGAATTTCCCCTGATAGATGGGTACCACTGGGTGAATACTTCACTTTCAAATATAACTTGTACACTGCTCAAGATTTTTAAAAAGAGAATCAAGATTACATATCAATATTATAGATATGCCTATTCCTTGACCTATCTATCATTGTTACTTCTAAGATTCTATGCTAATGAGATTCTAGCATCTGCATGGTATTTATTGTAACACGCCTAATGGCATTAAAAAATTTAGAATAAACTTAAGAGTATATTGATAATTATGATTAAATCCATGATTGGAATACTATGTAGCAACAAAAAGAAAATGTATCTATGGACGATGATCTGGAGCAATCTTTAAGAATTTAAAAAAATAATTGAAGAGTTCAGACTCTTATTTTCTTATGTGAATACAGTAGGGAGCAAGATGCTGTATAGAATCATAGGTGAAATATACTTTTATATGTACATAAAACATTTCTTATAGATCACATGGAGACTTACTTTGCACCAATCATCTTTTTCTTACATTTTGGTTACATTTTAAGAAGTATAGCTTTTAATTTTTATTAAAACATAGAAAACATCATGATTCAAAAAGTAAACATTTCTGTCTGTTCATTATTTTACTATCAATTACATTTCCTATATATAATGTCTAAGGGGAAATTTTCCCTGTCTTCTAATCTTTTGCAAGATAAATGGGAAAAGATACATAATAAATCACTCTAATTTTTTTTTAATTGAGCCAGTAAGTAGCAAGGTCTTCATGCTATAATTTGGAGTTTGCGATTAGAAATTCTCATTTAGTGTCAAATCTGTTCTCTCTCAGGCTTATGATAAAGAGTCAATGAAAACGTGTTAATTTGAATCTGACCAGTAATTACATCAATGTCACCCTCAGCCTTCGGTAAATTAAATGTAAAACCAAACCCTTGCCGAGGAGCTCTTGTGAGGGTGGGTTTGTACAATTCTGGACACATACGCGGTTGTTTAGTTCAATTGAACACCTACCTTCCTCTTTTACTTTTAGCTTATTGGACAGAATGATGTTGCTATGAATTAAACCAGAAAGTTGCCGTTGTACATATTAGCAAACAGTTTCATCGTATTATGTTACCAGATGAGACGTTACCAACTGGAGATGAGGAAAAATGAGAAGAGCAGTCCAGAAGCAGACATTGCCCTGACACTAGAGTTTAAATACGTGGAAGGAAGACATTGTTGTAGACATTAAGGTTTGGGAAATTAGTGGTTTCTAAACTTAAGCATGCGCTTCTAAGATGGAACAGTGGACATCTACTGCCTCCCGTGTCGGTCAGGCAGGAAAGTCAGCTCAGTGCCATGAGCTACATTCATGCTGCTCACTTCAGCTGATCTTGATGGGTGACAAAGCCTTGAATTTCTTCCTAGAGCACCAGGTAAGACATTTCAAGTGAAGCAATCAGCTGTTCAATACTAGCCCTGCGGGCGACACAGGGTCGTCATACTTCACAGCCTCTCACCTGCTATCGTGAGGGTAAGCATGATTGTTTCTCATACCCCTGCTTCCCTGAGTCGTTGGGGTTGTTCCTTGGTGCCACTGAATTCTATTCGTGCCCCGTGCTAAGTACTGTTTCTCACTTGTTTTGCAGCTACGGTGCAAGTACGATTTCTACCCAGTCCTGGGTCTGAGACCCACCTTGACAGTCAGGAAGTAATCAGTCACAGCAGCCAGCCCACAGGGTGGTAGTATATTTTCAAAAACCATCCAGACTTTTTGTTAATGTTGGCTGCATTTGTTGAATTCTCTAGTTTGCTTAGAGGCAATGATATACAGGCAATGTGTATGTTTTATGCTGAAATACAGTTATTTGAAGACAAGATCTACACACCTTGACAGGCTTCCCAGATGAAAAAGGCAGAAACTTGGAATGCTCATCCATTCAGATTCAACCAAGAATTGACTGGTGGATGATTTCCACATCTATGCAGGAGGTAGCAGACTAGCATTTTAAAACAGAGTAGTGAAAGCAAATGTTCCTTGGGGTCTCATTAACACACAGAGTTGGACAGATGGGTTTGGAATGGGGTCAGAGAGTCTGCATTTTAACGTGATTCTGGTATGTGTTGAGGCTATGGCCAACAGCCCTCAGCCTGAGCAGTGAGGTATATAGCAGAGGTCTGCAATCCTGGCTGCATGTGACAGCAAGGTTTAAAATAATTCAGATGCTGGTTCCCGTTTCAAATCAACAGAATCAGAATCCCTGGGGATGAGTGTTCAGTTGGAATGCCTGCTGGCCCTGTACAAACTGGGAAACCCTGCCTGCCCTACTTCCCTCAGCCCCGCCCACACTGAGATCCCTGAACAAAGGAACAGCACTAGAAGCTCAGTACAGTATTTCTGACAACCATTGCAACTAACTCGACATGACCAGCATCCAGACGCCTGCCAAGGGGCTGAGCTTTTGACCATATTGGGGCACAGTCCCAGCTCCTAGCTGGCATGTCATCACCCCTTGCCAAGGGTCCATAAAACCTCTCTTCTGTAGCCTTGGCAGAACCTCTCTGCCCCTGGTGAACCTTCTGAGGAGCAATGCTCAATAAACCTGCATTAATCTGCTTTTTAACCTAGTCTGAGCTGGCCTTTCATTGTGCTTTGGACTAAATGCTATAGCCGCTACCATCTATGTTGAATTCCTGGTGTGATAGTTGGAGATTTGACCTTTGGGAAATAGTTAGCCTTGATAAGTCACAAGGGCAGAGAATTCTATAATGGGCTGAGTTCTTATGAAAAGAGAAACCAGATCTCTCCGTCTCTGTGTTTGTGTCGTCCTCCATGCGCCTCACAAGGAGACAATAAGAATGAGATATCTGCAATCGAGAAGAGAGCCTCACCAGAACACAACCTTCCCACATAGCCTGATGACCATGGAGCTTCTGCTTCTAGGATTAAGGAAACACAATCACATCTCTGCTCTTCAATCCACTCAGTCTATTCCAAGCGTTGTGTTCCATTTTGTCAGCCTGGGCAGACCAATTATTATTAGATAAGTCTAAAAATATGCAGCAGAGTGGGCAGTCCCTGTTGTAAAGGGCACTGAGGGGTCATGATTATATCTCTGCTTTAGAGAAATTGCTCAGTTGGAAGCTATTAAAATGAAGCTACTATGATTATTTTTCTTATAATTAAAAAACAAAACGAAACAGGTCTTGCCTCTCTTGGGCAAATATGTAGTGTTGGGTATTTCCAGATGAGGGACATGCATAGGTTTAGCTTACAAAGAACTGAAAAGCAATTCTTTAAAACATTTGTGCTTTTATACGCCTATCAGCGACATGTGAGCACTCCAGTTGCTCCATATTCTTGCCTTCGTGTTCTCATGTTTGCTTTGGCCTTTGCAATGCTAACGGTGGGATTTGCCACCTCTTCTCTGTTTGACAAGCACTGTCACTGTGCCACACCCCAATCCCAAGACTCCAACTTTTAGTGAGGACATCATACGTAGAACAAGACTTTACATTAGAAACCTCTGTCTGACACAGTGCTGCAAACTTCATGTCTTGATGAATAATCTAGAAAATTACAGATTCGATAATTATTTGATCCAGCAATTCTAACTCTAAAATACTACTGGTATTTGTAGCTGCCAAAGTACAAAATGTTAAACATGCAAATTTGTTATATGTAATAATAATAATAACATAATTAAAATCTATGGCAACAGGGAACTGGTTGAATAAATAAATGCAGTTTAATCTACACTATAGAATTCTAATATTCTCCAAAGAGTGAATGGAATGATTTTGTATGTGATGTGGACAAGTCACAAGAAGACACCATTAGGTGATTAAGGCAAACAAGAAAATCAAAGGGTGCATGAAGAAAAAAGGGAATAAAATCAGGGCCAAGGCCTACACACACACACATATATAACCCTTCCTCACATATGCGTGTGTGTGTGTGTGTGTGTGTGTGTGTGTGTGTGTGTGCATGTGTCTGCATGTATGAAAAACCAATAAATGATGTTGACAAATAGGAAAGGAAAGAGCAATGCAGATTATGGAGAGCTGTCAAAAATAAGGTTCTCTGTGAATATTTTTATTTAATTTTGATATTGAACTGATATAACTTAATTAAAAATTCCAACTAAAACTATCCTAGAGCTGAAAACAAATTTGGCATTCACATATCGAATTGATAGTGTGTTCACACAGATACACACTGGATTTATGAAAAATCTCTGAGCTCATGAGTCTCAGAAGGAGACAGCCAAAGGGCTGCTCAGATGGCTCGCCATCATCCAAGCCTGTGGAAAGTGTTTGACCCCAGGGACCCACATGGTGGAAGAAAAGAACCATCTCCCACAAGTTGTCCTCTGATCTCCACACTGATGCTATGGCATGGGCATGTGCCTCCCCTGTAAGTAAATAAAGAGATCAAGTGAGACGGAAAAAACTATCAATTGTCATCACTGAAATTATTAACAAATTTCTCTCTTTGAAAGTTGATGATTAAAGGGTAGAGCATTTCCTGTTTCCCCAGTACAAACTGTTTTTCAGGGAATCAAGTACTTCAGTTAGTTGGGGAACAGCTTCCCAAACCCAACCTCCTCAAGGAACAGCAGGTAATGAGTCTTAAAAGAAAGGGAAGAGTTGAATGCAGCTATCTTACAGTTTCTAGTCACTATCAATCTAGACATGGTTGTGAGCCAGGATTGACCATTATATGAGTGAATGAAGAGAACTCTGACATCTGTATGCATAGCATTCAAATAGGGCCACACAGAAATTGTTCTAGTAGCACGGGAGGTAACCTCACTGTGTAGGGAAAGCTTGGAAGGTCATTCTGTAACACACACAGGAAGGTTCAGAACACAGCCATTGTCAGAAACTCCTGAAGAGTCCAGTCCTGTCAAACCCCACTGTCCCCAGGGAAATCACTCTTCTGACCCCTGTGACCTGGTATGAGGTTTGAGAAGTGCTATCGGTGGAGTCATGTAGAGTGATCGTCCGCCACGGTGGCACATGTGCCTCCTTCCATAGTGCCAAATGGAACACACCACGGCACCCAAGAAATATTCTAGAGTACATGCACTTGACAATTACCCACGCTCTCGGACCTAACTTCCAATTAATGTGTGAGACAGAACAATCAGAGGTGGGTAATATGGAGAAGCAATCAGACAGATACTGAGCCGGAAAATGAATGCACTGTTTTAGTTATTAAAATACCTAAGCAATGTATAATGCATATTCCTGACCTAGCTCTTGAGACCCAGGGAAATCTGAGTATTGCATATGATGAAAATTCATCACCAGAGAAGGCAACTACTGAAAGAAATCAGGCAGAGCTAGGATCTGGATGTGTTTTGTTCCACCAGGTCACTACCAACAGAGCAGTGTGGGGGCGAGGTGGACCCTTATGAGTCAGGTAGATGGCAAGAGTTCCGTCCTCACAGAGTGATCCGTGAATGTCCTGCGCACGTGAGTTAATCATTATGGGAATGGATTCTTAAACAAGCATTTGGACTTTCTGCTGCTTCATCTCTTACTGACAATCTCTGCCATGCATGCCCACATGCCTCTTCCTTCTCCCCACACATGTACAACACATGTCCCTCTGAGAGGATGTGGGCACCGGGTGCTTGTACCTCCGGGCGGTTGGTCTGAATTAGCTCCTTCCAGATCGTGAGCTTTCATTATTACCCCACAGCAATGGAAAACAGACAAGGGCAGGAAGTTTACAGCATTACAGCCTTAACTTTGTTTCTAAAGAAAGATCACAGGAGTGGGGAGGCCCGGCAATTAAGAGCTCTTGCTTCTCTTCCAGAGGACCTGAGTTCGGTTCTGGCTCACACTGGAAGAGTCACAGCCACCTACCTATGTAACTAACTCCAGCTTCAGGGGTATCCGATCTCTGCCTCTGTGGGCAACTGCACTCAAGTGGACACACAGAGAATTTTAAAAATCATACAAATAGATCTTTAAAAAATAATAACCTGTTCATAAAAAAAGATCTAGAAAAATATATTTCAATAGTTTTACTCTCTAGTTAGCAGATGCGATGGTTTTTAAAATGATTTTTCATTCATTGCTTGCTCTTTCACACAATGTGTTTTGATTCTATTCTTCTGTCATTACCCCCTTCCAGCCCCTCCTAAAATCCCCCACCCCAACTTCCTCCATTTTTTGTCATTGACAATCCCCAGAGACCAAGTGCTGCCCATACGTCCATGGGTCCCGGGCCATCCACTGAGGCCTGGGCAACCCTCTAGCGGCCATGTCCCCAAAGAGAGTGACCCTCCCTCCCCTTCTTAGCAACCATTCACTGTCCTCCTCTGCACTGGTGTGACCTCAAGCCCCACCCACCCTTCATGTAGGAATTCTGCCCAGCTTGTTCTTATTGCAGTCTTTGCAGATGATCGTGTTTCTGTGAGTCAATGTGTGCATCAGGGCCAGAGCTCAGCATTTCACAGCCCGGCCCTCATCGGTCAGCTCTTACGTGTTTCTGAATACTTCTCTGCCATGCTCCCTGAGCCTTGGGTCGGGGAGGTTGATATCAGCGGTCCATCCACAGCTGAGCACTTATGGATATTTATACTTGACCCTTTGACAAGTCTCTCCATTAACCCTTTACTTTCTTGGAAAAGAGACATTTCTGGTTAGAGTTAAGGGCAACACAAAACTATAGGTACACACAGAAGCATTCAGAAGGCAGTTTGACTGCATGACTATTTAACAGAGCAACGTAGGTTCCTTCTACAGCCCGTGAGATCTTGACAAGATTTTGCAGTGTCTGGTATGAAATCCTTCCTGTAAAACAGTGTGAGCAGTGTCTGGTGCTCTCAGAAAGTGGCTTGTTTTCCCCATAACTGATAGCCCTCCACAGTTGCACTAATGGGTACATCATCTGGTACAATGGGGTATTGTAGCACACAGGCCCCTTCATCTGGTAAGAACACCGGTGCCTGGCATTGTGTAAACTAGCCAGCAGGGAGAGCGTTTTCTGATCACTCAAGTTGATTTCTCTATGCCCTCCAACCATGTGAGTAATGTCTGCAGCAACAGTCTTACCATCCAGACATGGTGTGAAATCTGCATTAGGTTTTGCCTGCATTGTTTTGGGTAACCTTGGCTCCTCTTGAGCAATAACTCCTAGGGTGACAGCTAGTGCATGACACTCAGGTTTTTGTTTAATGACACAAGTCTTCTGAAATCAGTACTCTCTGCACATGCAAACTACTTGTGTTAAAACAGTGTGTGTGTGTGTGTGTGTGTGTGTGTGTGTGTGTGTGTGTGTTCAAAACAGAAAGGGTTCTCAGTCTGGCTGTCCTGGAATCTACTCTGTAGACCAGGTTGGCCTCAAACTCAGAGATCTGCCTGACTCTGCCTCCTGAGTACTGGGATTAAAGGCATGCACGGCCACTGCCAGCCTATATATTATATTTTTAATTAGCTTACAAACTACTAGACTCTGTCAGTCTTCTTAATTTGGGTTAACTACCCCATTCCTCTGTTTCCCCACTCACATCCCGATTTTTAAGCCTATGTAAGGCTTATATTTTTATGAAGTATCGATGTAGTAATTCTCTATTGCTGTGGTAACAAACTACTAAAAGTCTTGGTAACATAGAGCAATACACATTTGTTAGCTTACAATCTGTAGGTCAGGAGTTTTATTTCAACCTTATACAAGCCAGAGTTATTTGGAAAGAGGGAAGTTCGATTGAGGAAATGCTCTCACCAGAGTGGCCTGTGGTGCATTTTCTTGATTGAGGATTGAAATGGAAGGGCCCAGGTCAGTGTGCCTGTGCTGCCCACAAGCTCATGGTGCTGAAAGCTATAAAAATGCAAGCTGGACAAGCCAGGAGGAGCAAGCCAGTAAGCAGCACTCTACTATGGCTTTCACATTAGTTCCCAACTCCAGGTTCCTGATTGAGTCCCTGCCCTGACTTCCTTCCATGATAGACTGTGAGAGCATAATCAAACAAACCCTGTATTTCATACGTTACTTTGGATTGTGCTGTTTACATAGTGTTTATTCACAGCAATAGAACACCAATCCAGACAGACATTGAACATGAGTCTGGTTGAATTTGGTTCAGAGATGCTGTCCTTTGGAAGCTCAAATTATGAATGAATTTTGCTGTCATTCCAGCCCCTAGCTGCTCCTTGATTTCCTGGCTCATGGTCCTTGTCCTGCCAGCCCTGGCTACTGCTTTACAGCACTCAGAGATTTCTGCCTGCCTCTTCCCTCTTTAAGGCCCATTCTGATACTCTAGGATCCTCTTCCTGTGTTAAAGCCAACTGAGCAGCAGCCTGAATTACACTGACCTTTACCCCCTTACTTCACATGATGGGGCTTAACACATCTTTAAGTTCGAGGCATAGATATTGATTGTAAATATTACAAACACTGAGGGGCCTTTATACAGCCTGCCATGGGAGGACTGCAATATTCTTGTTATGAGCAGTTTACCTGCCAGCCTGGTCCCACAGCCATGTCAGCCCCCAAATAACACATACAGACACTGTATTAGATATAAAGCTGTTGGCTTGTTTCTAGTGTTTCTTATCGGCTAGCTGTGTCTTAAATATTAACCCATTTCCATTAATCTAAGTGTTTCCACCTGGTCTTATCTTACTGGAGAGAGGGTCCAGACCTCTGCTCTTTCAAGTCTCTACATCTTGACTCTCCTACTACATCTCCCAGAATCCTCCTTGTCTCCTAGCCCCACCTATCTTGCCTTCCTATTTGCCAACAGTGCTTTATTCAGTAACCAATAAAAGAAACATCTTTACAGAATGACATCTCCCATCATATTTTATATTATTATTGATGCTAATGTGTCTTTTCTGAGTTTTTACATTGGCCATGTACTGCTTCCACAATAACAAAAGGCTAGTATAAACTAATATGGTAAGTGGTGATGTTGCAGAGCGCATAAATATGCACCAAAATCCTGAGTTCAATGGGGGAACAGATTCTGACAGCTTTGAAATTTCCACTGTAAGAATCATATTTCAAAACACTATAGTTCAAACAATGTATTTGAAAGGGCAGATGAGTTACTCTGGAAATATTATGTATCAAAACTAGCCATGGGAGCTGAAGAGGAGCTCAGAAGTTAGTAGCCCTTGCTGCTCTTCCAGAGGGCTGGAATTCAGACTCTGGGCAGTCCCACATCCATGCAGTGACTGACAGGCAAGCAGGCAAGGAGAGGGGAATGACTCCGAGGTCTCTCAAGTATAGTTGGCGAGGAGGGGAGATGGGGGAGGGGGAGGGGGGCCCACCAGTTCCTGACAGGGGGGATGGGAGGGGACTGGCTCTGGGATTCTCTACCTGAAATTCTGATTGAATTCTGGATTCAGACACCAAGTTGTCCCAGATCATTAAGGCAGGCAGAGTGACTGAATTCCCAGCATCCAGACCAGGTGGTTCACAACAACCTGTTACCTCCAGTTTCCTTCCAACTTCCAATCTCCTTTCAACTTCCAAGCATATTCCCTTCATATCCCTGTGTCTACCCCACCCCACCCTACACACACACACACACACACACACACACACACACACACACACACACACACACGTGCGCATGCTACTCCCACTTTCCCTAAAACATAAAAAAAATAAAAATTTAAGTGATTCCAAAAATTGTAACAAGGACACTTAGGTCAAAGATTCGCATAATGGCCATTCAGAGGAATTTCTCTAAGTCGTTAGTTTTCATCCCGACTGTGTCACTGTCTTGATGGATGACCTTCTGCCCTTTACCAAATCCTTCTTTGCTTGGGGCGCATTATTTAGGACAGGAGGGATAATGCACTTTCCTGGATGGGTTGTTGGCGATTTGGTGATTGAACACTTCGAGAGGGCTCAGAGCTGCCCCTGGCACAGGATTGACACTTTGATGCCAGGCATTAATGCTTGCTCTTCTGGCAGATGTTTGTATCCACCTGTTTTAGGATGGAAAATGACTCTGGAACTTTAGTTAAGCTGGTACTTACATGCTATCACCTCAAGGAATAATGTAAGTCACGTACTGATTACCAAAGGGGCCTCCACCTGAGCATTGTAGAGTAGTTACCCTGGAGGTTTTACTGCTGATGTTGCTCCAAGTGGCAATGATCCTAGGAAACGCCCCACCAGTATACTAGCATGGCAGCTAAGAGAAGAGTCAGCCGTTGCTTAGCCAGAATCCCCAGCATGCTAAATGGTATTCTCTGCTGTGTGGGTCTAACACCTGTATCCTAGTGGAAGGAAGAGTCTAGCAATTTTTTAGTTTGGCAGCTTAAGAGCAAAGCAAAACAGCTTTCTGAGACTGTGAGAAACAGTGACAGGTTCCATACATACTAGCCTTATTACTGTAGAATCATTTTAACCATCTTACACCATGAGTTGAGACCAGCCAAGCACAGTGTGGAAACTTGTGGCCCATTGTACAGCATGAAGACGTTTAAATAACACATTCCCTGACATAGCGTGTGAACTAGACAGTGTAAAGTGAAGAAATGTGTCTCATTGTGTATCCCTACAGATGAAGGAGACACTACATAATCTTTACTTCAGTGACGCTCGGGCCAAGCCAACACTCTTACCTGACCCCCCTAGGACATTGTAAACTTTGGCAAAATTTCTTAAGACCTGAATGGACTGTTGTCCTCTGGAAACTCCAAGACAGATAAGGCAGTGAGAAACAGCCTAGCCCTGGACCTTCTCCTTGCCTGGCACAATCCTTTCATACCTCAAAGGCCACACAGATGCTAAGAACCCGCTGGAAAACACTAGACCACCACTGCTTCATTGTACATGGCAGGAACCCCATGTCCAGTGTAGTCATAGGATCTGGAATGTGGACTGCGCAGTGACACAGGGAGCCTGGCATCCTGTCTGATCAGGTTTCCAGCTTGAATTTGGCTGTTGAAAACTGTGCTAAGGACCCAGGCAGCCTGGAGAAGAAGCAGATAATAAAAGACCTGCAGGGGAGGACAGAAGAAGGAAAGAATGTGGCGTCCGTCTTGCTGTGGTTTGGCTGCAGATTCAGTTCTTATCTTGGCTATGGAGGATGGAGCTGAGATTCCCTCTGGAGGACACAACATTCGCACTGTCAGTGGGCCCCCTCCTGTCACTTGCGTTGGATGTTGGTGCCAGGCCTGCTTTCTGAACTCTGTGCTCTCGGTACTTTCATATATATTTTCCCAAGCTCTTACATTGGGCAAGTTTGGTTTGTTCCTTTTTACAGACGAGAAAATGAATCCTGGATCCCAAATGCGGTTCAAGGGCGGAGGTAATGCAGCTACATGTCATATTCTTATCACTTGTATTTGTCACACGGATGGCTTATGACAGGCGTTTAGCCTTTTATGACATTTGTGAACGCTTTGGGGACATTTACTCTGTATATGGTAAACTGACTGGCCAAGGTTATTTCCATTACTAAGATTGATTTTTTTTTAAAGGTCTACCAGAAGGACTATCTGTAACTGAGAAGGACAAGGCAGGACAATAGGGAACGCTAGAATGTATATGGCATCATATTATTTTTACTGAGGACTTTTAACTTGTGTAAAATTTTTGTTGCAGATAAAAACACAGGTGAAAATCCATACTCTCCTCAACCAAGAAAATGCAGTGGACAGCAAGCTTTATCCCCAAATTTCTAAGGCCATATGTACTATAAAAATGAACAATTTATGGGTTGGGCATGGTGGTTCCCACCTTTAATCCCAGCACTTGGGAGGCAGAGGCAGGTGCACCTCTGTGGGTCTGACAGTAGCCTGGTCTACATAGTGAGTTCAGGCTCAATAAACAAACAAATAAACAAACAAACAAACAAACAAATAAATAACAATTTAAGATTTTAAAAATTCTGTGATTACGAACATCTAAGTGGTAAGATCTCTCCCCCACCCCCACCCCCACCCCCACCCCCCTTCACTCTACGGAGCACTATGGCAATGAGCACTGATATTTGAGGTTGTTTCACTGTGTTTTAAAACTGAATTGGGAGTGAAGGGGAACCCAGGGAAGTGTCTTCCTGCAGCTATTAGCATTCTGCCAACAGAAGCATTTCATCTTGCTTGCTTGCCATGTGGGCTCTGGGACTGTGGTAGGGGTCTTTGATCTCGGGTCCCGTCCAGCATATGGTGTTACTAAGTGTAATCAATGTGCAAACCTTCACAAAAAATTATATGTGAGAGGGGATGGAGGCTTCTGCCCTCTCATTTCCTTTCCTGCTGTGTTCCTTGTCTTTTGGTGCAATCTGCAAGCACTTTTAGGGTATTTACAAAATATACAGCCAATTACTTAACTGTGCAGGATTATTTTCATTACTGAGATTGGCAGGCTATTTCTTGTCAGGATGGAACTGGAGTTTTCTTCAGCATAGGTCTTAACATGCCTTCCTTATTTTGGTTCAACGCACTGACATTAGACTAAGGAGACATCTGCTACTCCCAGGAAGAGGTAATGTGCGGAGCTGACACTTGTGCCCACAAGTTTTTATAAGTCTGTGAAAGTTTGAAGGATGGGTTGCTAGTCATGTAGATGAATATTCTTCAAAATGAATATTCTTCAAAGGAATGTCAAATTCCAACGAGCTGAATTTATGTTCCAGAGAAGAGACGCAACAGGCTCCTTTATGTTTTAAATTGGAAGGGATCTTAGAGAGAATTCAATGCTGTCTTCCTCTTTGGCAAAGGGAAAGAGAAATAAAATAGCATTCAGGAAGTCTAAAGTCTAATTGAGGACCCATACATCCACCTGCAGCAGGTACACGCAATAGGCTGGCTCATAGCTGCCACTCTTATTGACTGTCTGTCCCCTGCTCCATCAGTCGTGAGATGCTTTGAGTAGTTAAGGACTATCACTTTTCAGAGCATCTCGATGGTGTGTATACAGGCATGTGTCAATGAGCAGCCTCTTGAGGTCCATCTGACCTGGCTGTGTCAACAGTCCATAGCCCACAGGATGCTCCAGTGTAACATAGACTGTCCCAGCAGTTAGCTAACTTCTCTAACTCTTGACACCCTTTTCCCAAAACCAGGTGCTTTGCTACTTTACATTGCTTTACAAAAATCACTTTAAGGGAAGAACAATTTTGCTTTGGCTAACAGTTTCAGTCCATTATGGCCAGTAAGCCGGCCATGGTAAAACAGTGCAATTCACGGTAGCTAGGCATGATGCTGAGGTCATTTGTATCACCGTAGACCAGAAAGCAGAACAAGAACCCCACAGCAGGGGTGACTATGCCACCAGCAAGGGAACAAGTATCACAAACAGGAAACTCTGGGGGACGTCTCAGATGCAAGCAACAATGGTGGAGATATGAACAATTCACATCTGATTTCCTTATGAGATTTATATTGATGTCAAATATTAAACGTGGGAGTGTTAAAGATACCTTAATAAATTCAGTCCCTGCAGCATTCATGAACATGTGAAGCAGAGTAAAAAGATTGATTTTTTCCCCCACTATCTAAAGCCAGAACCTGCTAACACTTCATTTCCTTTGCCTCTTCCTGTTTATGAAGGCTCTGACAGTTCTATATTGGCTATTGAATGCCCCCAAATGAAGTGAAAATTGCGATCACACTTTTAGATTGGTGGAGTTGTGTATGGCTAAAGAAATGTTTCAGTGAAGTATGGATAAAAATCCAAAATAAAAGAATAGTGAAAAGTTATACCATAAAGCACAATCATACATTTGGATTTTTTATAAAGACAAATATTTTTTCTTCTTAAGAGATACTTTTGTACCTAGGGTATGTCCGTAGGCTACTAACTCCCCTCGATTCTCCGGAATACCACATTATATTACTGCCATAAAATTTCAGCTACATATAAAAACAGCTCCATGCTGTAAACATAAACAGGAATGGATTTGTCTTATTTTTTAAATCATAAGGTTCACTCAGTATCTGCCTTTCCCTTGAGGATTGCCAGAGTAGCTACAGTTCACTGTGCCACTTGGAGATACATAGTCTGCGTATACATGAGAATTTCAGATCATCAGGCTTCTCAGAACTGGTAGATGTTCCTTTGACATACAACTCCAGTGTGGGATGCATTCACCTTGCAAGGGGACTGAGATATGCTTGGTGCTTGCCTTCTATGGTCTAAGGAGCAGGTGTTATTTCAAAGGGCAGAGTACCATACACACAGGTGCTGAACCCCTGGATTGCATGTACACACATTTACTTCAGTTAATCTGGGATCCTCTAGGGCATAGGGTTTTGTTTGTTTCTTTAGTTTGGGATTGTGTGTGTGTGTGTGTGTGTGTGTGTGTGTGAGAGAGAGAGAGAGAGAGAGAGAGAGAGAGAGAGAGAGAGAGAGAGAGAGAGAGAGAGATCTTTTTGTCCAGGCTGGTTTCCTCCTAGCAAAGAATGTGTTGAAATGCCTCAGTAAGTTCTCAAAATCTTAGGTCTTGCTATCTTCAGCTTCACTCCTCAGGATTGATTACCCAGGAATGTGCTTAGTGAAGTCCCTGCCTCTGTTCTGAAGGGTTCTGCCTCTGTACTTTGAACAGCCCATTGGCTAAGTGGGTGTGGGTGATAGTTCCTACATAACAAGGGAGTAAAGGAAACGCGGGAGTTATTTTATGCTGAATGTTTAGGTCATGCCTGGCCTTCAGTAAGTCCTCAATTACTATTATTATACAGGTTGGGAAGCCCTGATCTTAAAATGTCCTAAGTGGGGCTGGTGCAAAACCCAGTGATTAAGAGCACTTACTATTGTTGCAGAGGAACTGAGATCAGTTCCCAGCACCTACATGGCAGCTCATAACCACCCAGAACTCCAGGGCATGGAATTTCACACCCTCTTCTGGCTTCTACAGTATCTCAGCCCATGGTGCACATAGATGCTTGCAAACAAAACAATCACACACATAAAATAAAAATATAAAAAAAAAAAAAAACCTCTAAGTGTTCTAAAGTCATGCTGATGTTCAAAAGTGTTTCACTTTAGAGCAGTTCATATTTTGGACTTAAGAATGTTCAATGGGCAATGCCATACAGGTCCACGCATGCACATACACACATACTCTCTAAGATCTGAAACACATGTGCTCTCAAGCACTTTAAATGACCGAGCTTCAGTCTTCGTGATCAGCATATCAGCCATAAGGAAGTGATTTTAAGTATTGTCTGTCCTCAACCTGGGGTGTGTATTTAAAAATCATCTGGTGAGCTCATAAGCATACACTGTGACTTTGTCAGCCAGACGTTCTGGTCTATAGCCAGATACCTGCGCTGGTGGCATGTCCCAAAGGAGAAAAGGGTAAATTGGCAGATGTTCTCTAAAGCAGTGGCTCCCTTAGTCACATGCCAGATCACCCCTCCAGGATTTAAAAAAAAAAAGTTTTTCAGACTGAGGAATCAGAGGAAGCTCATTTTGGGGGTGAAAGGCAGCTTTGGGGAGGGTCATTTGATAAAATGTTAAGGGACCACAGGGAACTCTCCGGTTTCCTACTGTGTCTGTGTCAGGGGCCACATTGCCTGTCTATCTGGGGTTGGCGCACACATAGTAAGGAAACAGCTGGCTGCCGGCTCTGCTGACTGCCCTGGGTAAAATCCAGGGCGCTGTTCCAGCAGGCTTGGCTGCTCCATCTCCTGATCTCCCCACCCCCACCCTCAACTCCTTGCCAGAAGAGACTTAGCCAGAACACTCTCCTTAACCCATCCTGTACCCTAACTGTACACAGCCTGGACTCCTTTATACCTTTATATGGAAAGTTCAGTGGGGGCCACAGGTTTCTGGGGGAAACACCTGTGCATATCCTTGGCAAACCCAGGAAGATTCCATGCTGTGGCAAGAGCATCTGAGGAACATTGTATCACACACGTGTGCCGTGGAACCAGCCCCAACTTGTCTGTGTCCTTTGCTTTCAAAGTGCACAGAGCACAGGTCCCCTGTTGAGTAGCATTCCTTCCAGGATTTCCAGCTGTGATCCTGTCAATTAAACATAATTGATACTTGACTCTCCCAGAACCTGATCAAGCTGGGATCCATGCATTAACAAAACCTTTATAGTTAAGAGACAATTATTTAGATGGAGACAGCCATGCCTTTGCCTTTTCTAAAGACACTTTTCCTAGAAACTTGGGCCTAACACTAATTAGAGAGACAGACAGACAGACAGACAGACAGACAGACAGACAGACAGAACTTACATTCTCTAAAAGGTGTTTTCCTTCAGTCTCCTATAATTTCCCCCTTGTTCTTTCTCAATCCAACATGTACTTTCTCCCCACTTCCCATTCCCTAGGTGTGACAAATAGAGTCTGGAATTAATGATAAAGGAGGCCCCAGGCACCCAATTCCTCTTTGCAGCTCTCATCCCGTGTTTCCTGAGTTTTCTGGGGTATATCCCACTGGAAAATACCAGCCCTGTTTCAAGATTCCTTCATATATCTGTCTCTTGAACATCCATTGCTACCTAGACTATATATACTCCATGTGGCCTGGCATGCTTGACAAAGGAAGAGACCAAAAATTAAAAGACACTTATCCCTGTGGAGACTTGAAATTCTGCTCTTAGGTGGGGTGGGAGAGGGCACCGTCAGAGGAAAGCTGAGACATGGCCCTCAAAGGTATGGGATGTGGGGAAGGCACCCATTTTGCCCCCTCCAAGGGTGATAATGATTGTATAGTTTCATCAGTGTCCAAGTATATGTTGCACAGGCAAATATCCTGGTGCAATGTTTGATCCACACTTGCCAATCATATCACCAAAACCGGGGGCCTAGAAGAAGATACTAGATGGGAGAGGTTATTCTGTAAGTATGTTTCTCATACTGGTTAATTAATAAAGCACTGTTGGGCTGATGAGAATGCAAGATAGGCGGGGCTAGGAGGCAAGGAGGAAAGAGGAAGTAGTTAGGAGGAGTCAGGATGTAGAGCCTAGAGGAATCAAGATGCTGGGGGCCGCTCTCCAGTAAGATGAGCTATGTGGAAATACTTAGATAAGTAGAAATGGTTAATAATTAAGACAGAGTTAGCCCATAAACAATAATGGTAACTGGCCCACAGGATTGTATCAAATATAGAGTCTCTTCGTGTTATTTGGGGCCGGCTCACCAGACCGGCAGTGGGCAGGCTGGAGGAAAATATACATGCTACAGTTGGCACCCAATGTGGCTATAAGAACTTTCACTTAAAACTTGATAAAAGCTTAAAAAGAGATTTTAGAAACAATGGAACAGAGACAAGCAAGACTTCTTGGTAGCAGCATTTTCTCGGTTGGATTTGTTTTGCTGTAGACAGAGATTTGCATGGCTCCTTTAAGGGAGGTTTCCAAAATTAGCATAAGCAGCAAAAAAACCGCCTTGCTTTTAAAGAGCTCTGCTAACAATTCATTGGTGTGTAAGAGAGCTGCAATGAAGGTTTACACTGTGTTTTTAAAAAAAAAAAATACGCTGGCTTGGGAGAGAAAAAGAAACAGGATACAATGGTTTAAAAAAGAAAAAAAAAAGGAAGTAGAATGGCTGGTGCATGCCATTAATCCCAGCACTTGGGAGGCAGAGGCAAACAGATCTCTGTGATTTCAAAGTAAACCTGGTGTACAGAGGGAATTCCAGGACACATAAAAGTTACATAGAGAAACCCTGTCTCAAAATATGTAAAAATAGAAGTAGAAGAAATAGAGTAATAAGACAGCCACGTAAAGACGGAAAGCACAGAGAAATCTTGGATACTATATGTGATTCTGCTGTCTTTAAATTATTTGATTGCTGAGAAAATAACAACTACTGATAAAAGAAATGCTGCTGGATTAATTCAATTTATGTATTTTAAAAATGCTTTGACTCCAAAATTTAAGCCTAAGGACAAGTTACTGGGGGAAAAGGATTTCTAGTTTTGTTTCCACAGAAAATGAAAAGCTGTGGATTCTTTCCAGACTAATGTAGTTTAATCAAGCAAGACCCCCTGAAGCAATGTCTACAGACAAGATTTGTGCATCTTTTTAGGATCCCCCCATGACAGCGCCCCCTACCAGCAGGAAGTAGTTTGGAAAGAACGACGCCCAAATTCCAAATATTGTTTATAAATGTTTGTTTTCATTTAAATGGGCTTGGTTATAAATGGCTATAACCACAAGCAATCTTTTTAAATGTAAAAATGGAATTATGGTATAGATATGAATACTTTGCTTTGGAATGGATTTTCTTTTATTGATACAATTTAAGGTCAATTTTGTGATATGTATATTTCTCCTCTTGTTTAGGTATTGTGTTTATATAGCTCATTGAAAAAAATGTAATGTATAATTTAGTACAGGTTATAGAGAGTTACCTATGATAGGCAAAACTTGGAGTTAAGTTAGTTAGGATTTCTAGATATACAGAGATGTATTTGACATGGATAGGCATTCTTCAAACCTTTCAAAGACCTACAGAATATGGCATTTAAAATGGTTTAGGGTTTTTCTTGACAGTGAGGCACAACTGCTCCTGGTAACACCACCTGCATCAGAAAGGAAGATGGACATCGAAGAAATACATTATGGAGTTTGCTTCTAATATGGCAAGACTAGCCATTTGAGCAAGGTACTGCTCTTCTGGATTGTTTGACTTTATGTTGTAGAAACTGGACATGCAGGACCCACAGAAAAGTGACTGCTGATTCAAGATGGACATTGCTACAGGATTCCTGCTTCATGGAAGAAGCAGACATTCTGCAGGACACAAAGAAAAATGACTGACAAACTGCCAATACAAATGGACAGTTTAAAGTTTCCTGTTTTGCTGAGGAGTCTGGAGACACACTATGGCCTATGGGCTGAAGATGGAACATTAAAGAAGAACTTTGGGTGACTGACCAGGCAATGAGTTGTCTCTGTCATTTCTAGAGTTTATATATTATCCTTCTGTGGTCTTTGAAGGAGTTGAAGACAGATAGTTATGGTTATAGTTTTCCTTAGTTAGGATTAAAGATAAGTTACATATAAGACTTTAGACTCACAAAGACAGGGTAGATGATATTTACAAAATGTTAATGGACTAAATATTGTTAACTGTGATTCTTATTTGATAACTGTTGTATGGTATATTTTGCTATGTTGAGGCTAAACTTTTATTTTAGACAGAAAAGAGGAGATGATAGGAGATGTTATTCTGTAAACATGTTTCTCATACTGGTTAATTATTAAAGCACTGTTGGGCCAATGAGAAAGCAAATAGATGGGGGTAGGAGACAAGGAAGAAAGAGGAAGTAATTAGGAGGAGTCAGGATGTAGAGCCTAGAGGAATCAAGATGCTGGGGCCGCCGCTCTTGGGTAAGATGAGTCACGTGGAAATACTTAGATAAGTAGAAATGGGTTAATAATTAAGACAGAGCTAGCCCATTAACAATGATAGTCACTGGCCCACAGGATTGTATCAAATACAGAGTCTCTGTATGTTATTTGGGGCCGGCACGCCAGACCGGTGGTGGGCGGGCTGGCGGAAAGATACATGCTACTACTAGGTAGGCATTTTCTGCTTTATTTTATTAGGCACACATTTCTCTTGTTGCACAGTATAGCATGATGTCTACTGCCTGGTACAATCTTTCAAGGAGACAAAAAGAGCAACTGTTTCAAAAACATCCTGTGAGTTAGTGTTACATGATGCTGCTAAAGGGTTAGCCCATATATCTCACCTCTAGGATGCAGATAGAGTTGAAGTTTCCTGAATTCCTGTATTGTGTCTCTTTTCAGGCTTCCCCTCTAATATCAGCAACTCCCTTCCACATACATAATACCCTCAGCTCTGAAGCCCAGCACAGACTTCCTGGAGCATCCTAGGAATCTTTGCTGGAGTTGTCACAGCTCCACCTGTGAGTCTCATCACTTGGGACCATCAAGGCTGCCTGATCAGCAACCTCCCCAGCACCTATTGCTTGAAAAACACACAGCCTGAGGTCAACTTTTCAAATGAATAATATTTACATGATTTGAAGTAATTCAGCAGTTCTCCAAGCAAATGTAGTTTTGGAGTTGTTACAGATCTTTGCTATGGAAGTGAGTGTCGTGGTTGTGGTGATTGGGAATCAAATTCAAGTAAAATACCACTATTGTTCCTGAAAGAGAAATGTTATCAGAAAATAAGCCAAACACACGAGCATATGGTATTACAGAAATACCTCATCAGTTTACTCTGAATTATCTAAACGCTGTTGACTTGTGAAGTCCATCTTAGGCTGCATGTTGGCACTGAACCTGAATGTTATGTGTCAACCCTTTATCTACAGATTTCAAAATAGTATTTCCTTCTGTATGCTGAGAATATGTGTTGCCTTTATTGGTTGATAAATAAATCTGTTTTGACCAATGGACAGGCAGAATAAAGCCAGGTGGGAATTCCAAACAAAGATACACAGAGAATGCTGAAGCATTACCCGTAAGCCACAGCCTCATGGCAATGCACAGATTGATAGAAATGGGTTAACTTAAAGAGAGCTAGCCAGTAATATGTCTGAGCTATTGGCCAAACAATCAAGCTCAGAGTGTTTCATAAACTTCGGGAACTTCAGGAACTGACAAGCAGAACAGAAAGACTCCATCTACAGACTTCCTTGCTGAAACTGGATTGAGGATGCCAGCAACATCCACCATCAGTAACTGTACCTACTTGAAGGTGGGGTTTAATTGAGTTCACAAGACCCAAGATAAATGGTAAACAGGTACTTATTAGGGAAACACTTACACATATAATAGTAAATAACCACTGTGGTCTTCTTGCTCCTAAAGATACAGTTTCTGCCCTTCTGATGTTCTGACCACAACCCAAGAGAGGGAGCCAGCCCCTCCTCCCTTCTCCCCTCCTTTTCCTTATAAGGGAGTCACATCTACACACCTGAAGCTGCTTGGAATATGTTACATTATATCCATTGTGTTAAGTATATGTAGCAGATGGAGTGTTTCAATGAAATGGAATGGGATAGAAGAGCAATTGTCAAACAAAGTTCTGGGTGATGTCTTTGCATTGGCAATCCAGGCTTCTAGTGGAGATATTTGACACTGGGCCTGTGTGTGTGTGTGTGTGTGTGTGTGTGTGTGTGTGTGTGTGTGTGTGTGTGTGTACTCCCTCCAGATATTGGATAACTGTGTCAGTCTTACTTAGAGGTATCTGTAAGAGAGGTTAAGTGCTCTGTGATTTTCTGCAGAAGACCCAGAGAAGAAATAGGTTCACACAAAGGGTTGAGATTTGGTTTCTGCCATTCCCTGTTCTACAGCAGTTGTCTCTCAGCTTCTGTTCCATACTTAGATGCTGTAGGAGGCAGGAACTTTGAAGCAGCTCCAACCCAGGCATCTCTGGGGGTGCTTCAACCTAAAAGTCAGCAGCATTTTGGTATTGTTTCCTCTGAACACTTCACACGACCCCTGTTCCTGGCAAAGACAATATCTTCAGCCAAGGTCAGTAGTTAAAGGGAATTTGGTGTTGTCACAATAACCGAAAAATAGACTTTATATTTCATTTTAGTAAAACAGACACTTGTGTCTCAAGTTTGTCTTTTATTTGAAACTCAAAGCGCATCACAGTAAACTGGATATACTTCACCAGCGACTTTCCTTTTCTCCTTTGCATACCCATCTCCCCGAAAGGTCAGGGTCACTGCTCAACCTTTAAGTCTTCACGTAGCCCCCACCAGGTTCAGCACTTGTCTCCATCACTCCCCTTGATAAACTGCCCAACAATGCAGTGCTGGCGTTACTAAAGCCATTTGAGTCTTTGCAGACTTCTCCTCTCTCTAGCTCCTTTTCTTGTTTGACCTGTCACTCCATCTCCCTTCCCGCGGGATGGTTAGCCTCCTGAAGTGAGGCCATGTACTTGAATTTTCCACACCGCTAGCAGTGAGAGCAAATTCTAAAAATGTACAGTTTCTGAACACCTCGGGGGAAGGGCTGTTTTCAAAAAGTTGGTTTGCATAGACAAATAGCAAGCAAAAGCAGCTATCCCTTGCTTGTTTTTATTTTCAGGGACTGCCCTTATTAAGGGAGCCGTCAAAAACATGCACCCTATTCTGTATTGTTAATAAACATTAATATTTTCCCTCAATGAATCCAGGCCTGAGCACACTGCAGCCTGAACACTTTCAAGATCTCTGCAAACTCAGGCACAAAGCAGCAGGGCCCTTCAGGAAGCAATTTCCCAGGGAGCTGTGCAGGTCATTGTATACAGGCACACGTCCAGGGCCTACTTCAAGGGCTTTAAAACTGCCGAAGAATCGGACTGAATCGCCAAATCTGGCCCCGACACAATCACTGTAGCGCCCCACTTAGGAACTTTCTTCACGGTTTTTCCCAGAGCCCTAGCCAGCGGATATTCAGTTTAGAAACCTAAAAGGGGCGGTGCCTCTCCTTTGACTTTAGCAAAAAGACACAAACACTTTCAAAGCACTGGGCTGGCATCTTCTATCAGCAGTCCACCGACGGCCTTCCGCAGGTTCCCGCAGACATGGAGCAGAATGCTGGAGGAGTCGGTGCTGCCTCAACCTCTCGCCGGGTGCCACCGGGCACAGTGGGTGAAATGGGTAAGACGAGGCTCGCTCCCTCTGTTCCGAAACCGCCAACCGCCGGCAAACTGGCCTGACATAAAAAGGTCTCTGTCTGCAATCCCCGTTTGCTCGCCCGGTAATCCACCCCCGCCCCCAGCCCGCACGCCGACCCGTACAGCTGTTTTTAATCCCTACTTTTCTCACTTGGCGTCCGGGCTGGGGCTGACCAGACGAGGAGCCACTTAGTGTTTCCTCCTCCCCCAGCCGGGGTCTGTCCTGCCTCCGCCGTCTCCTCTTTCTCCGCCTGCATCCCCCGGGAGGCAGAGTGTGGGAAGAACGAATTTCCGCCGGGTTTGCTCGCTCCTCGCAGACACGGGTCCCTTCCGGACGCAGCCCGCGCGGCCCCCAGGCTGCCCACCCGGCTGTGCTCCGAATCCCTCCGGGCCGTAAGCGAGCAGGCGCCGGAGACGCAGGCCTAGCGGCCAGTGCTCCGCAGCCAAACCGCACCCCAGCAGCTCTTGGAAGGGATCCCGCCTGCAGAAGGGGAATCCGCTTGGCGGGGAGATCCGCGCCAGGGAATCCAGCTCTCCGGACTCGAGAGCAAACAAAAAGCACCAACTCTTGCTCGCTCCTCCCGCCCCGACGCGCACCCGAAGAAACAGTTTTCTGCAGAAATGCAACAAGTAGCACCCAGGGTTCGTCGAGCGCCCAGCGCCTCCTGATTTGGCTCCGCGAAGCCCGCCTGCGGAGACCCGGACCGGCCACCGCGACAAAGGGCTGGACCGAGCAGCAGAGAAGTCCGAAAGAGGCCTTTTTTAGCGACTCTGGCCCGGTCGAGGGGAATGCAGAGGAGACACAGAGCCGGCCGGCCCAGAGGACGATCCGGCCGCAGCGCGGTGGGCGGGCGGCGATGGAGGGTGTCGGCGCCGTGCGCTTCTGGCTCATGGTGTGCGGCTGCCTTGCGTTCCCGCCCTGGGCGGCCGAGTCCGTGTGCCCCGAGCGCTGCGACTGCCAACACCCCCAGCACCTCCTGTGCACAAACCGGGGGCTCCGCGCGGTGCCCAAGACCAGCTCGCTGCCTAGTCCCCAGGACGTGCTCACCTACAGCCTAGGCGGCAACTTCATCACCAACATCACCGCCTTCGACTTCCACCGCCTGGGGCAGCTCAGAAGGCTGGACTTGCAGTACAACCAGATCCGCTCCCTCCACCCTAAGACCTTCGAGAAACTCTCGCGCCTGGAGGAGCTGTACCTGGGGAACAACCTCTTGCAGGCGTTCGCTCCTGGCACGTTGGCTCCACTGCGCAAGTTGCGCATCCTTTACGCCAACGGTAACGAGATTGGCCGCCTTAGCCGCGGCTCCTTCGAGGGCCTGGAGAGTCTAGTGAAGCTACGGCTAGACGGGAACGTGCTGGGGGCTCTGCCGGACGCAGTCTTCGCTCCCCTGGGCAACCTGCTCTACCTACATCTGGAGTCTAACCGGATCCGCTTTTTGGGCAAGAACGCCTTCGCCCAGCTCAGCAAGCTTCGATTCCTCAACCTCTCTGCCAACGAGCTGCAGCCCTCCCTGCGCCATGCGGCCACCTTTATCCCTCTGCGCTCGCTCTCCACTCTCATCCTCTCCTCTAACAGCCTGCAGCACCTCGGCCCCCGCGTCTTCCAGCACCTGCCACGCCTGGGCCTGCTCTCCCTCAGTGGCAACCAGCTCACGCAGCTCGCGCCAGAGGCCTTTTGGGGCCTGGAGGCCCTGCGAGAGCTGCACCTTGAAGGCAACCGGCTGAGCCAGCTTCCCCTGGCACTGCTGGAGCCTCTGCACAGCTTGGAGGCGCTAGATCTGAGCAGCAATGAGCTCTCTGCCCTGCACCCTGCCACCTTTGGCCACCAGGGCCGGCTACGTGAGCTCAGCCTGCGCGACAACGCGCTCAGAGCCCTTTCTGGAGACATCTTCGCTGCCAGCCCGGCTCTCTACCACCTAGATCTAGATGGCAACGGTTGGACCTGCGACTGCCGACTGCGGGGTCTGAAGCGTTGGATGGGCGACTGGCATTCTCAGGGGCGCCTTCTTACCGTCTTCGTGCAGTGTCGCCACCCCCCGGCCCTGCGGGGCAAGTACCTGGATTACCTGGATGACCAGTTGCTGCAGAATGGGTCTTGCGTGGACCCCTCACCTTCCCCTACAGCAGGCAGTAGGCAGTGGCCTCTATCCACAGCCACGGGGGAGGGGATGACGCCCCCTGCAGGGGGTCTCACGCAGGAGCTGCCACCGCAGCCCCAGCCCCAGCAGAGGGGGAGACTTCTACCAGGAGTGGCCTGGGGTGGGGCTGCCAAGGAGCTCGTGGGCAATGGCAGCTCACTAAGATTGAGCCGGAGGGGTCCAGGCCCGCAGCATCAGGGCCCCTCTACCGCTGCTGCTTCGGGCCCTGCCCCACAGTCCCTGGACCTGCACGGGAAACTTGAGAGAGGTCGTCCCACCCGTGCCAATCTTGCTCCAGCGGAGCCCACCCCGACGACTGAGCCCGCCTCCGGAACACCGTCTGCCAGAGACAGCTGGCAACGCGCAGCGAGGCAGCGCCTAGCCTCGGAGCAGCAAGAGCGCGCAGTCCTGTCCGACGGTGGAGTGGGCTTGCCACCGCTGGTATCTGACCCCTGTGACTTCAACAAATTCATTCTGTGCAACCTGACGGTGGAGGCGGTGAGCGCCAACAGCGCCTCGGTGCGCTGGGCGGTTCGCGAGCACCGCAGCCCCAGGCCGCAGGGTGGCGCACGCTTCCGCCTGCTCTTCGACCGCTTTGGCCAGCAGCCCAAGTTCCAGCGCTTCGTCTACCTGCCCGAGCGCAGCGACTCGGCCACGCTGCACGAGCTGCGCGGGGACACTCCTTACCTAGTGTGCGTGGAGGGCGTGCTCGGGGGTCGGGTTTGCCCCGTGGCCCCCCGGGACCACTGTGCAGGGTTGGTAACCCTGCCAGAGGCAAGAGGTCGAGGCGGTGTCGACTACCAGCTTCTGACCTTGGTCTTGCTTGCTGTCAACGCGCTGCTGGTGATCCTGGCTCTGGCCGCCTGGGGATCTCGGTGGCTGCGGAGGAAGCTGAGAGCCAGGCGGAAGGGAGGGGCCCCGGTCCACGTTCGTCACATGTACTCCACCCGACGGCCACTGCGCTCCATGGGCACAGGTGTGTCTGCGGACTTCTCGGGCTTCCAGTCGCACCGGCCCCGCACCACCGTGTGTGCCCTCAGCGAGGCGGACCTCATTGAGTTTCCCTGTGACCGCTTCATGGACAGTCCTGGTGGTGGGGCTGGTGGCAGCTTGAGGCGGGAGGATCACCTCTTGCAAAGATTTGCGGACTAGGTTTAGTGCCTCTGTGTGGAAACCATCTCACGGGCCTTGAGGAGCCTCTCCCTGGGCCCATGCCATCTCGGAGGAAGACCTTGTTTTCTAACACCCCTTCTTTCTCCCTGTTGTGCTTTTGCTGAAGCCAAGTGGTACTGGAAGTGAGTCTGGACACCACCCTTCAGGTCCCAGTACTACCAAAGCAAGGATGGGTCTTGGTTGTCAAACTCAAGAGCTGGGACAATTGGGTGGTAGGGGTAAAGCCTTGATGAACCTAGGGCATGAATCCTGTGTCCTTGCAGCACAGTAACCTGGCTGACCTTGAGCTAGAAAGGGTGCTTTGTGCTCCCCCATGGCCAGAAGACTCCGGGTTGAGGTGTACATTTGCTTGCTCTGTGGCAGAGTTCTATTCCCAGTTAAGCAGGTGGAGGGGGGGGGCTTTCCACCATCGTAAAGGGGTCCGGCAATTGCCCCTACGGATCTGCTGTTCTCTGTGAGATGGGCATGGTACATAGGTCCCACATTCTCCCCGGAACCCCTTTCTCTTGGCTGGTAGAGCATCCAGGAAGCCTTAAGGTTTAAACAACAAGATGCTACCTTTCCCAACAATATGAAGAGTGTTTAACAAACTAACCAATAGACTCCAAGACTCTTTTGACTGGACTGAACCCCTTCTACTGTTTATCCTGTACAGGATGTGACCTTTTGCTGACCTTTGGATAGATTGTTCTCGGGAGAAGGCTGCATGCAATACTTCTCCACCAGACTTGCACCTGTGGTTTTAATTTTTAAATCTATATATGGAAAAAATTGAATGCCAGATTTGATTTTTTTTAAAAAAAAAGGTGTACTATGTATGAAACTGATGACTCCCCAGGGCATTCCAGCCTTCCAACTCATTTACCACATTTCTGATAGCATGTCTAGATGGGTGTAAATGTGACCTACTTCTCATTGTGTTTCATCGGTGCCCTCCCTTCTTGACAGCCCCTGTTCTGAGTTGCACGGTTAGGCAGCAAGCGTAAGGTAATTGTCAGGCTAGGGACTGAATTCAGTGGTGGTGTTTGCGTGTGAGGCTTGAAGTCCATCCCAATACCACAAAACAAAGCAGTGGTGATAGTGTGTTTGTAGTACAATCTCTGACCACATTATATTAGAAGATAAGAAACTGTGGGAAACAAATGTGAAAAAAATATACAGTAGTATCTGCTTCTACTAAATCCAGGAGATCATGAGTACTTAACCCTCACTGTGAAATAATTATATATTTTTACAAATTAGTTCCTTCAGTAGCCAGTGATTGGCTGTGTTATTAAATCTTACCTTTTAGTAGTAGTTGCAATATTACTTTTTTGTTATTTTAAAAAAAAAAAAAACATTTAGGATTAGCCTCCCGCATTTGTTTAGTTGTGTTTGTGTTTTAGCTAGTTGGGATACTTTTCTTCCCTGATATTTATGAAGTCCGTGTTTATATTAAATGTGGTGGTTGGGTTCACATTAGTAATTCCTGTGTGGTCCACGTACACTCACTGAGAGGGTGTACACTGTGGTTACAGTCACCGTGGTTATGGATTTATTAGCAGTGAGGTACTGTGCAGGTCAGCCAGTTCAAGGTGCTATGGCTAACAGTGACTCTTCTGTTTCAGGCCTCGGGCCCCTGCAGGTCCCAATGACTCAGGGAATCCATCACAGTTCAGGGGCCGTCAGCCCAATCACTCTCTGTTGGCCTACATGAGCCCTGCCTGCCTTGTGCCAGCAGCTGAGGGCCCAAAGGTCTAAATGAGCTGCTCTTTGTTTATGTCCGGATGAGTAAATGTCCAGACCACTTAAGCCACAGCTGCTTTTCTGGCAGTCTTAACTGCACAGCCCAAACTTAATAAACCACAGGAAATGGACTGTCATTCTGTGTTTGCTGCCAGGCCTTGTTTTAGATTCCCAGCGTATGGCACGTGGGAGGTGGGAGGTAGAACTATTTGCTCTTATATCCAACCTGCAGCCTATCTGGCACCTTCTGTATAACTCACAAATTTTCATGCATAGCACAGTTGTGTCTCTTAGCTGTTTCTTGTAGACAGTGTACAATTGGGGCCCAGTGAAAGTCTGGAGAAAAAAAATACTGATTGGATCTACCATCTGCCTTTTTCAACTGTAGATTATCGCCAAAAATGTTTAAGGCCTGGATTTAAAATGGCTTCACTGAAAAGTCTTTCAGTGAGAAATGAATAAATGTTATACATTGTTATGTTCCATTATGCCAATAAACCCACATACTAATGGAGATGTCTTGTTGGACCTTGCAAATATTGATGCATGTTTAAAGTGACAGGATGAATTTTTCAGAAGCAGTTTTCACTCATATAAATGAAACAGCTTGACCTCTATGAGGTTTTTTATTATTTTCACTTTTATAGAGAATATGGACTTTATCTCTAAGAAATGATTGTATGAGTTTATATGTAGAGAGACATGAACACTGTCCTAAAACCCAGTGGCCAGCATCAAGTAAAATGTTGGCAAATGCCAGTGACAGCAAGGTAGCTAGGTCCCAACAGGTGTTCCCTAACAGTCACACCCTCTGGATCCATGATTTGAGGGGCTTTTCTCTCTTTTTTTCTTTTTTTTTTCTTTTCTTTTCTTCTTTTTTCTTTTTTTCACTTACAGAGCTTGTGAAAAGATGAAATTCTTGGAGGTAGGGAATAGTCCTTGTATGAGTTAGCAGTGTTCAGTTTCAAAAGCCACACTTAGGTCTGGTTCAAAGAAAGCCTCACACAGTGAGTGACTGCTTCTACAAGATGCTAAGTGTGGTCCAGGCAGCTGCTCTCATTTGCCACACACCCCATTCACACCAAAGCCAACAACGCTGGACTGCTACTCTATGTTAGAGGCATTTAAAGTTGGAGGTAAATGGCAATCAGACTTTCGAGTGCCAGAGATTTATCCAAAACTCCAGACTGTGACCCAGGATGAAGACCTCCCCTACCCAAAGATATTTTAGTGTGAAAGTCCACAAAGACTTCCCCCATGCCCCCCGTCCTTGCCCCCTGCTCGCTCTCTGCCTCCCACTTCTGCATCATGTGAGGTGAGCATCCTGAGTTCTGACTGCACAGTGGCACTGTGACACTTAGCAGTAGCTCGGTACGAAATCCATCATTACCATCTGCGCTCTCCTGCAGGAAGCCGCAAGTGGCATGGCGGTACTTAGTTCAGGACTTGGCTGTTTCTGCTTCAACACGGTCAGAAAAGAAGATAATGGGGTTAAAGGTATCTTTTCTTGCCTTCTTGTCCCCGTTGCATGAGACTCTTCTACAATTTGGTGTAAAATGGCAGTAAATGAAATACTTTCTCATAATTAAAAAAAAGGGGGGGAGGGATGAATATAACTGTCAAGAGATGTTTTGTGTTTATGAAATTCTTGACATAATTTGCCTCATCCTTTAGATTAGAATTTAGGGTGCAGGGACAGCTGGGTTTTACAGTGCCTCCTTTTTTTTTTGTTCCCTCCTCCACCGCCTCCTACCCAGGATCCTTTTCCTCTCAGCTTGCTTCAATGTTAACTTTTCATGCTTTTCTACTGAGGGATTTTAGGCCACCTCATCCTTCTTAAATGGTGGAGTAAGTAATACTCACTTCATGATGCACAGGGAAACTGAGCTATTTGGAGAGGCCACTTAAGCATTAATGGATCAATTACTGACATAATTGTGAGAGACTAATTAGAAAAGCCATCATCTGGTTGTTTTACCTGGAGACAGAGTGCCTGAACATCGGAGAGAATTGCAGCCATGAGTAGTGTGATTTGTCCTTCGCTCGGTACCTGTGAAGATGGAATTCAGCTACCATGTCTTCTCTTCCAGGCAGCATTTCTCCCAGACTGCTAAGCTTTCTGTGTCACAGCCTGCACTGAGTCAGGAGAGTGCCCTGGTGTCCTGAGACCAGCTGCGGCTGTGTGTTCCCTTTTCCAAAGTGTGGTTTCAGGTGAAGCACTGCTCTCTCCATAACGGATGTCACACTCAGTGTAAGGATTCAGGCATTACGCTGGCCTGCCCCTGTCACCTGGCAGAATGCACTCAGGCAGTATTCCGGTCAGCCCAGGGTTCCATGAGTACGAGTCTGCAGGCAGGTGTAAAGGACCCCTTTAAAAGTCAGACCCCTGCCCACTTATGCTCTCTTTTGCCTTCCAGCTCTGCTCTCTCTCCTCTTCTGTTCCTGGTGCCGCTATGTCTCTTCCCTTCCCCCTCACTCCCTTTCTAAATAAACTCATTTAAGCTCTATCTTCCTGGCATGTTATTCCCTCCTTCTTTGTCACCCTTACCTGCTGTGCTGTCCCACGTGATCCCTTATCGTGAGACCCCACTCACTTGGGACCACACCACCCCCACCCCGTTCTTCAGCTTTCTCCTCTAATTGTAACAAAAGAACAACACTCAGTTCTTAGCACATGTACACTGTAGTGTATGAAAACTCACTTTTACTGCAGGCCGCCACCCTCTGACTCCCTTTTCTTCCAACCATGGTATCCTTCCAAGGATTTTTACTTTGGGGGATTAAAATGCCTCCTAATAGCAACAAACACCCACATAAGCATCTCTCAGCAAGTTAACAAATCTTCAGTGTTTGTTTTCAGCCTGAAATATCTCTGGTGGAAATAGACCCCAGTTTATATCCCTAAGCCCTGACCTCAGACCCAACTACCATTTGATGTATTGCATTGTAGTCCAAGTTTAAAGACAACTGCCAGGAAACGTGGGGGTCAAAGGGTAACTTGAAAGAATTGGTTCTATTCTTCTGCCACAGACTCCATCTCACAGGCCCTTTTGAGTGCTTTAAATTCCTAATTACACCTCCTTCAGCCAGCGTACTGTTGCTTTGTCTATTCCAGGCATTGTTGTTTGTGTATGCACAAGCTGTAAGCACTCTGTCGTGTATTGTGACTTTTTATGGGTATATGTGTCTTGAGACGGGCAGGTGTCTCTTTCCAGGTTGCTCCCTCCAGAGTGTTCCACCGTGGTAGCACAGGAGTGTAGGGGTGGGGTGTCCCTTCTCTTCCTTGAGGGACGTTTGTGTGTCCTTTCTCATCTCTGCCTACTTTCTAACCTCATTCCGGAAGAGATCCACAGGGCTGTAGACTGTGACTTTTGCTGCCAAAGCCATTGACTTCTGTCCGTTTGCTCAATTTGAATGTCCATTTGCGCGCGCGCGCACACACACACACACACACACACACACACGCACGCACGCACGCACGCACGCACGCACGCACGCACGCACGCAGCTAAAGTCTCTGCCTTGGCCTGCTCTCCTTACTGCACTGCACTTATGCTCTTATTGTTGTTACTACTCTCTCCCTTACTAGGTTTTTTCCCCCCCTAAAAGATCTTAACTTAAAATTTGTCAGGAAAGTTGCAAGAAGATTTCACATGTGTGTACTCTACTTGGCTTTATCTTCTGTTCATGTTTTCTGCCTTGCTTTAAAGCTCCCTCTCTGACCTCTGAGAATTCCTAGGCTATGCTGCTTTCTCCCCAAGGGCAGGCTGATCTCCTAAATAACCATAAAGCAATGATCATGGCCGGAAATTGTAACCCTGACAAAAAAATAACAAAACGGCAAATCAGTTTTCCTTTCTTTTTTATGGTTTATATTTAAGTTACCAACTTCCTAAACAAACCTAGGACCACACTCCTTCCTTTTCTCCTTTCTTTTCCTACCCCTTGTCCTCCTTCTGCTTTGGGGCATGGTGCTTAGTACAGCAACAGAAATCCAGTCTGGGCAGCTCAGTGATTCTCAGCCTCGTCAACGCTGATTTCTAGCAAGCACCTTAGTGCCTGGCTTGCAAATTGATCTTGAAAGGTCTTCTGGTGTGAGGTGTGTAAGCATAGAGAGTATGCATCCTGTACCTTCTGTTTCAAAAACTAAAAAGCATTTCTCAGTCAGGCAAGGCATCCGCCTTTAATTCCAGTGCTCTGGAGGAAGAGGCAAGTGGATTGCTGCCAATTCAAGGGAAGCCTGTTCTAAACATGAAGGATAGGCCAACATAGTGAGACTCCATCTCAAAATGAAAACAAAACAAAAACTTCTCTCTAGAACAACCTCTGCAATTTTGTTACAAACAATTGACCCTAACTCTTCCTATTACTATTCTGAAACACTGATTAATGCCTAGTCTTATGCCAATATTGTTACCTTGCTAACATGGTAAATCTTGAAATGAGGTAAACATCAGTTTTCCATATTTTTTCCTCTATTAAAGGTGACTGATTCACTGGCCTTTTCAGCCGTATGTGTACATTATGGAGAACAGGTAGCATATCACAGATAGAGGGCATGCTTAGCACGTGTGTGGCCCTGGGTTATAGCCCCTGCATCAAAATTTATTAAAATTTTATGCATGTACAAATGTTAAAAATAAGTCTGCTGTAAATGGAGTTCTTAATTGGTCTAAGTAACAAAAACACGGAGCAAGATAGTTCAACAGCAACCAAGCCTGGGGCTCTGAATTGGACCCCCTGGACTCACATGGCAAAAGAATAGAAGTAACCGATGACAATTGTTCTCTGGCCTCCATAGGCACACTGTGGCACATAAGCATTTGTACACACACACACGCGCGCGCACACACACACACACACACACACACACACACAGTGCATGTGCGCATGCACTAAAAAAATGGTTCTAAGGTATACTTTGAACTACATTTTTTAATAATTCAGCTTCTTTAATAAAAAATGCCACAACTAGATAGCTTATAGACTGCTTCCAGTTCTCTGGGTTGGGAGTTCCAATCAAGGCTCTTGCAGACCTAACATTTGGGAGTGGCCTACTTCTTCCCGGTACGTGAGGCAAAGCAGCTCAGTCTAAGGCCTCTTTCATAAGGTCCAAATCCCACCCATAAGGGCTCTGCTCAAAGTCTAAGTGTGTTCCTATGGCCTTACTTCCTGATTCCATTTCCTGGGGATTACCATTTCAATGTACGAATTTGGTGTTCGGGAGAAGACAACATTAGTGCTGTAGTAGGTACAGTTGATTGCATGGGAGGAGAACTGAAGGTTTTGTGCATGTGAGGCAAGGCTCATCATGTGACATGGATTGTCCTAGAACTTCTGCTCCCACTTCCTGAGTGCTGGGATGACAGACAGTGCCACCACCCTGGCAAGAACTGATGTCCCTGGATCTGTGAATGCTATACACCTCTCAATGAATTTACCTCCCAATAAATACTGTCCTGTTTAAAACAGCAACAACAACAAACAAACAAATCTACATTGTTAACACTCTATTTCACAGCTTTTTGAGGCTATCATAAATGGACTTTATTTCCATTTTTTTTTCATTCATTATTAGCCTTTTTTCCATACAATGTTGTTTGACCATACTTTTACCCCTTCTCAACTCTCCCAGATCCTCCTCACCTCTCTCTATGCACCAAGGTTGTTCTCTCTCTCCAAAAGAAAAAAGAAAAACAAAAACCAAAACTCCCTATAAAACAAAAGCCAAAACAAACTAGAAAAAAAATACAAAAGGTACACACACACACACACACACACACACACACACTCACACACACACACACCACACACACACTCACACTCACACACACACACACAATCACACACACACACACCACACACACAAACACACACACACCACACACACACACACACCACACACACACACAGACACAACACACCACACACACACACACACACACACACACACACACACACCACACACACACAGACACAACACACCACACACACACACACACACACACACACACAGATACCACACACACACACACACCACACACACACACACTCACACACACTCACACACACACACCACACACACTCACACACACACACACCATACACACACACACACACTCACACACACACACACACTCACACACACACTCACACACACACTCACACACACACTCACACACACACACACACTCACACACACACACTCACACACACACACACACACACACTATGGATTCTGTTTTGTGTTGACCAACTATTCCTGGGCAAGGGACCTGCCTGGGAGTATGGATAATATACCCAGTGATACTCCATTAAAAAAAACAAATTTTTCATTTCCTAGCAGGTATCAATTTCAAATATGGATGGGACTTGGTTATGGATGGAACTTTGTGTCCACTTTCTCTTCTTTGTCCTGGGATTTTTTTCTGGTCTGAACCTCTGTGGGTCTATCACCATCTCTGTGAGTTCATATGTGCATTAATCCTATTGTATTTGCAGGATGTTGTTTCCTTGGAGTCTTCTATGCCCTATGGTGCATATCATCTTCCTGCTTTCTATTCTGCACAGATACCTGAACCGTGAGAGAAAGGGTTTGATAATGACATCCCATTTAGGATTGCATGCCCCAAAGTCCCCCTCTCTGCATCGTCTAGTTGTGGGTCTCGTTGTTAATTGCCATATATTGCAAGAAGCTTTCCTGATGAGGCTTGCTTACTGCTTGAATGGATGGGTTTAGCAATGTGTCATTTGGAGTCATTTTATTGTTATGTTCCTTCAGAAGAATAACAGGCCATTTTAGCAGTTTCAGGTATGGCTTCCATCTCACAGAGTGGACCTTAAATTCAATCAAACCATGATTGGTTACTTCCATAACATTTGTGCCACCGTTGTAGCAGTGTATCTTTGAGGCGGGTTGCTGTTGTAGGTTGAAGGATTTATAGTTGGATGATATTGATGATTACTTTCCCCCTCCAGTGCCTTTAGGCATCATGAACACTAGTCAGTGGGGATAAAGCTACTAGTTGGCCCTAGTTTAATTCCTCTATATTCAATGACATAATTAAGCTGTGTTTCCAGCAATAGGACCTTATCTTCAGGTTATGGGATCCCTTTGACCAAGTACTCAACAAGATTTAACCCATCTTTGGCACTGGAAGTTTTGCTTGGTGGCATAAGATGTCTAGTTGGGTCATTGTCTACCTAACTATAAAGAGACTTCTACACATTGGTGAACTACATATCTTATGGGCTTGCTAAACTTAGTTCTAGGAGCTTTCTGCTCTAGAGTTTACAACATGCATCTTATACTTAACCACAGGGAGCCTTCTCATGCATGATGATGTATAGTAGAAGACTTTTTTCAAGAGAAGAATGTTATTTCAGAGTTGGGATTAGCTCTGTGGACAAACCACTTCCTTTCATACACGGAACCACATTGTTTTGTTTTCAGACAATCTCAATCTATAGCCCGGGCTAGCCTCAAACTCCTGTTCAACCTCCCTTGTGCCTGGGTAATCACTGTGTAGAACTATTCGAGGCCCTTATAAAAGCTTGTCTTGGCTCACAGCTGTCCTGATTTGTTTATGTTTTGTCTGTGGCTACTCTTATGCTGAAATAGCAAAGTAGAGTAACTCAAGCTGAGGGCACACAATTTATGAAGCATAAAATATTTACTATCTTCCCCTTTAAGAAAAATCCCTTCAACCTCTATCTTATAGTCAGTTGAAGAAACAATTGAATCCCTGCATTTGGGCACAATTCTATAGTCCTAGTCCTGAGGAAACTGAGGCAGGAGGATTATCATAACTTCAAGGCCAGTCTGATCTACCTAGTGAGTAGCCAGCCTGGACCTTGTCTCTAAAAATCAAATGAAGAAAACAGGTTCTGTAACCACAACTGCTTAGGACTCTCTAGGATTCTTGGCCCTGTGCATGATTCTCTTTCAATAGTTTTAGTAAATTCTTTTTGTTTCACATGTACCTTTAAGTATTTCTTTGTTCTGCTTTCTTCTTTTTGTAATCTGGAGCTCTAACTACACAAATGTTAACCATATAACCTTATAACCATAGAGCTCCTAGCTATTATGGTTTCTTTTTTTCTTTTATACTTAAAAAATGTATTTCAGTTGGCTTCTTTGTAAGATTGCTAATTTTAACATCACCTGCACAGAATTCCCTCAAGGAATTCATCATCTTGAATATCTGTCATTTTTTAAAGTCTCTATCCATCGGCTGAAATGCTCAGTCTGTTGATGTATGCCATAACTTCTCATTAGGTATCCTGTCATATTAATGTCCATCACATTGACGCATCTTTCTCGTGGCCTCAGCGATGGGTTATCTCTGAGGTTCAGTTTTATTGATGGATTTATTGGAATGGTAAGCTGCTTTTCTTCCTAGTTTGTCCTGGAAGTTATATTAATAGCTGAATACTAGCCATTGGTTCAAAACATGGAAACAGTTTTATCCTCAGAGATGAATGTGTCATTTCTTATCTCAGGCCATGACTGAGGAATTGAATCTAGTAAGTATTTTCTTAAGCAGGTTTAAATTTGGCTGTTGCTAACATGCACTACAGACTTCAGATTCCACTTGCATTTTGCAGGCTTATTTGTCAAGTAGAATGTTCAAGACTTTAGGGTTTTCTGGGGGGGTTTTCAGTAGCTTATATCATCTATAATAAAGAAGAAATATTATTCTTAAAAGATTTATTTAATTATTATTTTATATATATGAATGATCTGTATGTATGTCTGCATCTCAGAAGAGGGCATTGCATCCTATTGTGAATGGCTCTGAGCCACAATGTGGGTGCTGGGAATTGAACTCAGTTCTTCTAGAAGAGCAGCTAGTGCTCTTAACCACTGAGCCATCCCTTCCACCCCAAGAAGAAATGTTCTTGATTGGATGGATTGTGCTTTTGAAAAGTTTGCATACATGAAGAAGAAGATAGATTAAATTTTGTAATAGTGTTTACAACCTGGGGATTTTATACCTTTCAAATGAGTTAATGTGAGATTCATTTTGTAGTCAAATAGCTCTGTATATGAGGTTTGTTTTGGTGCTGTGGAAATGGTTCAGTAAGGGAATGTGGAGAGTTCTGTATTTTCTGAAGTCCTGTGTGTGAGGCTCTGACATCAGCATGGGCACATCTTTCATTATGGCCTCAGAACTTTCACTTAGGTGTCTCTAATTGTTACATTTACTAGGAAAGGAACAGTGTCTCACAACAGTCCAGGACTTCCCACCATACGTGCTTGTCTTAAATAAATGTGCACCTGAAAATCAGTGCTGATAGAAGAGTAAGATGAACTGGAAACATAATACTCAAGAATTGTCAGCAGACTCAGCATATAGACAAAGAAAAACAGCTCAGCAATACCAGAAAAATGACATGACTAATTGCAATGTTGTCTACAGCCAAGTATTAGAAAATGAGGCCAGGGTGCATGTGGGATAAACTGTATTGAGATTTTTACCTTGGCTTTGTTCATGAACTTATGTGTTGTATGGAAGTCTCAGGTATTTTATGCTTTTATGATTACACCGCATACTGTGTCCAAACACCTAGTCGTCATAAGACCTACCCTGTGAAGTACTTCCCTTATTCCAGCCGAAGCCTGGTCATGGAGCAGATATGGATCTGGGCCAACACCCCCAGCCAAGAGGTGCTGGAGATAATTCAAAGCTCAGCTGTTCTGCTCCCCAGTTCTTGCTGTCAATCCTGGTACTCTCCCACTTCAGTCTTGCTCATCATGACAGACAAAACCTCAATGGCCTGTCTTAAAATGCACCATGAAGCCAGGCTTCTTCCAGAACAACACTGTGAGAATCATGGTTTTGACCTTCACCTTCTGCCTCGTTTTCTAGACTTATGGATTACATAAAGACAGTGGCTGGTACTAAATCATTGTCCTTCGTATTCCCCAGACACGGAGCTGCCTGACAGCCACACATGCTTCAGTCTGCGTTGATATGGTTGGGTCATGGTTGTCCAGCAAAAGGTCAGTTCTTTCCAGTCTGGCTCCCTAAGGATAAAGATGTCTGTCATGCTTTTCTTTCTTTCTTTCTTTCTTTCTTTCTTTCTTTCTTTCTTTCTTCCTTCCTTTCTTTCTTTCTTCCTTCCTTCCTTTTTATGTCACTACAGGATAGAACTAGTAGAGAGTTCCTTGTCCCCTCCCTGGATTATTACCCAGAGTGATGCGACAGCTTCTCAATCTTTTCCCATCATGAGTCTGATGCCAGATACTTTGGTGAGAGTGATACACATCTTTGTGTTGAAGAACATTATTTAGTGGCTGCAATTCAAGTATACATTTACCCAGTCACCAATGGAAACTGAGAGATGCTGTAGGATAGCATATTGGACTGGGAGTGTAATATGGTGCTAGTGTTTCTATCTGTAATATGGAATACACTCCTCAAAAGGGGAGACTTTGGGGTTCAGGGGGAGGCTTAGTTGGAAGCAGACTTGCCTAATAGATACAAAGTCCTGGTTTGATCCCCACCACTACATAAACCGGGCACCATGGTGCACTCTTGTATCCCAGCACTCAGGAGGTGGAGGCAGAAGGATCAGACATATAAGGTCATCTTCCGTTGTAGATCCAGAGCTGAAAACCAACCTGGGATACATCAGATGCTGCCCAAACAACAACAACAGCAGCACAATTGGAAGATTTAGTGCAGATGTCTTCCGTTTGTGTCTTCCGGTAGACTTCTGACTGTTGGGAGTGTGTCTAAGATTGCCTCGTGTCTGTCAGCCCTGCTAACACCCAGTGGGCCTCACACGGTGGAGACGGGGTAAATGCTAGTGCATTTTCAAACACTCTCTTCGTCATTAGCCCAATTAGGGATGAAGTTTTTTATTGAAAAATGTTTGATTTCCTGAGGTCAGGCTTTCTATTGTCATACACACATACGCCACTCACCTCTCCCACAAGATCATGACAAAGACTTTAAAAAATTCAAGGACTATCGATAATGTATTAATTTCTTTCTGTCACAGAAAGACAGGTGTTTCTGTGAGATAAGGGACACTGTGGACATGAATTGAAGTATAGGCAAAGAGTCCTGCCAGGTAAGTGGTTATCTGCGGTTGCCAGAGAAAGCAGCCTGAGTAGCTGACGGGGACTGCTGCCCTTGGTCCATGAATCATCATCGTACAGGGCACAGAAGCTAGTATCTCCATTCTTGGGCATGTGGGGCAAGGAATGGCGACTCGGTCCAGTGGAAAAGAATTGTCTGTGTCAGTGGCCCCCTCCACTGAGGGACAGAGGCAGAGAAAGAGACAGAAAAATGGGGAGGGAGGGAAGGAGAAAGGGAGGGAGAGAGAGAGAGAGAGAGGTTGGTTTTTTTATATTTTTTTCCTCTTTTGACGTTGTTCTATTTTTACTGAGGAGGGAAAATGGCATTGGGCTCTCATCCTTATCAGAAAGCTCAGATTCGCAGCAGCTATTCCAGTCTGCAAGACTTCAAGGGCATAGTTTTTCCTTATAAGGGAGCTGAGCAAGTCTGCAGACCACGGGCAATCTGAGCCAGCATCTTTCTGGCTGTGATTTCAGTCTGATTAGGGCTGGGGTGAATGGTACAGCTTTGGATAGATGTGTGTTTCCCCACTACAGCACTCACTGCTTTCTGGCCTGGGTTTTTTTGGTGATGGTTGTTGTTGTTATGGTTTTTTCTCCATATAGCTCCTGGAACTCACTCTGTAGACCAGACTGGCCTCAAACTCACAGAGATCTGCCTGCCTCTACCTCCCTGGTGCTGGGATTAAAGGAGTGCAAGGCCACTGCCCAGCTAGCCTGGTGTTTATAGAGCAGCTCTGAGATGCTCTGAGATAGTAGTGTACAGCTCTGTGGGAGCCAGTGTGTAGACAGTGCTTAGTTTCTAGTTATACTAGGTCAGGGGTAAAGAGACCACCAAGACTGCATTTCTATGAAGTTGTTGCCACCTGTAACATGTTGTTGGACATCTAGAACAAAGAACTACAAGCTTGGAGTCTTAAAACATACAGCCATGTTGTCTCAGCCTGGAGGATGAAGGTTCAAAATGGTCTCACAGGGTAGGCTTATTGTGAGGCCTGGGATCTTCTCATGGCATCCTCTCATCTGGGTTCCATTGGTCTGTTCTTATGTCCTTGACTCACAATCTGCCCTTGACTCACAATCTGCCTTAGCCTCCCCGTCTAAGCATCTGTGCTCAAACTTCTGGTTAAAACAGCCACGATGGAATATGGGACACACCCACTCTGTATGTCCTCCCATTGGTTAATTCTATCTAAGGTAGTTCTGTTTCCACACAAGGCCGTGCGCTGGACATGGCAAAGGGAAGTGTTAGGGTGAAGCCGGAGGATTCCAGCTCATTCATTAGAATGGTTATTGTTTTCAGGCTGCTGAAAGGGTCAGATTTGAAATATGATCTAGGGCTCAAAGAGAATTTAGCCTCTCAGGTAATGCAGATGTCAGCTTCTCAGACATTTCTCAAGTCCTTGGCCTAATGCCTTTAGGAAGATAGGGTGCTCATATCTTCATGTTCTCCAATATGGTGGGGATAAAATGAAAATGTCCAGCTCCCAGCAGAATCCTTTCTCTCTGTATACTGACACTGCAGTGATTTAAAAATACTCTTTGGGAGTGGGGAGGTGGTAGGGAGATCACTCAGTGTATAGGAGCACTTGCTGAATAAGCTGGAGGGCCCCAGTTCAAATTCCCAGTACCCACAAAAGAGCTGGATGTGACCACACATGTCTCTAACCCCACGTTAAAGGTTTGAAGACAGAAGGATCCTGGGAGCTTGCTGTTCAGCTCATCTAGCTGGAATGATAAACTTCAGGGTCATTGAGAGACTCTCTCAAAAAACAAAATGGAGGGCAACAGAGAAAACAGTGATGTCAACCCCTGACCTCAACACACATGTTAATTCTCTCATGTGCTTTATTTCGTCAACAGATGCCATGGTAGAGAGGAATTCAGCAAGGCTGGGTGCTGGTGCCTTGTCAGATCCTTGCCTATGTATCTCAGTTCTCTCTGAAGCCAACTGAATAGCCACAGTGATGTTCTCTAGAGGGAAAATCCAGAACCCGAAACTTCTGGGCACTTAGTGGCTGACTCAGCAGCGGAGGCCTCATCTGACCTCATGCACAGTGGAAGTAAAATCCAGACACGTTGAAAGCCATGCTCTGTGTATAAGAAGTCTTCAAAATGTCAAGTGAGCTTTGTATTTAGGCTCTTGATATATATCCTCAACATATCTCATTATTAATGTGAAAATGTTTCAAACTCTGGAAGGAAAATTGAAATCCTGAACACTTCTGGTCCTCAACATTTTGGGTAAGAAAAAAAAAAAACTTGAGAACCCACTTGACAGGTGAAGTAATGGAGGCTTATGTTTTTATTTATTTAGTTTTTGAGATTATAATATAATCACATAATTTTCCCCCTTCCTTTACCGCCATCTAACCTCCTTGCTCTCTGCCTTAGTTAAGTTCTCTAGAGGAACAAAGCTGGTAGAATGAATGAGTGTGTGTGTGCGTGCGTGCGTGCGTGCGTGCGTGCGTGCGTGTGTGTGTGTGTGTGTGTGTGTGTGTGTGTGTGTGTGTGTGTGTGTATTCTTAATTACATTAACATAACCTTCTCAGTTTAAGTAGCATTGCTAACATGTAGACATTTTCAGGGCTGACTATTTGGTATTGGACAACAAGCTTCTGGGCTCTTCCCTGAGGAAGACCATTCCTCCTGCTCAGAATTCCTTAGTGTCTGCAGTTCTTTGACTCGAGTTGAGGTCTCATGAGCCTGGGGCTAGATGTGGAAGGTTTGGGAGGGTGGATGGCAGGACCAGGCCACTCACCAGCTAGACCCTGAAGAAGGTTTCACTGAATCTTCAGGCTTCACTTCTGATGACTTCCCAAGGGCTCCCAGGAGGCAAGCAGCAACTAAATCCTGCACAGTCCATATTTGCATGTCAGTCTTTGAGAAACAGAGCACTTAAACATTTTCATGTGAAGATAAGAATTCGCTTGAGACTAGTTTAAAATGATGCTAGATTTAGATGATATTGCATCTTCCCTTGTCACACCAAGATGCATTTGACATTCTGACTTTTATTTCCCTGCAAGGAGTGTGAGGAAAATGTAGGTCTTCTGTCTACATTTTCATTAAGTGTTTATTTACTAAATGGAAGTTCAATATCTTGTGACAGAATTTCCTGGTCCTCCACCAAGTATGTCGACCTTTGTTCCCCTTCGAAGCGTCTATTTGGTAGTGACTCACAATCTGGTCATCTGATGGAAGCCCATTCCCAGGCTTTGCCAGCTGAGGAAGATGTCCAGGGGTGACCTGGCTGCACATGAATAATAAAAGCCCAGAGACAGATATTGGGGTTTGAACTGAAGATCAGATAAGCAAATCAGCCAGCAGCTAGAGAGTTCTCCTCTCAACAATGCTCAGAAGGGGAGATCTGTCTGACCTCAAACTGCTCAGACTCACTGAGACCGTGATGTGTTCATGTCTCTTCCTGCCTTATATTCCTCTCTCTGCCCAGCCACATCACTCCTGTCTCCACATTCCTAGTGCTGGGGGAAAGGTGTAAGCTCTGGGTATCTTTTAGAGGAATTCCTTCTCATATATCCCAGGGTGGCCTTGGACTCACAAAGATCCATCTGCCTGTGTCTCCTGAGTGCCGGGATTAAAGGTGTGTCCTATGACTGTGCCTAGCTTTGCACTACGATTTTCAGGCAAGCTTTATTAGTTTGTAAACAAAATATCATCGCCACACATGTGCACTCAGTTCACAAGTGGTAGCCAGTAGCCAATCTCAATGGTATGAGATGTGCAAGCCCCTCTGGTTCGAGACTAACCTCCGCCCTGGACACAAACCCCGAGTGTGCTGGGCCTTTGACTGACTCTGCTCAGGAGGATGAGCTTGTTGGTGGATGTGGAAATGACAACAGGGAAATTCAATTGCTGGCTCCCAGAGTACTGTCACGAGTGATAATAAATTAGGAAACACGAGCTTTGGAGACTCTGTACAGCCAGTGTAATGGGATATTGAAAAACAAACAAATAAACCCTAAGCATTCATTTAATTATAGATGCTACAGTTTTCTTCACCAAAAATTACTTCATCAACTAACCCTTTGTTCTGGTCATAAAAGAATATGCCTGAGATGTAGCCAAGGACATTTGATCTTAATTACATGCTATTGTTGTGGCTCCCACAGTACACCTGGCCTCTGGGCAATGGTATTTAGGCAGGAAGCAGGCCCGGGAGAGCCTCCCAAGGCCATGGCACGGATCCATTGGAGCTCACAGATGCTCACTGCCTGTGGCCTTGGGTTTCAGGTCACCCTCCTGGGCTGAGGTTTGAATGAGGTGTCTTAGGGTTTCTATTGCTGTGGAGAGACACCATGACCGTGACAACTCTTACTAAGGAAAAGGTTTAAGTGGGCTGGCTTACAGTTTCAGTTCATTTTCATCATCGTGGGACATGCTGGCGTGCAGGCAGACACAGTGCTGGAGAAGGTTCTGAGGGTTCTACATCTTAAACCACAGGCAACTGGAAGCAACCTTGTGTCACTCTGAGTATAGCTTCAACATAATAGACCTCAAAACCCACCCCCACAGTGGCACACTTCCTCCTGCTGGGAGAATTGCCTCCTTTCTTATCACTGTGGGAAGGACTGAAAGTCAGGTTTAATCAAGCTGTCTTCGTGACTCCGCCAGGGTGCCAACTCCCTTCTGAGTTGGGCATCGCAGAACCTCAGAGCTATCAGCAGCAGGGTATCTGTGCTATGCTGGAGTAAGGTGAGGTGAGCGCAGAGAGTTTGGGGACACTCTGCTCAGCCTCGTTCACAGAGGACTGGAGGGGGCAGGGAACCAGAGCCAGAAAGAGAGGCAAGCCAGAGGCTGCTGTGGTTCTGGGTGTTTCTACTTCCTGCTTTGATCTAAACCATTGTGCTTTACTTGGAGATTCCCTGGATCTCCCCGTATTTTTGCACAGCAGCCCCTTTGGTGATGTGTTCTCCTTATTATTTACCTTCTAACATCATCCGTCCGCTGAGCCTGGGTAGCAATGATAATAGTCGTGAGGGTGAAGTGTTGGATGGGGGTGAGGGCTGACCTCGCAGTGAGGATAGACCTACTGTAGAATGGATAGCTTCTTCCAAAGGACAAGACACCATTTCTTTCCCTTCGGCCCTGGCACAGCTCCTGCGTTTGGCCCTACTGTGAGTCCGATGCTCCCATTGCAGCCCAAGGCCTTGGTCCTTCCTTCCTTCCATCCGATTCACCCCTGAGCCCGTGCCCTTTCCATGACCTTGTTCCCAGGGGCTTGGAAACATCCTAAGCTATTCATATTATTTCACCAGAGCCGGGGAGCTGGCACACAGTGCCTCCCTGCTTCATCTCTTGCCAAGATTAGAGTGGATGTTCTTGTTACAATGAGACAGAACTCTGAGGACCCAGAGACAAAAGCGGCCTGAGGATTCCACTGCCCTTCCGTTTCCAGTGAAATATAATGCTGGGAAGTGTTTATATTTTGCCCTCACTGCTTTCTGCTCTCAGCAGTAAAGGGATTTCATGCAGCATCCCGGTGGTTCCAGAGCCTGCACCAGGCCATAGAAAGGGGGCACAGGGCAAGTATGCTAGGCATTCGGGAGCTTGTAATGGGTGGCAGGCTAGAAAGGGGGCACACAGCAAGGGTTTGCACACAACACAGCAGAGCTCAGGGCCTCTATACAGGACATCAGTAACTGTCCCTTAGGGCAGCAGCCTGTGAAAATGCCAGGTCTAACTTCCTAGTCATTGTCATAGGAAGGACAAGGGTGCCTCTGTAAGACCCTCAGAATGAGGGGTCTCCCCATTTCGGTTGGTACCCCCAAGAACTCAAAATCCAGTCCAGTTGATGCAACACGCAAGAGGCTTTAATAAAAGGAATATGTTTGTGTAAATGGACCTCTCTCAGCACACAGGCGAGAGAAGTAACCATTTTTCTGGGCTCAGGTATTTTTAAAGGAAAAAACTACAAGCTTAGGGTGTGGCTGTGACTCCCTGTCCGCTGCATACGTGACCAGTCATGGGTTTTGCTTGAGGCTGGATTGTCTCACCTTAGGGCCTCAGGGTGTGCTAAATTATCTTGTCTGGGCAAACTGGAGTTGCAGCTATCACTGGCGGGAGGGGCAGCGTGAATTCTTGGTATCCTGCTATCTTAGGGCCCTGTGAGGGAAGTTGCCCGTGCTTTTCTAGGTCAGACTGTCCTTCATTTTAAGTGAAGGGTTTCCTTAACTCTGCTTTGGGTCTTCCACCTCCAGCTGCCTGCAAATGAGCAAGCTGTTGTCTTTTCTTATGGAAGGGGACTTGAGACTATTTCCTGTACCTCTGGTCTCCATCTTCCAGGAAGAGGGGACAGGCTTTGGTGTAACCCCTGTTAGAGGAAAGACTGAGAATATCAGGTGTTTGGGTCAACAGGACTATAAAGCCGTGAGAGCCCTGTGAGTATTTTAAGAATCTTGGTGGCTCTACAGTTCCATAACTTTATTACTCATGTGAAATGTTACACAGTGGTTAGACGGTTTGTTAGTAACAGAACTATGCAGGCCAGAGTTGACCAGATATCCAATGTCTACTAAACACAGAAAGACATTTAACTCAGACAGCTGAGAGCAACTATAGCTCTTAAATGCTGCTTGAGGTTTAAAGCCAGTGATTCATAGTGAAGTCCATGCTAAGAAAATTATTGAGAAATTAATCTTGGATTCACTTTAGATTTTCATGTAAGTTTTGTATAGAGAATTCTCACCTACTCCTGCTCACCTGATTGCTTCTAATACTGGTGGCATCTTATAAACTATGTACATTTGTCAAAATTGGGAAAGTAGGTAACAAATTCCTATGAATTAAACCGCAGACTTTTTCAGATTAAGACCAGTCACACACAGGTCTGCCTCACTCACCCCAGAATGGAAGGTGGTAGTGGATGAATGGATGGGTGGAAGTATTTCCCTGTAGGCCTTTGCCCTATTCTGGGCATGTGTTAGAGCTTTTGGTAACATGCATGCTTTATACTATGGCTCTAAGTATATTGAACATTTTAGTAATGCTGCTTTTGTATACATGTGTAGTAAAAGGTATGTTCAAAATGTTTACAACAGTACTTTTCAATGGAAACAAAGTCATAGACTATGTGAATACATTTTGGTATATATTAATATGCAATGTACTCATGCAATGGAGTACTGTACAGCAATGAGAAGGAGCTAAGGCTGTGTCCTTTTGAGAAGTACTGCCACTGTCTGGTAATGATAAGGTCCATATGTCCCAATGAGGCAGAACATAAAATCTGCATTACTTTAATGGTTCCACAAATGAATGGAAACATCTTGCCTTTGAATTATGATTGTCTAATAGAAAGATTAAAAATCACACAAATGACTCAGCACCTTAATTTTTCTTTACTTAGCATGACATTAGATAGCAGGTAAGAATCACCTCAGTTGAGGAAGACTGAAGAAGGTGAAAGGTTTATCCTGTGAACTTTCGCCTCCTTTTAAACGGAGATGCCCACACTTTCATCTGAGACTCATGTGTAATGCAGTCAGGGCTGCTGACCCCTGGCTGAGGGCCACAGAGTGGAGAGGTGGCTGTGAGGATGTGGGATGAGTGGGTATGTGATACTGGGAAGGGCTTCTTCATTACCCCCCTCCCATGGACCTTTCGGGAGCCAAGGAGTCGGTTCAGATTTCTGAAGTACTAGATACAGCCAGGGCTAGGATTTTCGCTCACCTTCCCAGTGGCCAATGCTTTTTGCTTTTTGCTTCACAAAATGATGTGGCAGATGCCACATCAAAACCACTTAGACATCTGACCCCCACCCCTGACACCTGGCTTTTCATGCAGCGCTCTGCTTAGTAATCCATCAGTCATTACGTATGTGTACCAGGGGGTATTTACAAATCGTGTGAATTCATTAAATGCAGTATTTTGGGGCAACAATAGCAAGGTGGGCTTGGGACAGTGATACCATTTATATCCCAAATCAAACTAGTCTAAGGGAGCAGAACAGGTAAAAATGCCTGTAGGCAAGCTGTACTCAGAAACAACAGTGTCCACTTGGTATACCTCCCTCTCAGAAACTTTCACTGTTGTGCAGGTCTTTTTAGAAGGAGTTTCTTTTAAAAATGATTGACAGCTGGTGATGCGAGGTCTATTGTTCCTGTTGTTGTGCCCAAATTCTGAACCCCCAAATCACCAAGAGACCCGTTCCAATGTAATAGCAAAGAGTCTTTTATTACTGACGAGTTAACTGTCTTAACTCGGGGCCCTTCGTCTGTTCATCGTGGCAGGTGGAGTGAGAAGGCCTGGGGGAAACTTGGAGGTGGGGAATTTATTGGGGTGCGCAAAGGGAGTGTCTAGGGGTACACAACAGTCTCAGGATTGGTGCACTTCCAGGTCTGGGCAACCTGTCCTGTGTTAATTGGTCAAATGGTTGCTATGGCCTATAGGCCCTCCCAGAGTGGTTGCTATGCTCTGCATGCCACTATTATGCTGCTTTTACCATAAAGCACTGTAAAGCTTGCCCAGAGCCCACCAGCTAACTTCTGATTAGTTGTTCGCCATGTGGAGGGTATCTGACCTCCTAGTGACTAGGGCAGCTCCTGCAAGGCCAGAAACTAAACACATGTGATGAGTCAGAGGCTACATCTTACTAGCTCATTTCATGCAGCCCAAAGCAAGGGGCTGGGTGAGGGTCTGATCCTTTCACTGTTGGAGTGGGGCCTGGTTGCTGGCACTGCACTGAGAAGTGATGCTTAGTGTATGAAGATGACTGCTTTTGTCGGTGTGGGGCGCTGGTTAGAGACCCCGCACTTACGGTAAGATAAGTGGGACCAGTGGGTGGGCAGCTCACACTTCACACCGTGCGCTTTCTACCTGGACATCAGAGCAGGCATCGCCTCCCCCCTCCCCCACAAAGCGGGCATTACCTCCTGTCCTCCGGTCAGCCTTACCAGCCACAGCTCCCCTCAAATCTCTCAGTCCGCTATGATCCGGTTCATTAATCCCAACCCCCTCTCCTAGCTGAGCGCTTACAGTATCTTTTCTGGAATTTTACAATTGCTCATCCCACTTCTTCCCACTTCCTCCTCCTTGCCTGCTGTGAGAGTGGATGGTTTAATCCTCAGGTGAATATTCATTATTTTTGGAGCTGCAAAGATTGTCTCTCTTTCCAGTTGCTCTGCCTGAATGTGTCCCTCCAAACTCCCCGCTAATCGCCTGCTATTGTGTGGGGTGGGGACTTCTAGAGGAGATTAAGCCTTCAGGCAGAGCTCTCAGGATGGAATTAATGGCATTACAAGAAAGGTTAAAGGTAGAGCCTAAAGTCTTCCTGTCACATGAGGACAGCCTGTGATATGCCATCATGGGAGCAGACACCCACACACAGCCCTTACCCGACACTTAACCTGCCTGTGCCTGTGTCTTGTTCTTAGATGTCCAGTCTCCAGATTGCCAGGAATAAATTCCTATTATTTATAAATCACCAAGTCTCAGGCAGGTTATATAACTGTGTTAATAGAGTCACAAATGAATTAATACATATTATTCAAAGTCTCGAAGGCTCTCCCTGCAGCTGCCAGCTCTAGCCCCTGTCCTCTGCGTGGTCCCTGTGTTCCAGCTGCCTTACATCCGTGGAGACTTGCCCATCCTACCCCAATCCACTGCACCTCTCTCTTGCTGTGCGTGCCTAGCTCTTCCATGTCCTTGTGGATTCCACTAAAGCTTGAGAGCTCTGCTGTGCCTTCCATCAAGCCACTCCTTGCTTGCGCTGTGCTTAATCCTACTGGCTCCCTTTGAGGCCTGCTCCAGAATCAGGAGCAACCTGGGGGCCAGCTGGAGTCAGGGGTCTTTCCTACGCCAGTGCCTCAGTTATTTGAGGAATGCCAGAAGACATGTAACCAATTAGTGGCTGGGACCAGATTAGTGTCAGGATAATCCTGCCTCCCTCCAGGGAGTTCCCTTGTTCTCCACAGCAGAAAATCCCTTGCAGACAGCCCCACCAAACACACAGGGTAGTATTTCACTTCCCCAGACCCCAGCTTCCCCATGATGCCCAGCCTGTCTTTTCACATACAAACCTCCCTTTAGTTTGCCTTTCTTTGAATGTCTTACATTAAGCACAATGGCATCTGATTTGCTAATTTTCCTTAAGTGGCTGATAGAGCACAGACATTTTACTGAGATTTTTGAGATGATTATGAGCTACACAGATAAAAGAAATGCATCCTGGGAAAATTACAGGGGGTTGTGTCTTACATTTTCTCCACTGGGAAAAAAAAAATATTTCAAATATATGTAATAGTCTAGGAATATCACAGCAGCCGGAAGAACAGAAGCCTCACGAATCACCTCCAGAACAACCAGACTGACACAGAGCAACAGGAATATGAACATCAGGGATCTCTCACACTGCCAGCAGATTCACATATGGTAATTTAAAATGTTTACTTTTTTATTCCCCATCACATTCTTTTAAAGACATATGCTAGACATCATTTTACTTCAAAATGCCCGTGACGACTAATCTCAGCTGTCCGAACATCTGGGCACACCTGAGAGGGGATTTCTCCAGAGGAGTGGGTCGCTTGAGGCGGAAAGGCCCGCCCTAAGTCTGGGTCGCACCTGGAGGAAGAAGGAAGCTTTTGCTTTCTGTGTGCTTCCCTCATTCCCAATGGCAAATCTACTCATCTTGTTGCTGTGGCAATTTTTTCACTGGTGCGAAAACCCATTTCCTTGGGATTCCAGTGTAGACTGAAGCCCAGCAGAGCTTTCAGACCCCAGCACCAGGCTGCAACTGCTGAAACTTCCAGTCTCCTGGACCGAACAATGAACAACTACCAGATTCTTGACCTTCTGGTCAAGAGACAGCCACTGATGGACCACCCAGCCCACACCAGCCTCTTGGCTGCCTGAGTATTAGGGTTGGAGCAGATTAATTCATGTGGCCAAATGGTTAACTATAAGACACTGTGACCTCGGGAGAAGCCCAACCACTGTCCATGACTTGTTTCACCTTGAATTTCTCCATCACCCCATCTGGTGGCATGGTAATGAAAGACGAAAAGTAAAGTTAAGGAAACACCTCACTTAAAATAAAGGACAGTTTGACCTAGAAAGTTCCCTCACAAGGTCCTAAGATAGCAGGATACCAAGAATTCACACTGCCCCTCCTGTCAGTGATAGCTACAACTCAGGTTTGCCCAGACAAGATTAATTAGCACATCCCGGAGGCCCTAAGGTCCTGCTGATGGAAACAGTGAGACCATCCCGGCCTCAATGAGAAAATTCATGACTGGTCACATACTCAGTGGACAGGGAGTCACAGCCCCACTTTAAGCTTATGGTTTTTTCCTTAAAAGTACCCGGGCCCAGAAAATGTTGCTTCTCTAGCCTGTGTGCTGAGGGAGCCCGTTTGCGCAAACGTATCCCATTCATTAAAACCTCTTGCGTATTGCATCAACTGGACTGGACATTGAGTTCTTGAGGGTACCAACCGAAACAGGGAGACTCCTGTAGGGGATGGAGGACTTCAGGGCCACATGCTCTTGACTTGGATGGATAGGACTTCAACTCTGGTTCTACTATCTCTCACTTCTTTTTCTCTCTCTAATCAAGACTTTGGTTTCTCATCTGCAGATTCTTTGTGTATCTGGCCCTGTATGGCTTAAGGAAATGAAGAAAATAAGGATTTCAACTCCAGGGAGACTTTTATAGCTGGCAAAGGAAAAACTGACCAGGAGGGATATGCTACCTAAGCGTGCATCCCATTACTGAAATGTTAGGGTCACAGAGAAGCTCAATCCATCACTGATGTGACTGAGCTGTGGGAAAGCTGGTGTCATCAATGAAAAGTAATGAGAGCATGCCATACCACCATGGAAAAGTAGATGATTTTAAATCTTTTCTTCCAGACCCTAAAGATTCTAATTCCTGCCGTGCCCACCTTTTAGAGCCCTTCCATATGATTTCCACGAAGACAAAGGCTCCAGCTCGTCCCAGGAGTTGTACTTAGTGTGGTTTGGAACCCCTGGATGAGCTTCACTCTTTCCTGGTACTGATTCCCAGAGAGGGATGGATGTCACAGGGCATGGAACATCATTTTGATTGGTTTTGATATATCCTGAACCATTATTTAGTTCATATCTTCTCTAAATTCACTTACTTTGTTTACTTAAACAGTTTAATGCTACTGTACTAGGCTGCAGTAACAAATAAAGTCTCCAGGTGACAGCAAAGGTCACTGAAATAGTGTTGTCTGGCTTGCTGGTGCTCTGCCCGCAGAAGGCAGATATGTTTTCCATTCACATTCCACTAATGACTAGTTCCACCCAGCTTTGAATAAGCAGGAAACAGGTATCTGCTGAGCTCAACTACCTCTGCTAAAGCCTTAAAAATGGAAGATGAATGTCACTCTCTGTGATGATGAGAAGCCCATCCACAAACACGGGAGCAAAGCATTGGATGTTAGATGGATGGTTTTGCTGCCAACCCTTCAAAGTCTCAGGTTTATTTATTCAGAGAGCAAAGGCAAGCAAGAGAAAGAGGGGAGAGAAAGAGAGAGAGAGAACAGTGATTTATGAACTGAGAGAGAGAGCAGGGAAATGTCTAAGACTCTTAAAGACCCACAAGTCTTTATTCACATCATGCCCCCAAACACAGGAGTCTGTATCATTCCCTGCATCTTTCACAGGCAAGACTGAGTGGGCTAAAGTCACAGCAGGTGAACAGTGGAAGCAGGTCTCTGGTCCAAGTCCTTAGAGGCAGAAGTAGTGTCCCAGACCATAACTTGGTCTCTGGATGATCAGGGCTATGGGACTTGGTAGGCAGAGAGTGGCAGGGACGTGTCTCCCCACCTAAAGGATGGGCTTGTCTACCTGGATTGCATACATATGTTCCCAGAGAAGGCCTCCTTGTGAGACAGTTTCAGCATGTGCAGGGGCTGGTCTGATTCAGAGGGTGTGCTACTGAGGCGCAGGAGGACCAAAGGTCTGTGGTACTTGCTGCCACTTTCCCAAGTATCTTGGATGGAGGGTCTGCTCTTTTTGGGGACACGGCTCCCACATTGTAGGGTGCTGAGTAGCATTCTGGTTTCTGTCTCCTAGATGATAGTGTCTACACCCTTCTGCCTTAGCTGGTACAGCCAAAAAGTTTCTCTACACACTGCCTGTCCCTGGGGTAAAATCCCCTGCTTAAGACCTACTTGGGGCTTCTGAGGAGAGTTTCTGGAAATTTGAGAGGTTCTTGTAGTCTCTCATGTTCCTTCCTTCTAAATCTTGAGACCTAAAAGAGGAAGGAAGAAAGGAAGGAGGGAAAGAAGGAAGGAAAGGGAGACAGATAAAAGAAGGGAGAAAGGGAGGAAGAGAAGAAGGAAGGAAGGAAGGAAGGAAGACAGGCAGAAGATTAGCTTCCTTGGCGCCTTCTCACTTGATTAATTTTGGGTATGGAGCGTGGCTGTGGAAAGGAGAGCTTGGAAAGTATGTGGAGAAACCCTGATTGCATTTCACCTGTAGCATACACTACAGTTTCCTGGGAATCGGCGCCTTGTTTTGCACCATGCTGCCGCCCAGCGGCCAATCGACCTCTGCACAAGGGTGGGATGCAATGATTTTTTTAAAGACTGAAGCTAGTCGCCTCCCAGGAGTCTGCTGAGCAGGCTCCATGCTGTGCAGAACCGCTCTGGAGCCTTACCCTTTCCTTCCTGGGCCCACCTCCCTTCCGCATCTGTAAAGGGAACCCAAAACTGCCCTCTTTAAACTGTGGCTAGAAAGATCTGTCAACCAAGCAGCTTGTCTTAAAAGCCCTGAAGAGAGTTCCTCACTGTGACCAATGGCTTCCTTTTAAAGCTCTTTGGCCACGCCTCCATCTAGTTAACCCCATGGGGACATGGGTAATGCTACAAATGCGTGTGTTAGCCGTCCTAAAGCATGGGCAAGCCCACTTAATTTCTGGAATAGCCAGGAGCTGGGTCAACAGTGGCAGCGGTCATTAGATAGTACTCTGGGGTTCCATCGCTGTGAAAGCTTTGAGGACAGCCTTAGAGAAAGACAAAAGAGTGCAGGCTGTTCTGTTAACTCCTGTCTTCCACAGTAAATTAGAATACCACACTTCAGGGGCTGGAGGATGGCTCAGCGGTTAAGAGCACTGACTACACTTCAATTCAATTTCCAGCAACCACATGGTAGCTTACAACCATCTGTAATGAGATCTGGGCCTCTCCTCTGGTCTGTAGGCATACTTGCAGACAGAACACTGTATACATAAAAACCTTTAAACACACACACACACACACACACACACACACACTTCACACCTTCATGTGAACTTAAATCTATACTTTACTGCCTCTGAATTCAAGCAACAATCAACCACCCAAGACACACAATAAAATTCTTGGTAGAAACCTACTTTTTTTTTTTTTTTTTTTTAAGCCAAGTGTACTGTTTTCCAGGAAGCAAAATTTCACTTGAGATATGTGAGCCTGAGTTTGAGCAACTAATTAAAATAATTTAACATTGTATTACAGACAAGAGAGTCAAGTAACTGTCCACCAGAACTTGTTCAAGGCAGGCCAGTAAGCGTGAGCTTGAACTAGGCACCTTAAGACCATCCAGGGCTTCAAGGGATAAATAGCTCTCCTCCCCTCTACCTCACTCCCTTAATCCTGTTACATATCACAAACCTTCCCTCCCCACTCTCCTTTCCTCGGCCTGTGTAGTTTTCAGTCTGCCTTTTACAGCATTAGACACTTCTGAAATGCAAAGGAGCAGGTGTGGTACTGGCTCTGGCTCAGTGTGTTGATCTGTATTATTTTTATTTATTTATTTTCACTACTGAACTTTAATTGCTCCGACTTTGAGTCCAAGGCTAAGATGAGTCTGAACTCTTCGAGGCCAGTGATGTATTCTCCCCCAGTGTTAAGGTCATTTCTATACACACAAATGATGAGATGGTTAGTGTGAATGGCCAGCCTGCCTTGTGCTTAAAGTCCCCCCATGGGCATTGACATGAAGGCATCTCAGGGTCTAAACCCCATTAGAAGCTCTGGAGACACAAACAGGCCTAATGACCCAGGGAGCTCTGTGCTGAAGAAGGGAAAGGACCCTGAAGAACTGCCATAGCAAACTACTGGTTTCGTTCTTTCCAAAACATTATGGGTACATGGTGCAACTAAAACATAATATTTTGATACATCCCATACATCTTGATGATGTTCAAACCAGTGCAAATTTACCAGTTTCTTTAAATGTTTGCTAGTTCTTTGTGGTGAAATATTCCTAATCTTTTATCCACCCCTCAGCCCCCACACCCCTGTGTGTGTGTGTGTGTGTGTGTGTGTGAGAGAGAGAGAGAGAGAGAGAGAGAGAGAGAGAGAGAGAGAGAGAGAGAGAGAGAGAGAATAGGCTAGAGAGAATGTCTGCTTTCTTTAAGACAGGTCCATCATTGGCCTTGAGTTCAAGAATTAGGTTAGACCTGCTGCCAGCAGCCTCCAGGGAACCACCTGCATCAGCACTAGAAGGATGTTGAGTGTGAGTACCACCACACACCACACCACACCACACACACACACCACACCACACACACACACCACACCACACCACACCACACACCACCACACCACACCACACACACCACACACACACACCACACCACACACACACACCACACCACACCACACACACACACCACACCATACCACACACCACCACACCACACCACACACACCACACACACACACCACACCACACACACACACCACACCACACCACACACACACACCACACTACACCACACCACACACACACACCACACCACACACACACACCACACCATACCACACACCACCACACCACACCACACACACACCACACCACACACACACACCACACCATACCACACACCACCACACCACACCACACACACACACACACACCACACCACACACACACACCACACCACACCACACACCACCACACCACACCACACACACACACCACACCACACCACACACACACACACACCACACTACACCACACCACACACACACACACCACACCACACACACACACCACACCACACACACACACCACACCACACCACACACCACCACACCACACCACACACACACACACACCACACCACACCACACACACACACCACACTACACCACACCACACACACACACCACACCACACACACACACCACACCACACACCACCACACCACACACACACACACACACCACACCACACCACACACACACACCACACTACACCACACCACACACACACACCACACCACACAGACACCACACACCACACATCACACCACACCACACCACACACACCACACCACACCATATACCACACCACACCACACACCACACCACACACACCACACCACACCACACACCACCACACACACACACCACACTACATCACACACCACACCACACCACTCACACCACACCACACCACACACCACACCACACACCACACCACACCACACCACACACCACACCACACCACACCACTCACACCACACCACACACCACACCACACACACCACACCACACACCACACACACCACACCACACACACCACACACCACACCACACTACACCACACCACACACCACACACCACACCACACACACCACACACCACACACCACACCACACACACCACACCACACACCACCACACCCAGCAATTTTGCGTGCGTTCTGGAGATCTAACCCAGTGCCCTGAGCTTTCAAGGCAAGCACTTTCCTGACAGCCATGGCCCCAGCTCCTCTTGTAGCTATTTGAAGGCAGTCCTTATCAACAGCCGTACCTATAGCCCTCCCACTGGGCAAAGCCCACCAGAACTTATCTCTCATCTACCTGGCATTTGGTACCCATTGGCCATCTTTACTGATTCTTCCTGGAACTTCAGCATCCTCTACCTGCACGAGCAGGATGAGACAACAATGGTGACAATGGTGACTGTCCATCTCTGGTTAAGATAACCTGATGGCTGTGTTCACAGACTGTCAAAACAAACAAACAAAAGAGGCTCGACACAAGCAATATCCAGACCTTAGCTTTGCCTCCCAATTTCCATGGAAACGAGTCTTTGTTCTCTTTTTGTGTGGTCCTGTAGAGCTGTTTAAATTGTGCTAGAACCATCAGAAGAAGAGAAAGCATCCCATCTGCTCGGAAAGACCCCACCACCACCACCACTGCACATAGCGTGAAGATCAAACCCAGGCCTGCTGAGCCACACCCCCAGCCCAAAGGTAGCCCTCCAAAGACAGGGCTATGGGTGACAGATGCCCCGTCTCCTTTCATGGAGTAAGCCAGTTGCAAGCCGCTGTGCAATCACATAACCCTGCCTCTCTCCCTCTCTTGCTTCCTTTGCCCCCTCTCCTCTTCCAGGAAAGCGATGCTTCAGGCATGATGCCTTACATGACAGCTTCAAGATTGATGAGGAATCTTTCCAGCCTTCTCAGCACCGAGTGGCACAATATTTAACAGGAGGAAAACACACTGGTCATGCAGACCTCAATTTGTGAAGCCTGAGGCTTATGTGATATAAAGAACTAGTTTACAGATATACATATGTTATTCATTTATTACACTATCAATATATGAATATTAATTTAAAACAAAAAGAGTATCACAAAAGGCTACTGGGATCTTGGAGGTTTTGACCTCATCTCTCCTGAAAATCTCTTTGGGGATTTACAAAAAAAAAATCTAAGTAAGATTCCTTGCTTTTTAAATTATTTTTATTTTATGTGAGTGTTTTACCTGCATGTATGTCTATACACCACAGGCATGCATGCTGGGTACCCTGGAGACCAGAAGAGGGTATCACATTCTCCTAGAACTGGAGTTACACTAGACGCATGCTGCAGATTTCAGCTCCACAGCTTATGGGTACACGTAATAAACTAGCTTATGTTTCTGCGATGGAAGATGCCCCGGGGATTTGATGGGGGTCCTTGTGATCTGACCCTTAGATGTTCATCTGTTCCAGTCAGTGGAGAATGGGTGGAAATCTTAGACTCCAGTCTTCTCTTTCCACAGGTGGGAAGGTTCAATGGGCAGACAGGGCACGGTTGGGAAAGGTTTCTGCTGCAATGACTCTCCCCACAAGCCTTGGTGGAGCGTGGGACAGAGGGTGGGCATCATGGGATGTCAGGGAGAGGTTTCAGATCCCTTAGCTGAAAATGGTTAGGGTAAATGCTCCTTCTCCTGCTTCCCTGTGACCCGGGTAGATATACTAAACGAAGGAGAGACATTCTGTACATCTAAGGCTGCCGGCATGGTTTGAAAAACCCCAGGGGTGTCTGTCAATGTCTCGGAGCCTTTATGTGTGATTTCAAAAGCCTGCCTCTAGGCTGTAGGTCCCTCAGACTCGCACACAAACGAATTCTAAACATTCAACTCTCCTGGCTTATCGCATTCAAATAAGGTTAATACAGGGAAAAAACACAGGTTCGGGGTCCTCTTAAATTTAAAGGCAAAGGAAGCCAAAGAACGAAAGCGTTTTTCTAACGGCAATGAAATACTGCCACCATGTGGGCTTAAGGTGTATTGACGTGCTTTAGTCTTCTTGGCGTTTGAACTTTGTCAGTATTTGTTGGTTAGAATCTGGATACTAGGAAAGCGCTCTGCACCGGAATGATATCTTAGTCCTTTGCATTTTGAGACAGCATTTTACTATGTAGACTTGGGTTCAAAATTCCTCCTGCTGCAGCCTTTAGAACGCTAGGATTTCAGATGCCTGTTACTGACACACCTGGCTGTTTTTTTTTTTTTTTCCGAATGATGCAGTTAAAAAAAAAAGAAAGAAAAAGAAAAAGAAAAGAAAAGAAAAAGAAAAAAGCAGAACATCTACTCTATGTTTAGATAAAAACTATCTTCTCGTGTTCACCTACAGAAAAATATGTGGAGATTTTTCTCTTTTAATGAATTTTGATTCAATCAATTGATGGATAACCTGCTAATTGGAAGTACCAGTTCACACCTGGAACACCTGAACTTCTGTAAGTGACTAAAAATTGAAACAATAAGTCAGCCTTTACAATGGTGGTAGATAAGAAATTTTAACTTTTCCAAGATGCCCTTCCTAATTCTCGGGGTGAAAAATATACAAGATGAATCTACAATAACTTTTTTTATGGGAGAAAACATACTTACACTGCATAGTTTAAAAAAAAAACAAGAATATTTCTTCTTCTTCTTCTTCTTCTTCTTCTTCTTCTTCTTCTTCTTCTTCTTCTTCTTCTTCTTCTTCTGCTTCTTCTTCTTATCCTTCTTCTTCTTCTTGTGAAGTAAAGCGCACGAGTGCCGGCCATCCATTGGAGCATGTGAAACTCACCCGTGACCACATCTCCCAAAGAGAATGGTTTTACTCTCCTCCCCCAGGAGCTGTCAGCTGGCCAAAGTACCTGGTTTCGGGGTGGGAGCTGGAGATCATCTAACCCACGTGTGCCAGGGTTCTGGCTGGCTTGTTAATTGCACAGGTCTTGGTCAGACAACCACAGCGGCTGCAAGGCCACGCCCCGTCCAGAAGGGAGCATTTCCCAGAACCCCGCCCCAGATCCCTGCCTCTTCCATTCTTCCTGCCTCTTCTTCCACAGCATCCCCTGAGCCATCCAGGTGGTGGATAGCATGGATGCCTTGTGCAGTGGGGAGCATTCTGTGTTCTCAGCACATTGATTAGCTCTGTGTCACTCTAACGACCACTGCCCACAGCCAAAGGAAGCTTCACTGACCAAGACTGAGAGGAGCCCTAGAGTAGATACAAAGAAACTGAAAATACTTAGACGTCAACAGTTTGAAAGCCTAACTATTTCAGGAAAATAACATACGACCTCAGGCCATGGGCTTTTGGCCAGGATTATAGTAACAGGCCGAAATTGCCTCCTGAGGAACAATCTTCAAAACGAATCAGAGTAGTCTGTGACTCATAACAGGCATGTCACTGTTGGACAAGTGGACAGGTATTGCAGGATGCAGGGCCCAGCACTGAGATGACCACATGGTTGGTTCTCTACCAGGAGCCGGCACAGCATCTTCAGGCACCTAGGAGAGCTAGGCAGCAAGGAGGGACTTCCCCGGTCAGTCTGAGATGGATTTCTCTGTGCCCCATGGCTAAAGTGCACCATCTTTTCAAGAGAGTATTGAGGGGAGCTGTCATATTTCATTGTGTACACATGGAACCCTCAACAATAAGAGAAACATTTAAAAAGTGACCTTAGGTTGAGCTGCCTATGTTGGAAGCCATGAGGCAATTCCAAGGGGAGGCACTTTGGGGGACCCATGCTTTGCAGCAGGGGACACAGCACAATGACCAGGAGGCCGTCATGGCAAAGGGTGGGTCTCTGTTTTTTAATTTTAATGTTAGGAAGAAACAGGCTGTGAAGGACATCAAAAATAACAGCTAGTCTTTCTGGCACAAGCCTGTAATCCTGGCAATGGAGCTGAGACATTGTAAGTTCAAGGCCAGCCTGGGCTACATGGCAAGGCCCTGTCTCAAAAAATCAGTCAACTGCTAAATCTATTTGTCTTTCTGTCTTTCTGTCTGTCTGTCTGTCCGTCCATCTGTCCATCCATCCATCCATCCATCCATCATCTGTCTATACAGTCTGTCTACTATAATTCTTTGTGTGGAGAAATATTTTAAGTGTTTTACCTGCTTGTCTCTTTTTAAAATTTATTGTGGGATTTTTTTAAGTATCAGCCAATAGGAGCCTGCACACATTCCAGCTAGGAATCAAGCAGTCAGTGAATGCTCTGCAGGCCCCGAGGGTCTGTATGCGAGCACACTGGGTAGTTGGCGCCCTCTGGTGGTCATTGTGGGTATTTACACATTTAACTCTAATGTAAGGACAGTCACTCCCTTGGAGAGTTGGCCACTTTGATGAGACCTGAAGTTACAAATGCGTGACCAGTGAAGTCTTTCTTGTCCTCATTATTCACTGCTGTCCATGAATGTGTGAGTGAATTCTGCCCCACTCACCAAGTGTGTCAAGATCCAGTTTGAAATGCTGGACAGGACATGGGCACACCAAATTAGCAGTGCTAACCTGAAGCCCCAGGCTTTTTCCCCTCTTAACACAAGAGGATCAAATGCTGAGAGCATGGGGTGGATGGGAAATGGGGCTAGCAACTGCAGGGATAGTCACTTGATTCATTGAAGCTTCGTTTCATGGTGTGCTGGGTAGACGCTTGTACATACAGCTACTGTGTTTACATGTGTGCAGAAAAGTCTAGAAGGATCTATGTCAAACTGCTAATATCTCTGGGGACTGAGATGATGATGGCAAGAGGATGGAAATTTTTGCCTTTGGATTTATTATGCATTCATTTTCTAGCACAAATTTACTTTTCTTTTGTATTAAAACAATCTTAAAATAAACAGATGTAAAAACCAAACATACGCCCAGCTGAAAGGACCATGCCTGGGAAGTGTGATAAGCGGGCTTGGAGATGCTGTAAAGCATTTTATGATTTATGATTTTAAAACACTCTGAATATTACAGTCATCTAAAAGGCACTCACTATTAGAGTTTTGGTAGAATTTGCAACACTTCCTTGTTCCTGAGTTAGGGCAGTGGAAGTCCTTGCCTGAGCACAGATCTGAGCAGTCAGCCGCCTGCTATCCCTGAAGAAATGCTAGAAGGAGACAGGGAAGCCTCAAGCTCCCATTTTGATATCCTCACAAGTGCTGATAAAACTCCTCCCGAGAATGACAAAGCTGAAACGGGAAGGCAAGCCATGTTTTATAGGACAGATTCGTTGATTAGCAACAGTCCTTTGTGTCACAATATTTAAAGCTCCAAGTAGCACAAGAAATTACATACAATGAAAGTGTCTGTGAGCAGTCAGGCCCCGGTGAGAACGGGTAGGAACATAAACCAAACATGACAAGTTCATACAGTGTTCTACTAAAAACTCAGCTGGACGAACGAGGGTGAACCGCCAGCAATGAAACAGGCAAAGAAGAAACAGGCAATTACAGGAGTCACAAAATTCCAAAAGGCATGGGTGGACCCGTTAGGAGGGACAGCAGCTATAAGGTTACGGGGCGGGGGGGAGAGGGGGGAAGGTAGCTCGGTTGGCTGATTTCTGGTTAAATATGAGATGTTCATTCTGCCCCAGAGGAAGCAAAAAAGAGAGGAGTGGGGTGCTAGCAAACTCAGGTTTTGAGCTTGGCGGTCAGATTCGCACAGCCTTCAAGCGTCGGAAGTGTTACTGTCCTTGTGTGGTGTGGCGACCCTCACCTCTCTGATCCTACCCTAGGCCACCCCCCCTTTTTGTCTAGCTGAGGTCATGTGACTGGGTGTCTTCCCTGTCTCTGTGTTTAGCAACACAGTTCTGTCCGTTCTGCACACAGAGTACAGAGACATTCAGGTTCTGCTCTCTTAGATTGGCCCCTGGGCAACCACTATACATGTTTGTAACAATGGTTCCGCCATGCAAGGCAACTCCATCTAACCTCCTTCACTGGTCCCTGTGTATCTTAATGTGTCATTGACCAGTAGAAACCCCAAGTGTGCTGGATGGTTTTGTCAACTTGGCACAAACTTAAAAGTCATCTAAGAGGAACCGAAACGGAGAAACTGATTCGTCTGAAGGCAAGTCTCCACTGATGACTGAGGCGGAAGGACCCAGACCACTGTGTGTGTGGCCACCTGAGGACAGGTGGTTCTGGGATGTATACAAAAGCAAAAGCAGCAAGGCAGGAGATGCAAGCCAGTGAGCAGTGTTCCCATGTCCTCTGCTTCAGCTCCTGCCTTGTCACCGGCAGTGATGGAGTGTGTGTGACCTGAGAGCTGGGGGATGAAATAAACCCTTTCCTCCTCAAGTTGCTTCTGGACGTGGTCTCATGGCTGCCATGGAGAGCAGACTCAGGCCCCACAAGAACCCCAGCTGGTTACATTGTCTCTTTATTAAGGGGTCCCTGGGTTTCCAGCATTTTTTTTCCCAGTCTTTCCGCATTGAGATGCTCCGTCCAGTCTCCTGTGACCTTGCCACCTTTTAAGTCAGTCTTCAGACCAGGCCGTTCATTCCCTGTGGTTGTTTGGCACCCAAGTTCACACATAAAAACACATTGCGTAATGACAGACTGCGATGTCCTAACCCAGGGCAGTAAATGGGCTATTCATCTCAGCAACTCTTGGCCTCAGAAAGAGGCTTGAAAGGAAAACAAACAAAGTTGTGAATTTGTGTAGGTGGAACCTTCCAGATTTCCTTTCCCAGACAGCACAAGAAAATTAGGCTAAGTGCCCATACAAACACGGGCAGTGCTGGTCTGCCTGCTCCACATGGGGTGGGAGAGTGGTGATGAGAGCCTAGGAAGATTCCAGCACCAGGTGGTGGTGATGGTGGCTGGAGGTGGTGGGAAGCCACGGCTTAGAGGCCAGGGCATCTCCACAGGACGAGTGACCCTACTGGGCAATGTCAGACATGAGTAAATGACCAAGGTAAGAAGGCAACAAGCCTTACAAATACACACACAACATAACCAAGGTCAGGGACAGCCTTGTTGGGAGTCCGCACTGCCGGGACCTCAGGAGCTATTCCATCCCTTTGGCTGGTATGAGACACCCACACCTCTGCTGTGTCACCTGCCATCTCCAATGTACCGTGTGCAGCAAGGAAAGATCATCACTGTTCTGGAAAAGTTTCATAAACTGAATCTGCCATTAAGTCACTGGCTAATCTTATGAGGAACATCAGGCTATGGGACTTTTGACAAAGGAGGTAGCGATCATGCAGTTGCCTAATCCAGGTTTCTGTGGGCTCTGCCTCCACATCAGAGGTTACTGCATCTGTGTTTATAATGGGACACGTATGTGGCATATGTTTAATATACACCCCAAATGCTTACCAATTTCCCCCTTTAAATACTTTATTCAATGAAATTTGATACTAGCTGACCTGAGGCATGGGTCAGCTGATAACCTTCATGGTACACTGGCCATTTATTGATATTGATATATCTTTGTTTTGTATAATATAATATAACATAATATACATGTATATATTATGTTATATATCTTTGATTGATTCTACAGCATTTTGTGACATGGAATTGTCCTTTTGGATGCTGTCATCATCTCCTTTACCACTTTCAGAATACATTTTCTAGCAAACAATGCTTGCAATTAGTACCCACCCCCAGGGTCTCTGGGCTGTCTAGTCTCAGGTTTTTGACCATCCAAGCGGTGTTGGGTACTGATTCCAGCTGGTGGAATGTGCCTTAAGACAAATCGGCTATTGGTTGGTTACCCCCACAAGGTTTGCACCACTATTGCTTATCTTTCTCAGACATGACACCATTATAAATCAAAGGTTTTGGGAATGGGTTGGTGTTTATGCCTTTCCTTTAATATCCTGAAGAGTACCTTCCTATACTAAAGATGCTGGAACATAGGAGTGAAGAGTCTATGTGTAAGCTCAAACCTCTCATCTGTAGAGAGGTTTGAGCTTACACATAGGTTGTGTACATGGTGTCTTCAGCAATGGGGCTTTGCTGTCAGTTTGTGGAGAGCAATCAACTGTAGATAGACATTGCTTAGTTGGTTTTTATCATGGGATGTCTTGTTTTCTCCACCCTTGTGATTGAAAGTCTTACTCAGTATAAAGGTCTGGGCTGGCATGTGTGGTCTCTTAGAGGCTGTAGAACATCTGTCTGGGCCCTTCTGGTTCCTTTACAGGCTCCATTGAGAGGTTAGGTCTTATCTTAGTATGTCTGCCTTTATATGTTACTTTGTTTTTTCCCCTTGCAGCTTATAATATTCTTTCTGTGTTTTGTATATTTGATTATTATGTACAGAGGGGACTTTCTATTCTGGTCCAGTCTATTTGGTTGAGTCTCACCATTCACAGCTGCAACTGAGGACTGGGCACTCTAGTCAGTCTCAGTAGGAGGAACAGTCTTGGGCATCTGGGAGGAGGGCAACACCGTAGTTGCTAGTTTCTGTATGCACTGATCAGCTATTAACAAACACTCATTCTTTGACCAAAGAAAGGAGGCTTTGCCCATTCCAAGCTTGACCCACGTGGGAAAAGGCGTTGCCAATTTCCCATGGGCCCGATACCTTGCTCCTTGGCATGGCCAGGTCATGTCAATCAATACACAATCTCTCCGGGTTTCACCAGCCCAGGGCTTCACTTGCTCCCTACAGCACAGAGACTTTCACTGTGCATGAACACATGGCTTGTTTCCAGTGTGGGCCGGTTACACAAACTCCTGTGGGAATTCTGAACATTCAGGCACAGGCACATACACATTTTAGTAGGATATAAAACTTAATTTGCTGGACATTCGTGCAGAGTAAATAGTGTCAAACAATTTTCTAATGTGGTTGTAAGGCCAAAGTACTTCTAATTGAACTTCTTAGGCTTACAAGAATCAACCGATGCCCTTGCATTCACTCTCTTGGCGAATATTGTGGTGGCTGGTCCTCAGTGGGAGGAGGGGGAGATGGAACAGGGAGGGAGCTCTGAGGGAGTCCTCCCGATGCTGTGCTAGAAAGTTCCGGCAATCACAAGTGCTGCGAATTCATGGGCACAGAAATACTGTCATGTCCAGAGGACACTGCTTTGCTTTGGTTTTCTCAGACCTCTGGCTAGTCCAGTTTTTCCATACCTTCATCCATGATGGTTTCCAAGCCTTGAGGAGGCTTATGCATATATATTTTATCTGTGGCTAAGCACTTCAGGGACACTTACACTCTGAACTTTGACAAGTTGTGAATTTCTGCATTGACCACACTCCACTGAGTAAAGAGACTTCCCTATGAGGTCTGTGAGTATAGAGGTACGAATTTAGAGGGGCCATTTGAAACTATATCCATGGTAGTAGTACCGTCATCCTTGGGGCCTTTAAACACCCCTAAAAGTTCCATAACCAGGTTCCTGGCCAGATTTACTGTCCCAAGCATGTATTTCTTCCTGGGGAGTAAGCCTCGAATCCAATCAGAAAGTGATCTGTGACCCTCATGGATTTGTGTCACAGCATATCCTGTACTATCAGTCATTACTACAGTTCATAGCATTCACATCTGTTGATGAGTCATCCCACCATAGCACCCTGACCTGGCACCGTCCAGTTCTATCTATGAAAGCTAGCCACCAGGGAGGAAGCTTTCTGGCTAGTGCACCCTTGATTTCTCCATGCCCTGTGACCAAAGTATGTGGTGTCTACTGCAGTGTGTCGTGTCTTAGCATTAATTTCTGGTGGACAACCCGGAGCAGTAGGGATACCGTGTACTGTTTGGGAGATGGATTTCCAGGACACCCATACCTAACAACTGAAAGGGAGGTGTTCCATATCTGGTACTCCCCCTTCATCTGGAGACCTGTGGTGTATGAGATAGCCGTTATCCCTGTATAGGACAGCTCCAATTAAGCCCTTCATGAACATGATGTATGTGGATGTATAGGCATGTAAGAATCTTTATGATAATAGTTTCCACATGCCACATGACATCCTCAGTATTAGTTATCTCTCCTCTCACCCCCTCCTCTGAACTACCCTCCCCGCTTTCTCCTCACCCAAACCTCACTGTCTGCCCTCGCCTCTCTCTCCTTCATATTTCCTGTATTCTATTGCCCCCCTCACTTAAGGTCTTCTCCCTCCACACCAGTGTTCCCTTTATAATTGTTTGTATTCTGCAGCTACTCTATGTTAAAACACGCACGTGAGAACATGTGACATTCGTCTTTCTAGGTCTGAGTAAATTATTAAATTCTCCGAAATGGTAGGTAATAAAAAGAGACACAAAAATGATGCTATAAAATATGGTTTTATGGTCTATCTTTTTTCCCCATGTGTACACATTTTATATCACTTTTTTATATTCTGCTGAAGAATGGAGGAACTTCTATGCAGTATTTATTTCTGTTTGCTATTTAAACCTAGACGAGTCCCTTTGGCAGTGCTATCTTAAGAACAAGCTTCCAGGTCAAAGAGCCATCACAGAAAGCCAAAACTCCAGATGTAGGTAAAGTTGGATGTTTATCTGTTCTGCTAAACCAGGTTTTCCTCCCTCCAGCTAGCTGTTTGGTGCTAAGTGTTGGGGAGTTTTCATGGGTACAAAAGCAACAAGGCCGCAGGGCAGAATCACGCCTCTTCTACCGTGGGAGTGACTCCCTGCAAAATAAAGCAACACAGCTAAAAGCTGTTCTTTAACTAGGCGGTGGTAGCGCACACTTTTAGTCCCAGCACTTGGGAGGCAGAGGCAGGCCGATCTCTGTGAGTTCGAGGCCAGCCTGGTCAATAAAGCTAGTTCCAGGACAGGTTCCAAAACAGTACAGAGAAACCCTGTCTCAAAAAACAAACAAACAAAAAACAAACAAAAACAGTCAAAAGAGTTGTTTTTAAATATTTACTTTGAATATGTCTATGTATGACCAAACTTGGGGGGTCACAGCTCATGTCCCAAGTAAGGTCCAACCCTGAGTATTCAGTGAAGCAATTAAAAGTGGGAAGCCTCGAAAGGAGACCTGTTCAATATGACTGCACGGGGAAGAGAGACCTGGCCACCTTCCCAGTCTTCAGGTCCTGGAGTGACATCAATGTTTAAAGAGAAAACCAAAGATATGCACATCTAAGCAGCCTGCCGCATGCTGTGGCCCCACCGCCCACTGACTCATCATTCTTCAGGTCTTAGTTTCATCTTGTGAGGTGAGCTGATGTAGCCAGCTGTTGGAGCTGTGAGAATTCTCATCCGGCATGAAATGCCCTGGGGAATTCCCGTTTCCTGGGGGTTCACTGTTTCAACACTCATAGATTGAGAGACATGGGTGTGTCTCTAGCACATCTCTCCCAGTCCAGTCACACATCTGTGCACCCCTCTGTGTGGAAGTGCAGATGTGTGCAAGTGCCCCTGGGAGCCAGAAGAGGCTACCACACCCCAGAGCTGGAGTGACAGGCACTTGTGAGGGGCCCAGCATGGATGCTGCCAAACACTGGTCCTTTGAAGAGGAGAAAGTGCTCTTAAGCCCTGGGGCACTTCTCCATCCTCTGCCCTGCAAGTTAAAAGTAGTGGGGGTAAAATTTTAGGATGTCACCATTTGAAGCCCACAACACCCACAATTTTAGTCTCAAAGACATTATTTATTTGTTTGTTTGTTTGTTTATACAGTCTAAAACTTCATGTTTTGTTGACAACGAAGCAAAGTCAGATCCTCAGGAAAGCAAGGTAAGAACAACAGAAGTATGGTATTTTAGTACAAGAGATTCCTGGAGGAGTCTGCAGGTTTATGAAAATGTTCCACGGGGAAGCAGAGGGGGCGAACGGAAACGCAGCCAGCGGGCCAGGCCTCATGTGCCTGTCCTTCAGATGAGAACCAGAACCACACATTGCACTGGAGTCAGGTGAGCTGTGGTCATAAAATGCGCATTCCTTTACTGGAAGGCTGCACGGCACGTGGCTCAATGTCAAAGGCAGTTGCAGGTATGGAAGATCCTCCAAAGCTACAGAGACACCCATAGGTCATGCTGCACTTAAAACAAGACAGGGTGAGAACTGCTTCAAAAGCCAAGCCAGCTCTGTGCTGACGTGGACTGTCTTCCCTTTAAAAAGCAGATCAGAATTTAAGGCGATTTATGAGTTCCTCAAAGGGGTCGGGGGAATAGCAAGAAAAGACAGTAAATAGACCTGCATTTAAAATCTATTATTGAGATCCGAGGTTGACAGTGGCAGGCACCCTCCACCCTCTGCCACACACACCGAGATGGGGGTGTCTTGATCAAATCCAAAGCTTACTGATGCGGGTAGTCTTGCTAGCCAGCTTATTCTGGGGTACCCTGCCTCTGCCGCTTGAAGCTGGAATTACTGGTGGGCATTACTCCCACTCAGCATATATGTGAGTTCTGGAGTTGTGAACACTGGTCCTTACACAGCAAGTACTTTAAGGACTGGGCCATCTTTCCATGCCAAGAGCTGTCACAGGTTAAGCAAAACCTGCCAAGTCTTTTTGTAAGATAGAATCTTGGCCATCATCTCTCCAAATCTCTTTGTGTCACGCCTACTTTGGTTACACACAGAATGCACACTGTATTCTAGGCAGAAAGGAAAGCAGGCTCGGAAGAGTTAGGTGGTATTCCCAGTATCGCATAGGACTCAACGGTCACCTAAGTTTCCACAATGACTCCATTCAGACTCCAGCAGCCTTTACCTTCCCACATGTGTTCTGTTGGCTTCTATGGTCAAGAAGCTAGAGGCAGGTGTTTCAAGTCCTCCCCACAGGCTGTGGTCAGTGTGAAACAGAGCTGAGACCCCGGAAGCAGCTCATCTGGCAAGGACACACTTCCAAGCTCATTCATGAACATGGTGACAAATCTCCCATCCTCACAGTAGGTTGGACTGAGGACTTGATCTCCTCATTGATAGCGGCTGGAGGCTTTCCTGAAGTTTGCTTTGCGTCAGTCAGCCGATAGGTAGGCCTGCTACCAAAATGGAAGTCACAATCTCGTTAGTGGGTCACAAAGTGTCCCTTCCACCTTTGCCATACGGCCCACCTCACACTCGGTGGAAAGGGATTATTATAGAAGGTAATAAATGCAAGAGGGCCAAACCACTTGTGGCTAGTTTGGAAGTCTGTCACAGAGTGCAAGGCTACAGACTGATGGGAGATGTTATTCTGTAAATATTTTTCTCATACTGGTTAATAAATAAAGCACTGTTGGGCCAATAGGAAAGCAAGATAGGCGGGGCTAGGAGACAAGGAGGAAAGAGGAAGTAGGAAGGAAGGAGGGGTCAGCATGTAGAGCCTAGAGGAGGCAAGACGCCAGCCGCAGCTCTCAGATAAGATGACTACGTGGAAATACTTAGATAAGTACAAATGGGTTAATAATTAAGACAGAGCTAGCCCATAAACAATAATGGTAACTGGCCAACAGGATTGTATCAAATACAGAGTCTCAGCGTGTTATTGGGGCGCACAGTGGCGGGACCAGGCGGCCGGCGGGGAGGAACAAAGAGTGGGTCAGGCGGCTGGCGGGGGGGGGGGAGACACCTGCTCATAACATAATGGTGTCAGAAGTAGAACTGAGAACTTTCACTTAAAACTTGATAAAAGCTTCAAAAGGGATTTTAGAAACAATGGAACAGAGACAAGCAAGACTTCTTGGTAGCAGCATTTTCTCAGTTGGATTTGTTTTGCTGTAGACAGAGATTTGCATGGCTCCTTTAAGGGAGGTTTCCAAAATTAGCATAACTGGCAAAAAAACCCACCTTGCTTTTAAAGAGCTCTGCTAACAATTCATTGGTGTGTATGAGAGCTGCAATAAAGGTTTACACTGTGTTTAAAAAAAAAATGCATTGGCTTGGGAGAGAAAAAGAAACAGGATACAATGGTTTAAAAAAAGAAAAAAGGAAGTAGAATGGCTGAGTGTGGTGGCGCACACATTAATCCCAGCACTGGGGAGGCAGAGGCAAACAGATCTCTGTGATTTCAAAGTAAACCTGGTATACAGATGGAATTCCAGGACAGATAAAAGTTACATAGAGAAACCCTGTCTCAAAATATGTAAAAATAGAAGTAGAAGAAATAGAGTAATATGACAGCCACGTAAAGATGGAAAGCACAGAGAAATCTTGGATACTATACGCAATTCTTTTGTCTTTAAATTGTTTGACTGCTAAGAAAATAACAACAACTGATAAAAGAAATGCTGCTGGATTAATTCAATTTATATATTTTAAAAATGCTTTGACTCCAAAATGTAAGTCTAAGGACAAGTTACTGGGGAAAAGGATTTCTAGTTTTGTTTCCATAGAAAATGAAAAGCTGTGGATTCCTTCCAGACTAATGTGGTTTGATCAAGCCAGACCCCCTGAAGCAATGTCAGTGGGACATTGCAACCTTACAGCCAGGATTTCTGGGTCTTCTTAGGATCCCCCATGACAGCGCCCCTTAACAGCAGGAAGCAGTTTGGAAAGAATGAAATTTCCAAATTCCCAAATATTGTTTATAAATGTTTGTTTTCATGTAAATGGGGTTGGTTATAAATGGTTAATGACCACAAGCAATCTTTTTAAAGGTAAAAAGGAAATTATGGTATAGATATAAATGCTTTGTTTTGGAATAGATTTTCATTTATTGATACAAATTCAAGGTCAATTTTGTGATATGTATTTTTCTCCTCTTGTTTAGGTATTGTGTTTATATAGATCATTGAAAATGTAATGTATAATTTAATGCAGATAATAGATAGTTACCTGTGATAGTCAAAACTTAGAGTTAAGTTAGTTAGGATTTCTAGATATGCATTTGATATATTTGAGAGGAATAGGCATTCTTCAAACCTTTCAAAGACCTACAGAATATGGCATTTAAAATGGTTTAGGGTTTTTCTTGACAGTGAGGCACAACTGCTCCTGGTAACACCACCTGCATCAGAAAGAAAGATGGACATTGAAGAAACACATTATGGAGTTTGCTTCTAATATGGCAAGACTAGCCATTTGGGCAAGGTACTGCTCTTCTGGACTGTTTGACTTTATGCTGTAGAAACTGGACATGCAGGACCCACAGAAAAGTGACTGCTGATTCAAGATGGACATTGCTATAGGATTCCTGCTTCATGGAAGAGGCTGCCAGACAGCTAGACAATCTACAGGACACAGAGAAAGCGACTGACAAACTGCCAATACAGGTGGACAGTTTAAAGTTTCCTGCTTTGTTGAGGAGTCTGGAGACACACTATGGCCTATGGGCTGAAGATGGAACATTAAAGAAGAACTTTGGGTGACTGACCAGACAATGAGTTGTCTCTGCCATTTCTAGAGTTTATATATTATCCTTCTGTGGTCTTTGAAGGAGTTGAAGACAGATAGTTTTGGTTATAGTTTTCCTTAGTTAGAATTAAAGATAAGTTACATATAGGACTTTAGACTCACAAAGATAGGATAGATGATATTTTCTTTAAGTCTTACAAAATGTTAATGAACTAAATATTGTTAACTATGATTCTTATTTGATAACTGTTGTATGGTATATTTTGCTATGTTAAGGTTAAAACCCTTTTTATTTTAGACAGAAAAGAGGAGATGATGGGAGATGTTTTTCTGTAAATATGTTTCTCATACTGGTTAATGAATAAAGCACTGTTGGGCCAATAGGAAAGCAAGATAGGCGGGGCTAGGAGACAAGGAGGAAAGAGGAAGTAGGAAGGAAGGAGGGGTCAGCATGTAGAGCCTAGAGGAGGCAAGACGCCAGCCGCAGCTCTCAGATAAGATGACTACGTGGAAATACTTAGATAAGTACAAATGGGTTAATAATTAAGACAGAGCTAGCCCATAAACAATAATGGTAACTGGCCAACAGGATTGTATCAAATACAGAGTCTCAGCGTGTTATTGGGGCGCACAGTGGCGGGACCAGGCGGCCGGCGGGGAGGAACAAAGAGTGGGTCAGGCGGCTGGCGGGGGGGGAGACACCTGCTCATAACATAATGGTGTCAGAAGTAGAACTGAGAACTTTCACTTAAAACTTGATAAAAGCTTCAAAAGGGATTTTAGAAACAATGGAACAGAGACAAGCAAGACTTCTTGGTAGCAGCATTTTCTCAGTTGGATTTGTTTTGCTGTAGACAGAGATTTGCATGGCTCCTTTAAGGGAGGTTTCCAAAATTAGCATAACTGGCAAAAAAACCCACCTTGCTTTTAAAGAGCTCTGCTAACAATTCATTGGTGTGTATGAGAGCTGCAATAAAGGTTTACACTGTGTTTAAAAAAAAATGCATTGGCTTGGGAGAGAAAAAGAAACAGGATACAATGGTTTAAAAAAAGAAAAAAGGAAGTAGAATGGCTGAGTGTGGTGGCGCACACATTAATCCCAGCACTGGGGAGGCAGAGGCAAACAGATCTCTGTGATTTCAAAGTAAACCTGGTATACAGATGGAATTCCAGGACAGATAAAAGTTACATAGAGAAACCCTGTCTCAAAATATGTAAAAATAGAAGTAGAAGAAATAGAGTAATATGACAGCCACGTAAAGATGGAAAGCACAGAGAAATCTTGGATACTATACGCAATTCTTTTGTCTTTAAATTGTTTGACTGCTAAGAAAATAACAACAACTGATAAAAGAAATGCTGCTGGATTAATTCAATTTATATATTTTAAAAATGCTTTGACTCCAAAATGTAAGTCTAAGGACAAGTTACTGGGGGAAAAGGATTTCTAGTTTTGTTTCCATAGAAAATGAAAAGCTGTGGATTCCTTCCAGACTAATGTGGTTTGATCAAGCCAGACCCCCTGAAGCAATGTCAGTGGGACATTGCAACCTTACAGCCAGGATTTCTGGGTCTTCTTAGGATCCCCCATGACAGCGCCCCTTAACAGCAGGAAGCAGTTTGGAAAGAATGAAATTTCCAAATTCCCAAATATTGTTTATAAATGTTTGTTTTCATGTAAATGGGGTTGGTTATAAATGGTTAATGACCACAAGCAATCTTTTTAAAGGTAAAAAGGAAATTATGGTATAGATATAAATGCTTTGTTTTGGAATAGATTTTCATTTATTGATACAAATTCAAGGTCAATTTTGTGATATGTATTTTTCTCCTCTTGTTTAGGTATTGTGTTTATATAGATCATTGAAAATGTAATGTATAATTTAATGCAGATAATAGATAGTTACCTGTGATAGTCAAAACTTAGAGTTAAGTTAGTTAGGATTTCTAGATATGCATTTGATATATTTGAGAGGAATAGGCATTCTTCAAACCTTTCAAAGACCTACAGAATATGGCATTTAAAATGGTTTAGGGTTTTTCTTGACAGTGAGGCACAACTGCTCCTGGTAACACCACCTGCATCAGAAAGAAAGATGGACATTGAAGAAACACATTATGGAGTTTGCTTCTAATATGGCAAGACTAGCCATTTGGGCAAGGTACTGCTCTTCTGGACTGTTTGACTTTATGCTGTAGAAACTGGACATGCAGGACCCACAGAAAAGTGACTGCTGATTCAAGATGGACATTGCTATAGGATTCCTGCTTCATGGAAGAGGCTGCCAGACAGCTAGACAATCTACAGGACACAGAGAAAAGCGACTGACAAACTGCCAATACAGGTGGACAGTTTAAAGTTTCCTGCTTTGTTGAGGAGTCTGGAGACACACTATGGCCTATGGGCTGAAGATGGAACATAAAAGAAGAACTTTGGGTGACTGACCAGACAATGAGTTGTCTCTGCCATTTCTAGAGTTTATATATTATCCTTCTGTGGTCTTTGAAGGAGTTGAAGACAGATAGTTTTGGTTATAGTTTTCCTTAGTTAGAATTAAAGATAAGTTACATATAGGACTTTAGACTCACAAAGATAGGATAGATGATATTTTCTTTAAGTCTTACAAAATGTTAATGAACTAAATATTGTTAACTATGATTCTTATTTGATAACTGTTGTATGGTATATTTTGCTATGTTAAGGTTAAAACCCTTTTTATTTTAGACAGAAAAGAGGAGATGATGGGAGATGTTTTTCTGTAAATATGTTTCTCATACTGGTTAATGAATAAAGCACTGTTGGGCCAATAGGAAAGCAAGATAGGCAGGGCTAAGAGACAAGGAGGAAAGAGGAAGTAGGAAGGAGGGGTCAGCATGTAGAGCCTAGAGGAAGCAAGATGTGGCCCACCGCTTTCCGGTAAGATGAGCCACGTGGAAATACTTAGAATAATAGAAATGGGTTAATCATTAAGACAGAACTAGCCCATAAACAATGATAGTCACTGGCCCACAGGATTGTATCAAATACAGAGTCTCAGCGTGTTATTGGGGGCTGGTGCGGCTTTGGGGCCAAAAACAGACATGCTACAACAGACAATAAATAGACTTTAGATAAATAGATAAAGATGGGTTCCTCTTTTGTGAGAAACACAGAACAGTGGCAGAAGGAAAGTCTACTTGATTTCCATTAGTAACGTTTCAGTTTTCTAATCTTCTACCAACTGCTATCTTAAGAGGTAATAAATCCATTTTAAGTAACATTTGTGCATGTTTTTGTTAAACTGGTGAGCAAAGATATGAAAGACAGATGCAAAAATAAAACCTCTTTTGCAACCCAGAAAGCTTATGAGTTTTGACACATATGAGGTAGAGAACACAACAGATATTCAGGTCAGCTCAAAGTAATGAGCGCCTTCCATAGGAAATGAGAAAATGGTTGCATTAGATGGGCACTCCATTTTTTATCTGCTAGATGAAGACTGCAATCCCCACCCCTGCCCCCTTGTAAGGCATGTCCTGACTGAGGTCTGATGTTGACGGTGTGTAACTCACTGAGAATGGGTATTTCCATGTAATATGTAGTATATCTCCAGTGAAATCTTCACAGGTCTCAGGTTTTTATTTTCAGTGTTGTGTGGCTTTAATTGCTAGTTGTGATGCTCATTTCCCAAAACAAAACAAACAAAAAACCAACCTCCCTCCCAAAAAAGCCCAGCTTGTTTTGTTTGCAAAGATTTTATAATGCTATGTGCCAATTGTCACTTTCTATGGGAGTTTTAGAGGACCCCCAAGCCCAGCTGAATCTAGACAGCAAAGTAGGACCCCATACAGCATCATTTTCAGTCTGTGACAAGACCTGGGCTAGAAGCATGAGTACTTCACAGATAAAGGACTTGCAGAGTTCCCTGAGTTGGATAGTCTCTGAGCCTGGTGAATTTTGGTGTTTTTTATTTATTTGCAAGTTTATTTTTTTTAAATAGCAAAATAAACTTTTAAGATAGAAGAAACATTTAAAAAATTCCAGTCAAAAAGCACTTCAACATGGCAGTCACAGTCCAAAGGACCCTAATGCCCCACTCTTCCCCGAGATCTACTTGGCCTTAGAGCAGCCATGTAAGTCATCTGAACAAAGACACTTTGGGGACACTGTTAGTAATTACAAAAGAAACAATGGTAGCAAACTAGGGCCATTTTTGGTGAACCTGGCTAGGCTATGAGCCACCTCTTTACAGTCGGGGTGGAACAAAAATCTTCCTTTAACCCGGAAGTCTCTGCTTGGATAGTGACTAAGGGAAGAACATGGAGTCCACATGGATAACGTAGGGTGCAGAGCTGCAGCTGGGTCATGTGCTGGCCTACATTTGTACATGAAATCAAGGACAGATGGATATGGTAGAGGTTCCCTCTGACAATTATCAGCACACCTCTGCCACTTGTTGCTTTTCTCTGTGCTTTTTCTGGGCTCTGTTATAATCTATTTATCTTGAGACCTTTTCTTCAATTTCATTTCTACTATTTTCAAATTCTATTATGCAGCACCGTAAGACAGCCAGGTTCGCCAGTGGTTGATGTTTGGACAAATGAGTTATTTCTTGACATAACACTGACACCACATTTTCAATGGAAAACCTTAGTTCAGTACTTTATCAAATGCTGTTCCAATATGGAAACCTGAAACCTTGCCGTCTGCTAATCATCACTCTTGCCTTTTAACACAGGCAACACACTCCCAAGCTGAGGACACAGCAGGCATTCCCAGAGTAAGCTGATCAATTAAAGGCAGTGAGCAATTGAAGATATTTGTTGAAGCAAGTGGAAATGCTAGCTGGCTATAGGGCAAATGTGTCTGTAACAATGTCTGCTGAAATGAATACTTTTTTCTGCAGAAGCAAAGGCTGGTAAATCATTTAAGTCAAATCGATCTTTAAACAGGATTCTGAACGTGGAAACCATTTCTGTACACACATGGCATCCATTAAAGATGAGGGCTAGGGAATTTTCTCCTGTGAGAGACTTTCCAGAAAGAAAGAACGTGCATGATAAAGCTTGTCCTTCCATGGCTCCTTAGAGAATAGTACCTCACCCAAGTCCAAACTCTCAGCCATTCAAGCACAAGTACTGTGTAACACTCTTCACACTCACCATCTTCTTGCACTTTTCCTCAACAATAATAGCAATAACTTAGTTATAGGCTAAAATATTTCAAACTTTACAAAGTGTAATCAAAAGCTTGTAATATTTTCACTCCCCAGAGGCAATCATTATTTGCAATTTATAATGTATCTTTCCATTTATATGCAAGCACATATGTATGTATATAAATATATATGTCAAAGTCGCTGTAAATAGTTTTAATAGATTGCTTTCTATTATTAAAACCTTGCCGTTGTGTGCACGTTTGCCTTTTATATGAGCACAAGTTTATCAGTGACTCTCAGAAGGAGGAACTATGGGCCAAAGGATAAACGGATTGTTTTTATTCTGATAAACGTTGCCAGACTGTCTTTGTGTGTAGCAGTGGTAGTGTGAGGGTATGTGTGTGTGTGTGTGTGTGGTGTTGTGTTCAAAATATCTCCCAGTATAGGCCCATCTAACTGTGTCTGTGGAGGAGAACATCCCTTCTGTCTGCCTCTGTGCTCTGGGTCACTTGCTACTTGTCTCCTGTGTGACCAATTTGGCCTTTTGCAGATAAGACTGTCTTGACTTGCCATTGTTCTCGTCAGTCTCTGCATATTTGTGTTCCATTTCTATTTCCTCCTCTGTGGGCCACATGCCTGTTTTCCCGAGGGTTGCCCCCCCACCCCTTTACAATCTTAGCGTTTCTCTTAGCTTTGGGTGGAGCCCTCCATTTGCCCAGATACCCTCCAAATCCTGCCTCATTGCTTCTTAGGGACAATCCAATCTCCATAGCATTTTTATTAGCCCTTTGCTGCAATGGCTCTGGGATTTAAAGGCACAGGAGATCTGCCTTTCACCAAATGGATGCGAGTATGGGATGCTGGTTCTGGCAACCTCTCTGTAGGCCTTGCTCAGTGCAGCTGGGCCTCAGCTCAGTGCCTGTATCCAGCCTTCTGCTTTTAAGGAGGCTTTAACGCGTTTCCTCTGCCTTTCTCTGGATTCTCGTCAAATCCTGTGGTGATAAAGGCAGTCTGTGCTCCTCTTTGAAGGATTCCGTGGTGAGTCTCTTGTGGAGGTTGGTTTCATCTGGTCATTGTGGGAAGACTTTATGCAGGCCTGCAGAGTCTGTCTTAATTTGACTAACAGGATTCTTCGGCAACTGTGGAAATAGAAGGCATTTATTCATTCTTTGGATTTACATATTTTCTTAAAGGTTGCAATTTACATTTCTGTCCTCCATCTCTCTTTACATTGCTTTCTGAGAAATGCAAAACCTGTGGGGAAAGAGGCTGGCTTTGGGGGAGATTTTCAAATGCAGCTCCCATTTGTGTCACTGGAGGCGGGACCCCCAGTCATTCCCACCCGGGCCAACTGCCTGCAGGGTAATGGACTGTCTTCCTCTCATCAGACTCCACGGGAGATGTTCTCAATGGTTTATGCATTCTGGCCGGAAATCACTCCCTGCAGGCCGGAGAATTCTTCCTGTGTTCCCCAGCAGAGGTCCCCGGGGACCGAATCTGGCTTGGAGAGTGTAAACCCCATGTGCTGGAAAGAAAAGATCAAGGACAGACTTGGCACTAAGTGTTGTTCCAAAGTTTCCAACTGGTCTAAGCTTTCAAAAACAAAGAGTGAGCTCTTGTTGCTTTCACCTCCGGGGAATACTTACAGAAGGTATCTAAACACCCTCAAAGGCCTGGATTTTAGCAGAAGGGAAGAAATCTGGAAAAGGAAAAAGACATTGGTTCTACTCTGGGATAAGAAGGCAAGGGGCAAAATCGTGGGAGGAACAGGCTGTTTGTTATTCAGTTGCTTAGAACTGTTTCTTTGGCCTGTAATTGTCTTGTGCTAGAATGTAGGCATAGGTGGCACCTTCTGTAATTAAAAGCAAGGGATAAGTTTGTTATATGTGTAATAGACAGGGGAACTCAGCAAAAAACCCAGGGAGTGGGAGGGAGAGGTCCAAAGAAACAGAGAGATTTTAAACTGGGAGGGAGGAGAGAGTGAAGGGGGGAAAGGGGAGAAGACAGAGACAGAGAGAGGCAAACACACACACACACACACACACACACACACACACACACACGCACGCACGCACGCACGCACGCACGCACGCACACAGACACAGAGAGAGAAACTGAGAGGGAAAGAGAGAGAAGAGCAGAAAGAGAGAGAGAAGAAAGACAAAGAAAGAATAAAAAAGAGAAAGGAATAGGGGAGAGAAAGGAAATGGGGGTGGGGAACCTCTGTGGGGGAACACCATGGCCAAGAGCAAGAAAAACACAATGTTTTTCTTGTTGTAGCACAGGGCCTAAAGGACAGCAGGTTAGCAAACCCTCAACATTACTGGTCACATTAAGCTTTGTTCTGTGATCCTTGCTCTCCAGGGAGGCCTACGCTTGGGGCTTGAAGTGACAAAGGGCAGATTCAGAGAATTATTTATTTCCCTCCTTTCCATCTGGGCATCCACATTAATTGAGTGGATTCATTTGGTGCCATTTTGTTTCCTTTAGAATTCTGGTCATGAAAATGAAGAATCATGATTCTAGTATCTCGCGTGGTTTGTGAGTCATGGCAGGATGCTTTACCGCCCTGGCCTTTCCAGTTTTCTAAGTTTTGATTTGCTGAGTTCTTTCCTCCTCCTTTGTGCAGTTTACTTATTATAATTATTAATGAGGAAGCAGAAAAATGGCTATTCAGTTGAACTTTAGGGAGCAGGACGTAATAAATGGTCTCTGTCTAGGATCTAACATTTGCCCTTAAATACAGTAATTATTAGGTTGCTTGATGATACGCTGAGTTTTACAAGGCTCTTATTAGGGAAAGAAAAAGAACATAATAAATCCACTAATGTGGGTAATGACTGGTATGGAAATTGAAAATGGTTCAAAATTAACCCACTCCTTTTTTCCATCTTCTAAATACCCCCCTGGGTCCTAATATTATTCATCACATAAATATACTTGCTTTTCATTTCAGCTCATTCTGTGTTGCCAAGATGCTCCAGAATTAATTGCAATTAAGTGCTATCTGACCTTACCCCGGCATTGCCAAACAGGCTCAACTGCAGGAAAATGTAACAAGCCTGCAGTGACAGATGCAAAATGACTCTGTAAGCGTCATATGTCTTCCTAGTTCTAGCTCCCGGGACTCTGAGCAGCACCCAGAATGAAGACCTTAAGTGGATAGCTGCTCATGGTGAGTGCTGAAGCAGGCTTGCAGCACAGGTCTCTCTCTCTCTCTCTCTCTCTCTCTCTCTCTCTCTCTCTCTCCCTCTCCCTCCCCCCTCTCTCTCCCCCCCTCTCTCCCTCCCTCCCTCCCTTTCTCCCTCCCTCTCTCTCTCTCCCTCTCTCTCTCTCCCTCTCCCTCCCTCTCTCTCTCTCTCCCTCCCTCTCTTTCTCCCTCCCTCTCTCTCTCTCTCTCTCTCTCTCTCTCTCTCTCTCTCTCTCTCTCCCTCCCTCTCTGTCTCTTTCTCTCCCTCCCCCACTTCTGCATCTTAAGGACAATCCTATCTAAACGTAGGACTTTTTGTGTGCCTTTAACAGTATATGATAGGAGTATGGTGAAGTCTGATGCAGGGAGAATATAGAGGAATGTTTCCTATTCTGCACATCAGAACATGCATGGCTTTGGGTTGTATAAAACAATGAATTTATTTTAAAAAAAAAGCGCACTTTTCTTTCAAGTAAACTTGATGTTGATGCCCCAATGTAGTCATTTACTGAAGATGAATCTGTAAATGAATGTGTAAGTGAAGAGACCTTCCTGTGACCCAAGTCTCTTTCTAGACACCTTCTGTTGGTGTTTAAAAGCTTAAATCTTACTTGAAACAAGGACAGAACAGTGCAAGCAGCTTAAACTGTACTGGAATCAAATCCTGGCTCCACAAAACAAAATGGAAAAAACAAATGTAAACAATAAAGCCTTAGCTCTGAGAAAACCACATAAGGAAGCTGCTTCAGCTCTCAAGCGTCCTAAAGAGAACAAAAGGGACACGGACTGTGTTAGAAGCATTGCCATCAAAATGGAGTAAAGGAGAAAAAAACCCTCATGATTACTGTACAATCCTGCACCATTTTAGTACGGAACTAGCCAATGTGATAAGACAAGAAAAGGAAGGAAGTTCAGCTCTTGAAAGTGAAATGCGATGTCAAAAATATGGTTAAAATGTACAGTACACTTAGAAGAAATAACTACTCAGAATACACTAGACAAAGGATTAATCTTAATATTTCCAAATCACCCTACAAACTGATAAGAAATGATCAAAAAAGCCACCAGCAAAAAGGGCAGTGGAAACAAAAAGCCAATTCATACCAGGGATGCTTTCAATGCCAGTGGATTTGGCCATTCTGTTTTATCTTAATAAAAAGTAAACCAATGAGATCTCAGATTTTATTCATCATTGAAAGAAAGTTTTTAGAGGATTGAAATGTTGAGGATTGGCAAATAAAGAAAAAATAATTTTGTGAAGTATTTCTTAAGAGCAAGTCCAGCAGTATCTAACAAATAAAAGTTTACTACGATTTTAACTTCTATCCACGCAGCATAATGAAGCATATACACACATACCCAGGCAAGGCTGTTTACCACAGTTGTCTATATTAGTGCACAAAGCTGTGAATTGGTTTATTAGTTTGCTATAACAGGTACTACAGACCAGGCAGTTTAAACAATCTTCCTATGGCTGAACCCTGAAGTAGAAGGTCTCTGTGGTGGGTTTGATCCTGGAACCTCTACCCTTGTTGGCAGGTAGATATCTTTTCCTTCCTTCCTTCCTTCCTTCCTTCCTTCCTTCCTTCCTTCCTTCTTCCTTTCTTCATTTCTTCTTTCTTTTTCTTTTCTGGAGTGCCCGTGTCTTGCTCATCTTTTATTTTTTTTAATAAGTTCACCAGTTTTATTAGATTAGGGTACACCAATTAAAGACCCTGTCCCCAAATAGAGTCACATTACAATGTGTTAGAAAGCATCAAAGCTTAGGGCTTAATGTGAATGTTGAGGGGACACAATTCAGTCTTTAACAGGCAAAAACAACATAAATGCAAAAAAGGGGGAGGGGGATGGTACAGTAGGATTTAATTAGCACAAATCAAAGAAGAAAGAGAAAATGACATGGCACATACCTATTTTAAATAATTTTATTTTAAATTATATATCTATATCTGTGTGTGGATGTGGATACATGTGAGTGCAGGTACCCACAGAGGCCAGAAGAGGGCATCAACTTCACTGATGCTGGAGTTACAGGCGGCTGCAAGCCACCTAACACAGGTGCTTGAAATCAAACTCCAGCTCTCTGCAAGAACAGTACGTTCTTAACCAGCTATTTGACTCATATACATAAACCCAGCAGACAATGTAAGATGACAAGACAGTACAGAATTTCCTTCATCTTGTGTACTTACATAGGCCATTCAGGTCTAACTAAAACTTGATCTCTTGATGGAGAATCTGAAGGAAAATTACCCAACTCTATTCTAGGAACCTAAGATCAAGATACCCCAGTTAGGCAGGCTGACCAGCCCTGCAACTACACAAGCTGAGAACCAGGGTTATATATTGGCCCATTCCAACATCCACCCCATCTGTGATCTCCTGGAGCACAGGGAGCAAGGAGGCAGTTCTGTGGGCCCAGAGCTGTAGGATCTCCATGACACAGGGCAGCCATGGAAAGTACAGGAAGAGTCCAGTGAGGGCCCAGCATCAGTGGTATAACAGAGACCAGGGCCTTGACCCAGACCAGAGATTCTTTGGGATGAACACACGAATGTAAAAATGTATGGATAAAAGGATTTACTGCATGACTCATTGTACCATACTGCAGCTTCCATGATGAAATTCTCCCTTTCTCCCCCCGCCCCTGTTCTTTTCTTAAATTTTATTTTGTTACTGGGGGAAGGGTGAGATTGGAAGACGTGGTGTGAAACACAAAAGGAATAAATAAAAAGAAAGGTGAAGAGAAAAAAGATACCCCAGCTAATGTGTAACACCTTCTGTGCAAACCTCCCTCTGAAACTAACTGCGTATCTTAGCTTCTGTTAAACTGCTTGATTGTGCAAACTTCCTCCTACAGCTGTAGACTGAGATGCCAGGATGTGGTTTTTGTCTTTAAAAATCCCTTGTTCTAAATGCTCAGAGCTGCACTTGTGTCTGAATACCTGAATATAGTCCCAGCCAGCTGACTGGCATAAAGACTTTCAATTGGCAATAAACTGTGTCTGAGTGGTCATCTGTGATGGGCTCCTTTTAACACAGTCATCTCTCCTCAAAGGTGAGTAACTATTACCTGACTTCTACCAACATGATTAATTTTTCCTGGTTCAAAATTTTCTGAACATAGACTAATAGGTCGTTTTGTCTGATTCTTTCCTTCAGCAAAGTGTCTGCATGAGTCATCTATGTCAGCATCAGAGGTTACAATTCCTTCAGATAATAGTGTAGTGTAGTGTAACATTGCGTGACTGCAGAAATCATCACTGAAGTTTGTTTTCACTTTGGAAGCCAAACTGTTAGACTCTTAATATGCATGTCTCTTGATGAATATATGTATAGTATGTGGAAATTCCACATTTTAACCAGCAGGAAGTAGTACCAAGTTACCATAATACGGAGAGCTTAGAAGTATGTGAATCTGCATTTCCATGATAACCAATAATGTTGGGATTCTTCTTGTAAGCACTTAGCTGTCCAGATTCTCCCTTTTGTTACTGTTGTTCAAGTTCTTGCATAGTTTTGATCTATCTATCTATCTATCTATCTATCTATCTATCTATCTATCTATCTATCATCTTCTCAAAGATTTGTAATACACACACTGGCTACATTTCCTACATATGTGCTATAGATACTTCACTTGGGATGTGTATTTTTCCCCTGATATACTATCCAGGATGGGTTTTTATTTTAATGACATCTATATCATCAGTCATTTCTTTATGGTTGCTATTTTCTTAGACTTTAGCTAAGGATTTTTTCTCTGTTCCTAAAGTCTTGAAGGTACACATTAATATCTTCTAGATTCTAGAAGCCTTGTTTCTTTAAATTTCTCATGAGCAATTTGGAACTGATATTTTTACCTATTTTTGATTGTTTCTGGTCCTTCTGTTCCTATGGCTATCTAATGAGTCCAGTACTAGTTATTGCCAACAGCATTATTTCCCATGGTGCACTGCTGTAAATCAAGTAGCTGGCGTTCTGCTGGAGTCCTCAGGTGCTGCTTTCTTGTGTCATATCATTCATTTTAATTATGGTGATTTTTAAAAAGTGTTGGCATATGTAGCTCTCTACTTTTGAAGAATGCATTAGATATTCTAGTTTATTTGCATTCCATATAAATTTTAAGATCAGCTTGTCAGTCCCACAAAATATTTGCTTGCATCTTGGTTAAGATTACTTTCAGCTTGGAGGCTTAGGTGAGAAGACTATCAATTTAAGACCAATCTGGGTAACGTAGTAAGGCCTGTTAAAAATTTCAACCCAAACCAAACAAGAAATCCACATGGATCCTATGGGCCAATTTAAGAACAAATATTGACCAAGAATCATTAGAAATCAGGTGTTAGTAAGTAGATTCCAATACTAATGATATAAATTGTTTCCTTGTCATTCTGTCTGATACCCAATTAGAATGTCTCTCCACTTTAACTTCAACTCTATAGACAGTTTATCATAATTTTAGAATAACATATAATGCAGCCATGGGATGTTACAAATTTACTTAGTTAAATAACAACAAGCTCTGATAATTTAATTTTTAAAACCCAGTTGGATGACATTGATTCTAATCTTCTCAGTGTCCTGAATGCATTTAGGTGGAAAGGGACTGTCTCATCAGGGGGTTGCAAAGAGAAAGATACCTGGACACATGATAATGGAAACAACATCAGTCTAGAGAGGGGATAATAGGCCCCAGAGGAAAGTTCAAATACTCAAGTGTCAGAACATGAAAATCGTCCAAGGTGGAAGTATTGTTTTCCTTGCGTGGGCTGCTAGCCAAGGCATGCTCTAGTTTGAAAGTCTAATGAGATTTAGGGCATCAAGAATTCCAGGTTAGAAATGACAGGATGAAAAGACAGGTCTAGAGAGGGGGGGGAAAGAAGAAAGGAAGCAGAGGGATATGCGTGCGTGCGTGTGCGTGTGCGTGTGCGTGTGCGTGTGCGTGTGCGTGTGCGTGTGCGTGTGCGTGTGTGTGTGTGTGTGTGTGTGTGTGTGTGTGTGTACAGAAAACAGGCTACAGAGGCTGTGCTGAGAGTTTAGTTTATGCTCCTCCCTTAGAGTCACAAAACTTTCCTGTGGGGCCTCCCTCTGCAGATGTGCGACACACCCGAAGGAAGTATATGAGGGCAACACAGAAGGCACATCCATTCCAAGGCCCTTCCAGCTTTTGGCAAGACTTCCTGTGAACGCTATGCTTACAAAGACTTTGGTCTCTTTGATGGGCACCTCCTTGTGTGGGTAGGAAATGACACAGAGGCAACAGAGGACTGAGTCTTCTCCAATGTCTCACTTTGAAGATTTTATATTTCTCAGTAATAGCCTTATCATGTCACGACTGTTTTGCTCATAGATGTAAACTTTCCAAGGCCTGAGGATTCTCACAATACACTCCTTAATTCACAGAGTAGAGAAGGCGGTGGATAGGGATAGCCACAGAAAGTACAGCCTGGGGACTGTACGTCCTCACTGAAAGTGAGAAAGGGGCCAGCTGTTGACATTTTACCCAGTCTGTGCATCTGCGGGTTCTATATCTATTGATTTAACCAAAGGTGAGCAAAACTATTTTTAAAATCTCATTTGTACAGAACATGTAGAGATTTTTGTGGTCATTATTGCCCAAACAATACAGTATGGCATCAATTTATAGAACATTTATGTTGTATCGGGGATGGTAAATGCTCTAGAGCTGATTTAACGTGTATAAGAAAAATTGTGTTGAATACTCAACATGAACAGAACACTATTTTATTTAAGAGACTTGATCCCTTCTATATCCTGAGCAACAACAGTACATTTTCCCACCGTCTTCATACATAATCTGAGGGCCCCATATAGATGGTCATTTCTTATAAACTCCATCTTTGTGGTCTGGTTATCTTTCCTTCCTAAAAAGTCAGCTCTTTAACAGCATTTTTACTATAATGCTGTTAATTATCAATTATGTTAATCTATACTGACTATTCAGAAATGGGAATATAAACCACATTGGTTTAATATTTACTGTAAGACTTCCTTTTTTCCCACTCGTCTAACGTGAACTCATATTTAATACTAAATGTTTATCTTGTTTTCATTTAGAGATGTTGCTCTGTTTGTGGTTTTAAAGACATTGCTGATGAAATGTTAGAGGGATACATTTAAACATTATCTAACAAACCAACCTTAAGAGCTTCCTTAGAAGACCATGAAAGCTAATAAAAACAGAAATAACTTATAGTCTATTAGAAAGGAAAGTCAGAGAATTTAAAATACCCAATTAACAACAAAAAAAAGAAAGAAAAAGAAAATAGCAGGTAATAGCTAAGACATTTAGAAAACAATGATAATAAGTCAGATAAAAGTTAAAATGTTGATAATTATATTAAGTATTATATTAAGTATAAATGGATAAAAAAACTACAAATAAAGGGCACATTTTGTTTGTAGATAATAAAATACACCCCTAACACACTGCTCACCTTCAATATAAGAATTATAAAAATACTAAAAATAAAATGTGGGAAAATACATAAAATGCACAATGGGATGATAACTAATTTAACTATCTCACTGAAGAAAAAATGGACTTCTACATAAAAGACCTTTCTACAGTGATAAAAATGTAACATTCAATTCTTAATTTATGTGCAATAAATAAGATATCCTCACATTGTATGAAGATAAAATACCTAACAGAATTAGACATAACCACATATCTAAACATAGCTGTAGATCCTTAGCAAATCTCTCTTTCCATAGAATAAGAGCATAAAAATTTAGCAGACATATTTGTGAATTGAAGGCAAGAGTAACAGACTTAATAAAGTTTACACACAGAGATTTCTGTGTTCCGATCTGTAGATACACACTCCCGTGCAACACACATGGAACACTGACCAGAGGAACCACATTCTTGGCTTTACAGAAATACCTACAATATTAATTGCAGAGTGTATTGTCTCAAAATAGTGGAACTAAGCATAAAAACAATAGTAACACAGAACACTGTAGGAAAGACCCTAAATGTTTGTAATCTAAACAGAGTGATTCCGAGCAAGTGAGGGTAAATAAGTAATTACAAAGAAGTCTTAAGTGATAAATTGAACTACACAATGAGAATGAATTTGTCAGATTTGTAGAACCCGGTTAAATATGTGCTTAGAAGACTATGCACAGCTTTAATTCTGGGTATTAGGAAAGGCAGGGAGGTGCACCACCTAAGCAGCCTCCTCTAGCAGTTTGGTGAGGAGAAATTAGCCTCAATGGAAGTGGAAGGGAATAATAAAAAGCAAAATCTAGGTACTAAGAAAAGTATCTAAGAAAGAACAATCAAGAGTCAAAAGTCAATTCTTTGTAAAGATCCATTCTAATCAGTATATCTCCGGATATTGTTCAAGAACAATGAGAGGAGAGAGAGACAGAGATAGAGAGACAGACAGACAGACAGACACAGAGAGAGAGACAGGGAGGGAGAGAGAGAGACAGGGAGAGAGAGAGAGAGAGAGAGAGAGAGAGAGAGAGAGAGAGAGAGAGAGAGAGGAGGGAGGGAGGGAGGGAGGGAGAGACAGTAAAGACAAAAAAGAAAAAAGAAAAAGAAAGAAAATAGTTGGCACATTTAGGGGAAACCTCATGAGTTCAAGGAAGAAACAAGATTAAATTTTTAAAAAGTCTTCCAGAGAGTTGAAACATGAAGATAATTTCCAGCTCATACACTTCAGCTCATGGGACACTTCAAGGAAAGCAAACCTCCAGGCTTATCTCTTTCATAAAAACAGATTTTCAGAATCTCCAATAAAACCCTAGAAAATGGATGCAGGCATATATAAAAAGGGATTCCCTTTAGGACCATTTTGGGTCTCTTCCATAAGTTGAAGGCCAGGCTGTGTTCTACTTTCATTCTGTTGCTGTGATGAAAACATTGACCAAAAGCAAATTAGGGGAGGAAAGGATTTATTTGAGTTACATTTCCAGGTTGCAGCCCATCATTGAGGGAAGTAGGGGTAGACACTCAAGCAGGAATTTAATGGAGGAGTTTTGCTCACTGGCTCACTCTTGCAAGTTCATGCTTAATTAGTTTTCTTTCACAGCTCAAAACCACCAGCCTAGGGATGGTTCCGCCCAGAGTGGGCTGGGCCCTCCCACATTCAAGGCAATTTCCCCACAGATACCCCCACAGGCCAATCTGATCTAGACAATTCCTCAGTGGAGGCTTCCTCTCAGATGACTGCAGGGCATCTCAAGTGGTCAGTTAAAGTTAACTGGGACATCTGGTTTCACATTTGAAACATCAATGCAATTCATAACACCTTTTAGAAGAAAAAATACCCAAGCTGCTGGGAGAACATTGAACTAAATGCCACCTAAATGCTTAGCAAACTAAGCATTGAAAGGAAAATTAATTTTGATAGGAAATTTTCAAAGGAAAGAAAGAAAAGAAAAAAGAAACCTATTTTCTACTTTGTAATAGAAAACTTGCTTTCCTCCTTAGTGGCTAAAGAGAAAGGACATTGTTGCTTTTTGTGTTCAGCACTGCACTAGAAGATTGGCCACTCATAGTGGAACACCTAAGACCAGGCCCTCTAAAGGCTTGATCCTTAGGTCAAGCGGCATCCACAGAGCCCTACAGTACCTATGATAATACTTAGGGACCAGGAAAAGAACGGAGAACATCCAAAGGTCTGCCAGAAGACATGTGATGATACATGTATGTATGCATGCACCCATATATGTGTGTCCCCTTGCACTCCCACATGGGTATACCCACACATCTGCATACTCATACACACATGCTTGCACCCCATACATATGAACCACCATCTGTGCACCCCTACACATATGTACTCACACAATGCACCCCCAAACATATATACTCACATACCTGCACACCCACACATGTATACCTCTACATCTGTATACCCACATTCACATAAACACATACACAGAGAGAGAAAAAGAGAGAGAAATGGCACAGAGATGAGAGACAGAAAGACATGCGTGTGCGCGTGCGCACACACACACACACACACACACACACACACACACAGACACACACACACACACACACACACACACACACACACACACACACACGGGGGTGGGGGTTCTTTTAGACGTCCAACAGAGAATTGAAAGCATCAGAAAGGGTCTATGAATATTTTCAAGAAAGAAACTTCTGAGCCTGGGATGGAGGCAGGGAGGGCAGGCTACTGGCCTGGAGGAAGGTGTGAAAGAAGACAGGATGCAGGAGGCATCAGGCTGCAGGGTCTGGCTTGCCTAGGAGAGAGGAGAATCTGCAGAGTATTGTTGCTGTGGGGCAGGCATGCTTGTGCTTCCTACAGGAGATTACTCATCGGAGTGCCAAAGAAAATGCCTCATGTCTGGCTAAATTTGAATGTAGATCAACAATAAGCACTTTCTTATTTCTATGTTCCTAATATTGCTGGGGGCATACTCAGCAAAAGAACTGTTGTTCAACTGCAAATTATTTGTTTGGGCATCACTAAATCTGAGAACTCTATTCAAACTATAACTTTTGTGACTATTGACTTACAAATGACATTGAAGAATTTTGACTATAGCATAGAGATCGTTTATTCATTGTGCCATGAGCATGAGCAAGTCACTGATGGTCATGAGATTCTCCGGAACTGGAGTTAAAGGTAGTTTTGAGCTGCCATGTGGGTTCTGGGTAAGGAACCTAGGTCCTCTGCAAGAACAGGAAGACATCTTAACCACTGAGCCATCTCTCCAGGCCCCTGCATTTTGATATTGATACATACAATGTAGTAAAAGCTGGACATGATGGTATAGGCTTGTAATCCTCACCCACACAGAGAGACTTCAAATATGAGTTTAAAGCCAAACTGAGCTACACAGAAAGACCCTGACCTAAGAACAAATGCAAACAAGACAAAAATATCCCACACACATATTAGTTTTTAAAATTATATCTACTTTTCTTTTCATTAAAATGCTCTTCTAATTTATTGTGAGGGGTTGTAGCCTGAATGCAGATTTTACATGGAGATGGAAATGAAGATAATTTTCTGTGTTTCAGGGTAACAAGACAAGTGTGGCTTTGAGGAGATTTTGTGAATGGGGACACAGGTAGTGAAACAGAGCAGGGAAGCTGGGAGGCTGGGAGGCTGGGAGCATCCAATACACTCTTGCAAGAATGCAGTTTCATGCTATTCCTAATGTAGAAGCATAGCAAGCATCAAAATTCCTTTATCAGCTGCTCACTGGGGGATAAAGAAACAACCCACCGTTTTAACACCCCTGACTCTTGTTTTCAATTCTGCCTTCTTTTAAAACTCATAAATTCTCTTGTCTAAAGATACACATACACACACCATACACATTGTGTGTTGATGTGTGAATACACATATATTGCTTCTGGGGATCCAGCTCAGGGCCTTGTGCGAGCTAAGCCAGCAGCAGACTGCTGAACCATAGCCCTAATTCTTGAGTTGTGTTTCTTGTTTATATTTCATTTTTTTTTCTCGTTCGGTCTATTTTCTCCCTAGCAAATTAGGTATTTCTTTTCTGTAGCCCTTAACACATTCTGTCAAGTAAATGACAGTGCAATATATATTGCCAATTTTTGTAGCGGTAGTATTTCTTTAAAATCAGTTCTCAGAGTGCCTGAAAAGGTGCATTTCCACAGCACACAGTTCTGATGTCTGGAGTTACTTTTAATGCATTTGGCCATTTGCAGACCAAACTGTGGATCCCATGCATTCCACCTGTACGCTACAGTCTCCCTCTTTCTGCACCTTCATAGAAAATACAAAACTCCATTCATAAACATGAGTTATAATATGTCCCAGGCACCACATTTAAAGATTGTTTGCTTTGTTGAAGTCTATCTCCACTGAGGAAGTCCGAATAAACAGCCTCAGGAGCCGGTGTCACCACTGAATAGAATTTATTCAACATTCACCGCATGGAAAATGCTCCAAAGATTTGTGCTGTTTATACAGAATGAGTTATAAAATGTGTGGCCCACCGAGAGAAAAGAGAGTTTATAGCAGAGACCCCCCAAAGCCCTAACTGCCCTCAGGAGAGCTACCAGCTCACCCAGTCACCCTGCCTTGACTTCACAAACAGAAAGCCCTGTGTAAATAACGCACAGGGGATGCAAAGACACTCTGACCTTCAAGCTGCTTCAGAGCAGCTAAGTAGGTGACCCACATGTGTTACAAAAGATCACAATGAAACTTTTTGTTTGATACAATTAGTATATGCTAAATGCTAAAGCGGCACAAGCCTAACACTCTAACTTGTTTTTATTTGCTATTGGTGCGATAGTGTTGCAAAATATCCCTGTGAATGTTTGGAAGTGAAAACAGAAAGGCCAAATTTTTCAATCATCATCTGCCTCTGGGAAGACTGCAGTATGGTTTTGAAGCAAGGGTTCACTTACCTGGAACTAGAATAGATACAGCAGCCAGAATAGTCACTATGGATATCTAATGAGACTACCTTAGAACAGTCCTAAGGAGCAGAATCTAGACTATATTATCCATAGATAAATGATGGGTCAGGTGCTTGACATCACTACTCTTATTCTCCTAATTCAAGTGTTTAAGCCCAATTCCCTCTCTTGATAGAGTTCTAACTCAGTTACAAGAGGACTCCTGCTTGACATTAGGGCTTGCCAGAAAGTCAACATGATTTGAGAGGGGGTGGTTTGGGTTCAGAGAAATACATCTTAATCAGTGTAGTAGAACAGAAGCCTGGGCACATCCTCCTTCATATAGCAGCATGATAGTTGGAAAAAGTGATGGGGGATGCTTTTCTGTGTGTATGTTTCTCTTATTGGTTGGTGAATAAAATACGATGGGCCAGTAGCCAGGAAGTATAGGCGGGGCTACCACATCAGGAGAAAAGGGAAAGAGAAGCTGCTTGGGAGAGGCCATGCTGCCCAAAGAGTAACATGCTGGATTGCCGGGAAGCCACAGCCTTGTGGCCACACAGTTTAATAGAAATGGGTTAATACGTAAGAGAGAGCTAGCCAGTAAGAAGTCTAAGCCATTGGCCAAACAGTTTATATTTAATATAAGTCTCTGTGTGTTTATTTGGGGCTAAACCAGAAACTCAGTTTACCAAGAAGTGCCACAATGACTTAATGAAGGCAGCCAGAGGAGTGACTCTTTTCAACAAGGTGTGAGGGGAGATGGAGGAGCATGTGAGCTTTTATCTTGAATGAGGAGGCCGTTTATAATTATCTAAAGCTTAGCTGGGCTTATTATCTTTTTTCAAGAATAGAAATTTCATCATCATATTTATTATCAAAGAATCTTACAAGAGGGGCTGGGAAGATGGCTCAGTGGATAAGATGGCTCACTTGCTGTGGAAACGTGAGGACCTGAGTTTGGTTCCTCAGCACCCATGTGAAAGCTAGGCATGGCCACTAGCACCTATAACCCTGGGATGAGAGGGACAAAACTAGAAAAACCTAGTGGAAAAACGAGATGCTTGGAGAAAGATCCTGCCTCAAAGGAACAAGGTAGTTAGCATATGCATGTAAGTATTTGCAGATACTCTTGTATGCACGGATGTACAACACACACACACACATAGTAACTGCACAGGTTTTGTAGCTCATCGCTTTTCTCTCTGTTTGAGGTCAGAACTGTGAGTCACAGAAAATTGGCTGTCCTTGTGTCCAGGTTCCCCAGGGAATCTCTTCATAGTCCACTTCCAAGATCCTCCCATCATTCTCTCTACTTTGCTCCCTGCTGTTTTAGTCCTTCGGACTTCAGCCAGACTGTCCTGGAAGGCTCAGGGGGTTCTCATGCCCACTCACAATAGATAGATCAGCTCTCCTAAGTCTCTAGCTTCTTTTCCAATGACATCCAGGCCCACTCCCCTGGTCTGGGCAGCTGAACAATAAGCGGAGGGTGTAGCAGAGAAACCCAAGGGCACCAAGAGTGAGGGTATCTGGAGCAGTCTCTGTGGGGCTGCAATCGAAGCCAGCCAAGCTCCTCCAAGCTGGTACCTGAGTGGGGGAGTGTGGATGAGGGTAAGGCTAGCTATAGATGATAAAGAAAAGACAGAGAGACAGAATAAAGGTCAGGAGGGCAGATCAGTCAATACTGAAATTCCAGGAGCTTATTTTATATACCTTATCCAAAAAGGGGAACACAGCATCATGTATATGGAACAAACAGACTTTCCTTCCTCACTTACTCTAAGGGTCCAATAACCACACCTTAGCTCTAAACTTCTTGTTCACTAGACTTGAGGTCAGAAATAGCCACACCTCAGATTCAGGTCTGTTGTTATTTGGACTAAGACAGCCAAAACATCCTTCTGTAGCCACACCTTTGACCTTTAGGTCTTATGACTTGCTGACAGCTTTGGACTCTCTGCCCTTGTGCCGAGATGGAGTGCAGCCACCTTTATGGGCACCCACAAGAGGAAAAGTGGACAACTCTGCTGCTTAGGAAGGAGCACACAGAGGGGCCTGTTGACTGTTTCCAGACTTATCCACAAACCCTGAACTAACCTAGGAGCGTCCACCTTATTGAGCCAAAACTTGGGTAAATTCTGAATGAGAAAGAAAACATCCAGCAAAATCACATTGACTAAATTGAAGCTTGATGACAGTGCTCTGTGTTTTTGGACAGAACAGATTAGTTTTTTTGTGATTGGGTCTGTAATGAGTTTTATGCCTGGGTCCTGTGAAGACGGGTTTAAAGGAGTCTATAATTACCCAGATAAAGAATTAAGAGGTATTTATTATGGGAGCACTCACACAATGATAGTAAACAAACTCCTCTCTCTGCTCCTGGAGATGCAGGACCTTCAGAATACTCTGACCACAACCCACGAGGGCTAGAGCCACAGCCCTTCCTCTTCCTTGTAAGTGGTCCTAGGGTGTGGTCACCACCCCAAGTCCATTGGTGGAACAAGGTTCCATTGCACTCCTGGTAGACTGATAATTGGTTCTGTTCCTATTTCAGTATTTATAGGTTTTACTGTGCAATTGCTTTTTACTTCATCAGAAGTGGAACAGACATCCAGACCCCTGGAACTGGGTTCAGACATGTGACTTGCTTTGGGCAGGGAGGTCAGTGGGTGTGGTTAGCAGGTGTGATGCAAGGAGACCTTCAGCTCTACACAGTGGGCTATTCTGGTGATAGACTGCTGGTCCCAGAGAGGTGAGCTCCCTGCAGCATAGGCCTGATTTGATTCTGCATCCCATAGCCAGAGTTACAGATGTTAGAGCCATCTATAGTTATCAGAGTTAGAGCAGTCACCATGTAGATGATTTGTGATTTATACCATTGATCCTTTGGGGGTTGATGTATGGTTTTTTTGACACCAGCTGATCAGACTAAGAATTACTATAGCCTCTTAAGAGACATCAGTTATTGAGGTCTGCTTGGCTGTAGCGATGCTTTAACTACCACACACGGCCATCATCCCCACCAGCACCATTGGAAGGCTAGCTCCCGGTGGGGCTTCCTAATATGATATCAGCCTCTGCTCAATAACGGCCTTATTGATGGGAGATGTTAAAAATGCTGATAAATTAATTCAATTTATATATTTAAAAAATGCTTTGACTCCAAAATTTAAGCCTAAGGACTGGGGAAAAGGATTTCTATTTTTGTTTCCACAGAAAATAAAAAGCTGTGGATTCTTTCCAGGCTAACGTGGTTTGATCAAGCAAGACCCCCTAAAGCAACGTCAATGGGACATTGCAACCTTGAAGACCACTACAGCCAGGATTTCTGGGTCTTCTTAGGATCCCCCAAGACAGCGCCCCTTAACAGCAGGTAGCAGTTTGGAAAGAACGATACCCAAATTCCCAAATATTGTTTATAAATGTTTGTTTTCATTTAAGCGGTCTTAGTTATAAATGGTTAATGACCACAATCTTTTTAAAGGTAACAAGGGAATTATGGTATAGATTTGAATGCTTTGTTTTGGAATGGATTTTCATTTATTGATACAAATTTAAGGTCAATTTTGTAATATGTATATTTCTCCTCTTGTTTAGGTATTATGTTTATATAGCTCATTGAAAAATCGAGAGTTACCTATGATAGTTAAAACTTAGAGTTAACTTAGTTAGGATTTCTAGATATGCAGAGATGTATTTGAGATGAATAGGCATTCTTCGAACCTTTCAAAGACCTACAGAATATGACATTTAAAATGGTTTAGGGTTTTTCTTGACAGTGAGGCACAACTGCTCCTGGCAACACCACCTGCATTGGAAAAAAAATATGGACATCAAAAAAACACATTATGGAGTTTGCTTCTAATATGGCAAAACTAGCCATTTAAACAAGGTACTGCTCTTCTGGACTGTTTGACTTTATGCTGTAGAAACTGGACATGCAGGACCCACAAAAAGGTGACTGCTAATGCAGGATGAACATTGCTACAGGGTTCCTGCTTCATGGAAGAGTCTGCTAGACAGTCTGCAGGACACAGAAAAAAGTAACTAACAAGCTGCCAATACAGGTGGACAGTTTAAAGTTTCCTGCTTTGCTAAAGAGTCTGCCAGACACACTATGACCTATGGGCTAAAGATGGAACTTTACAGAAAAACTTCGGGTGACTGACCAGGCAGTGAGTTGTCTCTGTCATTTCTACAGTTTATACATTATCCTTCTGTGGTCTTTGAAGGAGTTGAAGACAGATAGTTTTGGTTATAGTTTTCCTTAGTTAGGATTAAAGATAAATTACGGACTTTAGACTCACAAAGAGTGAGGGTTCCTGCTTTTCTTTAAGCCTTACAAAATGTTAATGGACTAAATATTGTTAACTGTGATTCTTATTTGATAACTGTTGTATGATATATTTTGCTATGTTAAGGTTAAAACCCTTTTATTTTAGACAGAAAAGAGGAGAAGATGGGAGATGTTATTCTGTAAATATATTTCTCATACTGGCCAATTAATAAAGCACTGTTTGGCCAATGGGAAAGCAAGATAAGTTGGTCTAGGAGACAAAGAGGAAAGAGGAAGTAGTGAGGAGTCAGCATGTAGAGCATGGAGAAAGAAGATGCCAGTCTGCCGCTCTCAGATAAGATGACCATGTGGAAATACTTAGATAAGTAGAAAAGGGTTAATAATTAAGACAGAGCTAGCCCATAAACAATAATAGTAACTGACCAACAGCTTGTATCAAATATAGAGTCTCTGCGTGTTATTTGGGGTTGGCTTGACAGCCGGATGGCAGGACCAGACCGGCGGTGGGGAAAAAGCCTACTCCAATCAGCTTATCCAATCACCTGTATCTACTTCTTAGGGATGTCTGATTCTCACTAACATGACACAGTCACTGAGGAGTCCTGCAACTTTTAAGCCTTCAGTTTCTTTAATCTGGTTTTCTCCAAAATTCTCTGACTTTCAAATCTCTTTACAGGACCCAGTGGGGCACGCTTCTAAAGGCCACTAGCCTCTGGTTTTCAGTCAGATGGTCAGATGTCTCCTTTCTAGAAGTGATGGAACACTACCTTCTCACTTCATTTTCTGCTTAATGTAACAATGATGACCAGAACCTAACTTTAATCCTCCAGTCTCTGGCGCCAAGCCTGTTGGTATGTCTCTGAAGTGTAGGAGTTAGATAAAAGTTATACTACCTAGAGCCCCTATTTAAGGATTTTCACAACTTTATACACATTCTGAAACTCAAAACTTCATCGTTAGCTTTTTCTTCCAAACCATGAGGTTTGCATTTTCATTCTCCCAGTAAATATTTTACCAGAATCCGAAACTCAAGATCCCCAAATCAAATCAATTACTGGAGCGATTCCTTCTCAGTTCTGTGTAGTTAGCAACACTGTTACTCTCCCTAGACCAAGGAAGGCTAGGGGTCTTTGTTCCCCCAAGCTTGAGTGGTTGCTGGGTCATGTAAATTTTCTCCCCATCTTGTCCTCTTTCCAGGCACCTACCTTTGCTTCGATTATGATCTTCAAGGTCAGGAGTTGCAAAGTTCTCGTGAAGGCCAGACTGTATATATTTTAGGTTTAGGGGCAGCATATGGTCTCTATAGTAACTCTCTTTCTCTGAGGTGGCATTTTAGAAACAGTCATAGGCAATACCTGAAGAATAGATGCTAATGTTTTCCAATCAGATTTCAGTTACAGAAACAGGCTGTGGAAAGTGGAGGAAGGCTGTTTACAGTCTACCAGCCCTGCTCCAGGCCTTCTGTATCTTCAGGGCTAGAACTTGCATTCATTTAGAGCAGTGGTTCTCAACCTTCCTCATGCTGCAACCCTTTAATACAGCTCCTCATGTTGCATTATTTTTGTTGCTACTTCCTAACTGTAATTTTGGTATTGTTATAAGTTGTGATGTTATGAATCTGAAATGCAGGCTATCTGATAGCTGTGAAAGGGTCATTTGAGGGGTCATGACTGACAGGCTGAGAAACAGAGCTGATGATATTGAAAGTTAGGGGTGTGCTTGTGTGTGTGTGTGTGTGTGTGTGTGTGTGTGCACATGCCATGAAACTTCCAAACATTCCACACTGTGTGTGTTGTCTTACTACAGCAAGACGCTGAAGTTTGGAGGGATGAAGTGATTACAGTAAGCAATAAAGCCCGCCTTTGACATTGCTTTCTTTGGAAAAATCCGATCCTCTGCCCGTGGGACTTTGTGGAAGCACACTGTCTGCTCAGGGACCTCCAGTGATTTGCTTCCATTCTCAACAGCCAGAGCCCTGGGCATCATGGCCTATAGTCGGGAGGAAAGAGAAACTGCAGCTAACAGGTAGACAAAGGCACTCTGGAACCAGAACAGTCCTTAAGTGGTTTGAAAGTGAGGCTCTATGATCGGTCATGCTTTCACTCACATATCTGCTGGTCAGTGGATGTGGGCTTCTCGGGAAGGGGAAATTCCAGAAGGAGCTGGAAGCTAAAGGTCGCATGTCACCATTACTCCCAGGAGCTGGAACAAGTGCTTCAGTGACAAGTTTATCACGAGGGCCACTCCATCGGCCATTATAAATTTCTTTATAATCCTTCAATTAAAGATTTATTCCACAATTTACCAAAATCTGCTTTGCATTAGTTTTATGAAAACTTAGATTTCCATGTATCCACAGTTCTAGAAATATTTTCTTTGTGAGCACTTCTTAAAGGGAGCTGGATAGAAAGGTCATGGGTGTCAGAGTCAGAGCCACCTAGTGTGAATCTCAGCTTTGCAAACTCCTATGAGCTGTCTGAGCCTGGGCAAGCCCCTCAGTGTGCTTGGGTGAGCCCCCCAGCCTGCCTGTCCTGTTTCCCAGCATAGAAAACTCTAATACTTTCTTTATATTGTCATGGGGTCACAGATGCTTGACTTGTGCAAGTGTTCCCGAAATATTAGTTTCCTCCTAAAGCAACACTATCGTGCCATAAACACTTAAGGGACTCAATGTGTCTTCACTGAATTTGGTCTTTGTAAGTTTAAAAGGAAAAAAAAAAAAGCCAACCTCATTCCCACTGCAGATATGAACTCCTTGTGTATAGAAGGCCCATCTCTTTTGTTTTTAACATGGAGACTTTGGAAAAAGAAACAGAACAGCATGAGAGGTGGGGGTCTGGTGGGGGAAATAAAGGGCCTTTTAAGCTTTCTGTGTTTGCATGGGGTGAGTGTCTGTATATGCAGGGGACCATTGGGACCACTGGGTAAACACTTCTTGAGTGTCTTGCTAGAAATCCACTGCTCGAAACCATCTGTCTTGAGAACCACGGGACGGCAGAGAATCACAAAAGTAGAACCCGGGCCTTTGTTCTCCTAGTTGGCAGGGGTAATGACAGCCCTGGCCCTCTTCTTAGGTTGTAATCTCTTTTGCAGCAAACAGCAGTAAATGTCAACTCTGAAAGCCACCCAGTTTGACAACGAATTATTTAAGCACTAAGGGTGACAAGAAGACTGTATTTTATCAAGTCATTCAGCTGGCTTCGAGGACTTCCTTGCTGGCCTTTTATATCTGATGGGCAAAAGCGTCCACGGTAGCAGATGGGGAATGTCAGCCTGGAGAGGGAGATATATCTCATTAGATTGTAATAAAGGATAGATATTGTAGCTGACTTGTCACATCTATTTAAAAACACTTTTGGGAGTATGCTCATATTTTGTCACAATGTGGCCATTCTAGAGACCGGTGTCATCCTTCTCCCAGTTAGAAGCTAAGCTCCCACTCTGGATGCTGCCACTTGGAACTTGCAAAGGAATGTTTGGGAGAAACTTCTTGATATACCTGAACATTTGGAATTTTGATGGATGATTTCAATTTTAGGTAAAAGTCCCACGATGCCTCCTTTCCTTTAATGCTTGTTACTTGAACACAAAGCCACAGAACAGAGCTGTGCAGTAAGGAGGGATCTGCTGGTGAGATGAGTGGGGATTGAAATCTAGCTCAGGTTCAGAAATTAGGCTGTCTATATCTGCTGCAAGGAGATGACCTTGTTCAAACAGGAGACAATGTATTTTCATAAGTCTGTTTCTTTTCATTATGCTCAAAGTTCAATAAAGCTAAAAGAAAAAAAATAGTAATTACCCCCAAAACAAACAAACAAACAAACAAAAACCAACACTCCAGAGAAGAGGAAGAAGGCAAAGGTGCATCTGTTCCGGAAGACCAATCTGAGCGAGTCTGTAGTCTTAAACCTATTCCCTGTCTTGACTGGGGTGGAATAGTCTATACATGGTAAAACTACATCATTCTCAACACACACACACACACACACACACACACACACACACACACACACACACACGCATGCACGCACGCATGCACGCATGCACGCACACATGCACGCACGCACGCACGCACGCATGCACGGCATGCAGGCATGCACACATGCTCATGCTCATACAAGTAAAACAGGAAGTTGGAACAAGATCCATACTTATCAACACCCATAATACACTTGACATATTGCCTTCAAGATTTTTAAAAAGATTAAAATTTCAGAAGTTGTGTAAATGTGTGTGTGTGTGTGTGTGTGTGTGTGTGTGTGTGTGTCTGTGTGCTTCTGTGTGTATTCCAGGTCAGGTGGTGGAAGGTCAGCAGAGAGCATCTGATTCCTCAGAGCTGGAGTTACAGTCCGTTGTGAGTGGCCTGGCGTAGGTACTGGGAATGAACTCTGGTCCTTTGGAAGAGTAGCAAATGCCTGGAACCACTGAGCCATCCATCTCTCGAGCCTCTGTCTTAGTTTTTGCACAGTTGTGCCATTGGGAGCTCCCAGGTACAGGCACACAGATTTCTATTGTCCCCTTGCCATTGCATGAGGATGTATAATTATCTGAAATTTTAAGTGATAATTATTTATGAAAATAATTATCTCACAACAAGCAATACCTTTCTGTTTGTTTGTTTGAGACAGGGTCTTTCTATGTAGCCTGCCTGTCCTGGAACTCAGTACATAGACCATGCTGGCCTTGAACTCACTGAGATTTGCCTGCTTTCCAGCAATACCTTTTACAGGGCTGTCTTTCCGTATTTCCCGCAAAGCCTCAAGTATCCCAGCTAGTGGGAAAGATGAATGGGTAGCCCTATGCTACAAATAATAGCATGCCTTGGTGAGGACTAGAGGGACATGATTCTTGATAACTGACTGTATGCATCACCAAGACCTTATCATGAGACTTTTCCCAATGACATTTAAGACAGAATATAAATATGCGTGTGTGTGTTTTAAGTGAGTCCCAAGAGGCAGGAGCCTAAGCTTACAAAGCTTCAGAAGTGTTTTAATAGTCTGTCAAGTTCAGTTGACGATGTTTTATCCGTTATAGCAGCTATTTCCATAATGCTAAAATTAATGGTTTAGAAAGAGAAGGAGGAATTCTTTGACATCTAAGCACAGAAGTCATCCCAGGGGCTTTGCAGATAAATCAGCGCCCACGTTCTCTCTGCTAGTGAGGGAAACACATCACAAGAGAAGGCCTCCTTTCCAGAGGCCTCGCCAGTGGGGAAGGAATAGCAAAATCATGGGGAGATGTTCCAGGGCATCAGGTAAAAGGTAAGTGCTGCTCAAGAAGGTATCAAATGCTAACCACAGTGAAGGGAACGTCACAGGAAATGCCGGCACCACTGGTTCTGGTTCTCATGTTCTATCTTCGATTTGGATGAAGGAATTCTGTGGCAGAGACAGAGAGAGGAAGGGAGGGAGTGAGTGAGGGAGGGAGTGAGTGAGGGAGGGAGGGAGTGAGGGAGGGAGGGAGTGAGGGAGGGAGGGAGGAACAGTGTGTATTCTCCTATCTCCTTTTTTCCACTCATTCACAGCAACACACTCTGCGTGCACATGCGAACATGCATGCACGCGTGCTCACACACACACACACACACACACACACACACACACACACACACACACACACACACTGGTCCTAGGCAAAACAAAACGTTATACTCCCAAATTGTGAGCACTTTGGAGAGGCCTTGCATGCCCCTGCAGACATAGTCTTTTCCTTTGTCCACAGCCTCTTCTGCCTCCTTCCCTGCATGCCTAACCTCTCTCTCTCAGGCTTACTCAGCAGTGTTCCACCGGTGGTAGCAGAAACTTTGAATGAGTCCTTTTTTCATTTAACCAAGTTTAGTAAATCATACAAAAATCCACATTAAATGGCTCAGATACTAAAATAACATCCAAAAAAAATTCAATCCAATTCATAGAGTGATACCATCCTTCACATGGGCACATGGGAGGTACTAGTGTTGTGTGTGTGTGTGTGTGTGTGTGTGTTTTATCAGAAAATGGATGGTTTCAATTATTATTGTCAGTGCAAGCAATGCTTGGCCTTTGGGATTTAGTTGATCAAGCAAACCCGGAGTGGTGTATGTGCTCGTACATGCGTGCATGCATGCATGCATACACACACACACACACACACACACACACACACACGCCTGCTGAAATACAGAGGAGATCCATGTTCAGTCCATGTTGAGTGGTAGAGACAAATCAGCATGCAGAGCCAGTTTTCGCTTCAGTTTTTTGTTTACAAAGACATTAAATGCATGAATTGATCTTAGAACTACAAAGAAAACTGCAGGAGGATGAGGTGAGAGTGTAGAAGGTTCTACTCCAGACATCAGTTAGCAAGGACCTCTTTGATCGGGCAGCCCAGGTCATAGACCTAAGAGAGAGGCCTGATGAACCCCAGAACAGCACCCTTCCAGCCTAGAAGGGGCCAAGCTACCTGGAGGTAGCATATCTGATCATTTGAAGCCCCGAAGGCCCCACGACTAAGAACTCTGGGAGACCTTGCACCTGATTCATCCAATGCTTGTCTTATTTGCCATCTGCCTTTCTCTGAACACTTCTTATTCTTCTTGTGATTAACTGCCTGCCATGCTCCCACCTCTCTTGGCTGTGATGCGAACCCTGGGCAGACGGTATGATCTGATCTGGGTTCAGACTCCCTGTGTTCCAGACACCTGTCTTGTCATCCCCCTTGTACTGATTAGAATCCTGGGATGGAATTGGCCTGAAAAGCCTTTGGTGCCATCCGGTAGACTTAGAAGAACTAGCCCTTCAGGACCTCTGGTATCTAAAATACCACACAGTTTTCAAGGAAGGAGGGTGTCTCTGCTCAGTGTGTTTAAGTCCTGTCCTGGAAAGAACATTTATGTTGTTAGAACCCTGAGCCTGACTCTGTCATCAGCTATATCAACTCTCCTAGGGAGGACACTCACGGCCCTTGATAGCTGCTAGGTCATCTCTGAATGACACCTCAGTAGGTGGGAGTGTGGAAGGACACCCCCCTCCAGGTCTGCAGTAATCCCAAGCCTTGGAATCTCCCTGGGCATTTTTTTCTGTCTCCCTTCTGGAATGCAATGAATGTTTGCATTTGTCTTAGGAAGACACAGTTAATCTCAAGGCATATTAAATAACAGGCAACTCCATGGTCGTTGGGTGTTTAACAAACACAACTAATCATTTGTAAGGGGTGGCGGAAAGGATTGTAGCCATGGTGGAGGACGGGAAGAGACAGGCCACTGGTCTTTGTAATTGTCTGACAGGCTGTTAAAATGAATTCAAATACTTTAACAAAGAGAAATGTTTGTGTCTTCTTTTAACCTTGGAAAAGACTGAAAGAATTCTTTTAAAACCCTGAGGGTTGTTACAAGATCCAGTTCCCAAGCATTGGCTACTACATTCCTGATAAGAACTGGGGATCCAGATGTACCTAGATAGCCTGCAAGGGCCCAGCTGGGGAGCACCATACCCTCTTGTTCTGCTGTGAATGGTGTGTGTGTGTGTGTGTGTGTGTGTGTGTGTGTGTGTGTGTGTGTGTGTGTGTTTCCATGGTTCCTGACCATTGGTTTTAAGGTTGTTAGGAGAAAGTGTTTCTTTTAACACTTTTGAACAATCTTATTGTTGATGGTTTGAACCATAGTTTCTGTTGTGAGACTTACTAATGTGTCCAGCCGGTATTTATTAAGCCCAATCGTCATAACCTGGCATTTATTCCTTTGTCCCTGGACTGAATGCATCATATTGAAATTACAGTATTGAGACAAAGGCCTCCAATGGGATTATTGTTTGCTGTTCAAGTCAAGGCAGTGATGGACACCAACCATGCCGCTCCTCATAATCACAGACACAGAAAGCATATCTGTAATTCAAATAACAAAAATTGTACCTTCATTCATTCAGATTAAGACTTCTTGTGCTGGTTAGTTTCCCATTGTTGAGATAAAACTCTTAAGACAATCAACTTAAAAAAAAATGAAACTTTCAAAAGGTTGATAGTTTCGGAGGCCACTGTTTGGGCCGGTGGCAGCACAGTACATCATGGCAGTGGTTGTGGGTAATAAAGAAGACACACTCATCTGATAAAAAGGTGCCAAGGGTCTCATTGTCCCTTTCTAGGCCAGTTCCATGTGACCTAACTTCTTTCCCATGGCATCTACCTCCTTCTGATCCTACCACATCCCCAAAGCTCCATAGACTGGGAACATGGTCACTAGGGACACGAGCCCTTTGGGGACATGTAGGATCTAAGGCGCAGCATTAATTTACTATTAAACATTAAGGGTATGTACACACAAGTCACCATCTGGGTGGATTGGGCTGGCTGTCCTCGGCTGTCTGCCCTCGGCTGTCTGCCCTCCTTTCCTTGGTGAATTCTCAGGAGCCACCCAAAGATCTGTGGCATATAATCACTTTGCCTCAAGCTTTCCAGAAAGTTTGTCTGTCTTTCAGTTTTAAAGATTTTTAATTTGTGAAATAAAAAAACTCTCATCTGTGTGAACATGCCTAATGGTTATATAAGGGGCTTTTTATACAGTGACATAGTGAATCATAACAGAAAATTCTGGTACTGTGTGTACAGGATTATGCCTATTAAAAATTCTGGTTTTCAAACATGTCTTCAAATTTAAACAAGAACCTTAACTAATGTATACTTTGTGTAAAGAAAATAAAAGTGATTATCTAGTCAGTGATCAGAATTTCAAATACACATGAGGGCTTGGTGAGACAAACCTCTAACTCCAGTGCCGGGGAGCTGAGGCTGAGAGACGTGGGTTGGAGGTGGATCTAGACTACAGAGCAAACCCAAGGCTTTCTGGGATACACACTGAGGCCTAGCTGAAACACACAAGTAAACAAACAACAACAGAAAACAAAACCAAAGAACAAACAAATGAACTTTAGATATACTTAATAGCTATTAATGTAAAGAAAACCAATCAATTTTGGTCAATATTTCAGGTTGATCTTGTGAGTAAGAAAGGAACTTTTTATTGAGGCAAATTCTTCCTCGCCACAATGGCATATTATTCAGTTTCTTCCCTATCATTTGCAGATGGGAAATGAGCATGTATTAGTACCAGCAAACTTGATGGAAATAGACGATTAATGTTTAAGCTTTGTCTCATTGGTCTGGAGGGGGGGATGCTATTTACTGTTACTGGCTTACCACTTGGGTGTGAAGAGGGGAAAACCAAAAGTCAGCCATGCTTCCCAAATCCCTGGGTAGTGTGAACTGAGCTATTTCTCTTTTGAAAACTGGGAGTCCTGAATAGAAACTTAGCCTAAAGCCAGATGTGCTCATGCGACTTCCCATTGGTTCCCCTCCACTCTGAAACCCTTAAAGCCCCGTGTGCTAGAGAGATGACTGGCAGGCTGCATCTTTGGGCCTCATGTACTCTCGGTGTCCAGACTGAGGCTAAGAGTGCTGGCACAGGGTAGATCCAGCTTTGGTAGAGAGCTGAGAAATGGTGTTTGGAGACCTGTCATTTGGTGTAACCACATCCCATGTTGACAGAAAAAAATACCCAAAGAGAGGCAATGCTGGTTAGGCCTGAGAGGGCAGACTTGTTTCTTTATCTGCCTTAACCTGAGCCCTTTCCTTGGAGCGGCAGAGTCTCCCATGATGCTGTACTCAGAGTGTTCCCTGGTAACCATGTGCGTTTAATCCTGTCGGCAGTGCTGTCAGAGAGAATGCTGTACTCTGATGAAAGCTGCTCATGAGACTGATGCCTCGCCAGCACTTTAAATATGCCACAAATGTGACTGAGAAACTAATTTCTCTCTTTTTTTCCCCCTCAGTGCAAATACACAAAGATGCCCCCTCCCTTTGTCCAAACCAATCAAGGGAGGAATTAACCTTGACCCAGTATGGCAGAACCGTGTTGACACAGCAGGTGGTACAGTTCGTTTACTTGCAGACTTCATTTGGATCCCACCAGCCTCCGCACTGTTATTTTCTGCGTTGCCTTTAGTCATCATGTCCCTTTAGTCTTAAGACCCTAATGTTTAGTTGGGTTTACTCTTAAGTGGCTTGCAGTGAGCGGCTCCTAATGAACAGCATGTTCACGCAGGGCACAGAGCACATCCTTACCTATTCCTTAATTAATTTTGATGGCACCCCAAAGTGAGGCATCATGACTTCCAAGCTACAGAGGAGAAAATGGGATTCTGCCCGGCTGTGACTTATGCTCCTCATAGCACCAGTGAGTGGCAGATGGAGTGTCTGAAAGCTTCTAGGGTCTCCTGACCCTCCGCTACATGCATTTTCCATCCTCCTGAAGTCACTTCCCCATAGTGACAAGTATGACTTAAAACTCACAGGAGACTGGGCCATTGCGTTTATTACTAAGATATGTGGGAAATCTTTATGTCCTTGGATAACGCTTAAAACACAAGTAGCCCTTTGGAATGGAAAAGGTCTCCATATCCTGGAAGATTGGTTCCTCCTCTTGATGACCTCCAGATCGATGCTGGATCCAAAGCCCCAGTCCTGGGACCTTGCCTGTATTTACACTCTCTCCCTGAGTGAGCTCATTCAACTCCGTGGCTTTAAATAACATCTGAGAACAGATACTACACAAATTTATAACCCTGGATCTAACCTTGCCCTGCAACTCCACCTGTTCCTCTCCTGTCCTCCCTTCTGCTTCTACTTTTTAATTTTGAGTGGAAACGTAATAACTCCACGCTTGCACACACCTACACACGGTGAATTGCAAAGATTCAAGATACATGCATGCATGTTTACAGTATACATAACTAGGACAGTTACTATTTCTTTATGTTGATACCTTTTAAAGCTTTTCAATTGTTTTAAGTATTGAGCCTTTGAGAACTTCCCTTTTCTTATTTTAATATATATGGTAAATTGCCAAACCTAGGATTCTTGATTGTTTTAGTTTGCTACTTATTGCTGATAGACATCACAACCAAAAGCAGCTCAGGAAAGAAGGGGTTTATGTGGCTTACACATCCCAGGATAGAGTTCATCAGTGAGAGAAGTCAGGGCAGGAACTCACAGCAGGAACCTGGAGGTGGGAACTGAGGCAGAGACCACGGATCAGTGCTGCTCACTGTCTTGCTCTCTGGGGCTTGCTCAACCACCTTTCTTTTACTTCCAAGGACCTCCGTCCCAGGGGTGGTGCTACTCACCGTGGGCTGGACCCTCCCACATCAATTATTAATCAAGAAAATGTCCTACAGGCCAGTCTCACAGAGGCAACTCCTCAACTGAGATGTCCAGTTCCCTGGTGTGTCGAGACTTGTCAAGTTGACAAAAAAAAACCCAACAACAACAACAACTAAGACCCAGCCAGGAGTCGACATTGCCGCCTCAGCAAATGGCACAGCTGCTACCGAGTCAGCTTGTTTCCCCTCCTAACCCCAACCCCTCCTAACCCCTCCCAACATCACTCTCTTCAGACTATGTCTCTTCATGCCCCTCCGAAATTTCCAGCTCATCCATCACCATTCAAACCTTATGATTTCCCTCACTGAAAACACGGAGGAGTGGCTCCCTCTGCCCTTATAATCCAATCTAAACTCCCCTCAGTGCCTTCAAGGGCCCCTGAAGGACTCACCTAGGGCCATGACTTCATTTTCTCCCTGCCTGGCTCCCATTGCTCTGGCTAGTCTCCATTCTCTCCAGTAGACAGCACAAACCCTCCATCCAAGAATCCAGCCCCTTCCTTCTGCTTGGCTCTGTTCCAGATCTTGCCAAGGCTGCTTCCTGTTATTAAGGCTCAGTGTATCTCTCGCTGCTGGAGACCTTTCCTGATTGCCTGCTCTCCCTCCCATGCTACCGTGGGGATTTTCTTAGTAGCGCTTAACCACTCTCTGAACTTATCTTATTTGTTCATGTTGCTCCCTGGTTATCCCACTGGTGTGTCATCTCCATACGACCACGGGCCCGTTCCCAACGAGGCCCCGTATCTCTAGTGCCAGGAGGTCTGGGTTTTCCTTTATGCTCTTATGCTCAAAGCTTAATAAATACTGTGAGTATGAATGGAGGCAGATTGGCCTGAGACAGTAATGGAAAGGCTTTCCTATTGGCTGCTAAAAGATCCTCTCCAGCTTTTCTGGAGACATGGTCATCTTGCAGTGTAGCTCAGGCCAACTTTGAACTCTTAATCCTCATGCCCAAGGCATGAGCTAGGCATGAGTGACCACTCCCAGATCCTGTGATTTTCTTTGTGACACGCCAGGGCTAGCTCCTCATGGAACCCACTTCTCTAGTGAGATTATAATAACGACCAGCCACAGCTCGCTTGGACCCCTGGTCACACTGATAACTGAAAGGCCCATTAGAAATGAAAGTGATTATGTTGGATAAGCCAGATCACAGCAACCAATACCACCGAGACCTCGTGAACTTAATACAATTATTATGCACCACTCCTCAGACATCTCCATGTGGCACCCATACTGCCTTTGCTGTTTCCATGCTATGTCTCTGCCCCCTACACCCGGTTTCTATCGATTATAGCAGGGAAAGAGCTGGCAATTCACAATCCCCACTCTTCATCTCCTAAGAAGCATGACACTTTGGGACAGGAGGACAGTCAACTGAGAAGCCTCCTTCCTCATCATGGAGACCGCATTAAAGAGTAAAGTCATTTCCAAGTATGACTGAGCCAGAAGAAAAGTGTGGATGTCAAGGAAAATATCCACGCAGAGCCAACTGGATTCCCACAGGAGTCAGCCCTGGATGCAGCGGCCCGTGTGTAGACCAACGGCGATTGAGAGGACACATTAGGGAACTGGCTTCAGAGTGAGGGCTTGTGACGAGGCGGGGGCTCACCACACGTGTGTTGGGTTGAAATACTCTAGATGGTTGCTTTCCTCGTCCTTGCTTCAGTAAGCCATGGGTACGAGGAGGAGATCTTAGAGACGGGATGAGGTTTTACTTGACTGCTCAGTTTGGCCTAGTGATCTTGCTACTCCAAAAGGAGACGTCTTTTTTTTTTTTTTTTAAAAAAAATGTCCAGTCTGGCCACCTTTGCTGTTGCCAACACTCTACATCCATGGTCCATTATCAGCAAGTGTCACCCCTTTGCCTTACATAGAGACAGTAAGTGCAAGGAAAATGCACTGTGGGGGTGGATGACTCAGGAAGTAAACAAGCATTATACGCCCAGTGATGATAGAGTTGGGGCCCTCAGGGCAGACTGCTGTCTGCTGCCTCTCACGGACTCGTCCTCTACAGTATCTTCATGTAGCTCCAAAAGTGCCACCAGTACCCACAACAAGCATCAAGCGTCTGGCCCAGGTCTGAAAACTGCAGCGTCGCCCTATAGAGCTCTGTGTCTTCACACATGCAGAGCCATCCCAGCCATCACCTCTCTCCCTCAGCACCTAATTCCTCCTCTCTAACTCAGGGGCTACTGACATCAAGATAAGGAAGCAACCCAGTCTCTCTGTCCTTAGTTACATCTCCAGAGCGCACAGTACCTTGTACCCACCACCACCAGACAATCAAAAAGCACTTATTCACTGTTGGAAGGCATGTGTAGAGCCTCCTGGTTCTATGAATTCCTTTAAGGCTTTTCCTGATTTGGGCTGAGTGGGTTTTGTCAGGTATGTCCAACCAGAGGAAGGATGGGCTTGTCCTGTGTCTGAGCTGAAAAAGCAAGTCACCCCATTGGGCAGCCTCAGGAAGGAAAATGGGAGACAGAGGGACTCCAAGCTAGTGTCCACACATGGACTATCTTCTCTCCTCTCTGGAAGTCTCAAGCCTGCTTCGAACAGCTTCAGACTGATTGATTCAGGCCCACTCACAAGATCCAGTATAATCTCCCTTACTTAAAGCCAGATGATAGTGAATAATCTCTAGATTAGTGTCTGATGGGGTAAGGGGACTTTAGCTTGTCAAATCCACACATCAAACAATGTACCACGGGTGAATATAAATAAAAGAATAGGTAAGGCCCGTCTCGGGAGAGCAGATGGGTGTGTGGGTGGGTGGGGGGTGGTGAAAGCTAGGACGCAGAGACCTGCCAGGTCTGAGGTGGAGTAGGAGGTACAGTATCATCTTCCTAGAGAGAATGTTGGGGAGATTGTGGCTCGAAGCTTTTAGTGATCCTAAAACACGCAGGTAAGAATCACATCTCAGGACGGAGCCCAGTAAGTGTTTCAGGTAGATGGCAGCCACCTCTGCTTCCCAGGGTCAAAGGCCTCTTCCCTTCCCTCCTCCAGAATGCACTTCAGAGAGGTGAATTTCCCCATGGCAACGCCAGAGGGCGCCCGAGCTGAGGAAACGACCTCTAGGAGGTGTCCTGCAGGTGACCCATATAGGGACCCTCAGGCTAGGAACTCAGCTGGTGATTTCCTTACTCTGGGACACTTACACAGGCTGCCTCTTTAACCTCAACGCTCCAGTGACTGTAGTCGGACTCCTGGGAGCAAATGGCTGGTCCACAGGCTTTCCTCTGCAGGTGGCTCGGAGTCGGAGGTCCCAAGGCGCCCGAGGGGACACCTGGACACTCCATGACTCACTTACCAACCTTCCCAGAGCTTTCCTCTTCCTCTTGAAACCCCATGGATCACTTCTCCCACTGCCCCAGGTTCTGAGAAATAGGTTGACACCGAGATATTGAACTCAGGATTAGCTTCCAGTTTTGACTGTCACCTGGGACACAGGCCCCTGGGTCTCGGTTTCCCCTTCCCAGCTTCTGGAAAGATCTGCCATTTCCTTCCACAAAACAAGCCCTCCCAACAGCAACCTCTTCCGTCTATAAAGTTAGGACCCTAAGGCAAGAGAAAAGTCTTCTCTGGAATGTTTTTTCCCCTGACTTCTGAGATTTAAAAGGATGAATGAAATTACCTGCCTCATCTTTCACTTCTCCCCTTTAAACATGCGATGTCTTCAGGAACGCCTTTAAAAGCAGCATGGGTCTGCAAGGAAGGGAAAGCCACTACCAAACGTCTACCTACCAAGACTTTTGGGTAGTGATGTTATTTAAAAAAAAAAAAAAAAAAAAAGGCTAACATGGCTTTTTGCACCAACCCCACGTGGATGGTGTACAAGACAGGGTACAAAAGACAGAAGAAATGAACATCTCTGTGTTCATAAAACGAGCTCTCTGAGCAGCCTTAATTATGCCCAACAGAGACATTTAAACATGCAGAGATTGAGCAGTAAGCACAATCTTACTTAAACACGCACTGCAAAGGTCTGGGAAGGAAGCCCCGTGCTACTCTTGTCAAATATGGGGCCCCAGCTCGTGTGTGCATTTGCAAAACCCTGACAGGAACAGTGTCTGGGAGACATCTGGCTTGTCAAGAGGCTTCTTCTATTTCCTTAAGACACTCTGCCTGGATTCATTACGCCTTGTCACAGAATAAAGGGAATTAAATATTTTTCTAAGGCTGCAACTAATCCTAAAACTTAAACATGGGGATGGGGGTCAAACATAAGAAAAGTTTGTGAATTTCTTAACTGGAAATGTACAGAGATGTTGTTTTAAATCCTTGGATGAGGAAAATTATTTTTTTTTTTTAAACAAAAAAAAGTCTACAATGATTTCCCTTCCTCTGGTCTCAGACCTCTCCTAAAAAACTCAACTAAGCAGCATAATATCATTTTTGAGTAATTTAGGAGAATATTTATATACCAGTGAAAGCAGGGAGAAGTTTTTAAAGATCTTGCTAACTGCATATTAGGATATAGGCAAATCCTGTATTTTTGGCATTTTTTTTTTTCATGCTAAGGGTTTACCTCCCTTTACAGGCATGTGCGCGGGCTGTCATTCCTTTATTTGAGATCAGTGTGTTCCATGCTCCACAAAGAACTTTTTTTTAGAGCAAAAATGTGCCCTAATGAAATTCAGTAATTCTTTATAAAAAGAAAAAAGGATCCTTTATACTCATTTTATAAGCACTGAATATATAAGTGTGGTGTGTACCTGGTGATGTTGGTTTCTGCTGACTGTGTAATACAGGTAAATCAACACAGTCCGAGGTACATTACAGGCTGCAATTTATTGGGTTTTACCTTCAGGTAAAGACGTCTATTAAGAATATACAAGTGTCTGCATAGCTAACCTGCCTTGTTTTCCATGGGGGTGTACACATAATCTCTTTTTAAATTTGCTTAATCAAAGCTTGCTATATTGAATACATTTAATTGGAATCCAGTGGTTAAAAATATAAAAGTTTACTGCTGTAGAAAAGTTTTGATTAGGACTTTCCATTAGTGAGTGTTGTTGATAAACCCTGGAACGGCACATTTGCATCCAGACAACTGACTTGGCAAAAGAGGCAATACCTTCAACTCCGCAAATACATTATTTCCCATAAATACTCTTAATGAAAGGCCTGCTCTGTTTCAGAGGAAGGAAAGGCAGTGAAGAATTTTAAATAATTGGGAGAAAAAAGGTCCCAACCTTGATAAACATGTTCATGGGGACTGGAAGGGTGAGTTATTAGGTGTGGAAATGTAGAGTCTAAGAAACCTATCCCAGCAAGCCAGGCAAGCTCTATGAAAGCATGGCAGGTGGTATCTGGAAGCAATGCCTTTCTTGTACTCGAGTCCCATCCTTTCTCCTTAGTCAAGCCAATAATCTTGAGAGAGAGAGAGAGAGAGAGAGAGAGAGAGAGAGAGAGAGAGAGAGAGAGAGAGAGAGAGAGAGAGGAGAGAGATTTTTTTACTTTAATGATGAAAAGTCTTGGGAAGATTATAGCTAGTGCTATATTTCACCAAAATATAATAAACAAAGTGAAAGGAAAGAAAAAAATGTCCATAGTTTAAATAGAATTACAGTGGAGGAATTTCTAATTCTCAGAATTTTGTAATTAATCATCACTCAACATCCAGCTCCCAGTTTAGAAGGCATTAATTAACAGCCCAAGTGAAAATAAGATGCAGGCTTAGGGGATCCGCCCCCTTCACTCTTTATGAACTGCACATCTAGAAGGGTACCACTGCTCAGTCTGCTGACTGTGTAATACAGGTCATGGAGGGCGGTGCTGCAATACCACACATAACGGCCGGGCTCTGGCACTCAGCGCTGATAGATTCTGATTTCCCAGGTCACAAGGAAAGCCTCACACATGGACTCTGAGGTCTGAGTCTAGATCTTTCCAATACACTGTTTCCATCCATTCTTAAGAATGGGTCAAGTTTGAGAACTGTCCCCTTGTCAATCTGCTATGGTATGCTCCTGTGGCCAGTAATGCTTCAGGTGTGGATGTGCGTGTGTCATGGGAAAAGGAATCCAGACAGCACTAAGCAGAAAGAGAGCACAAAGTTCACTCTATATATGCAAGGCTAGGTCACAACGTAACCGGTTGCTTTGCATATTTGTGTATTGTCACAGCAGAAGCATAACCATGCATTTGCTCTGGAACTTTGCATGCACATCTCATCTACCATCTTAGTCACAACAAGGCCAGAGATTCCAAAGATGGAGATTACGTAAGGACAACACCTTCCAATTTTAAATTGGTGGTAACTCTAGGAGACTGTTAGTTGTTTCCCTGTTGAGGAGGTTGTCAAGTGTGTAATACATGCTTACTCTCTGCAATGATACCCTCTCACCTATGGAAAACTGACCATTGAAAAAGAAACTTGGACCCACGCTGTTGCTCTCTGTTGTGGAAGCTCACCACCACTGGCTGATAAAGAACCTGTAAAGGATGCCAACTCTCTCAGATTCCCAAGGCTCTTTCTTTGCAAAATTAACACCTCTGTATAAGGAAAGTAACTCAATGACAGCAGCTAACAATGCTTGTGAAGATGCTGCCTGCGAAAAACAATGTTAGACTCAAGAATGCATGTACGGGAGAATGACATTTCATGTTGGAATGACTTGAACCAATTGCAGTGAAAACGAAAGTCAATGCATTCAAATCAGACAGTGAGAATTAAAAAGCAGAGCGCATAAAAGAACCCTAGCTTCTGAATGAAATACCTTTGATCACTATTCATCTAACATTCTCATATCAGTTTAAACTTTGTTAATTCAATCTGAAATTATGTAAGATTCTACTCTTCCGGACTAATCAAGGGAAGGAAATTGTAGCTCAACGCTCTAAGGCAGTTACATGAGTTTTAAGAATGAAGAGACAGCTTTCCCTATGGAGACTTTCAAGGCCATTTGGCTGAGAGACCATTGATAACATCCGTTAGTAAGCAGCAGTTTCATTTGCATGTAAGCCTTGTACTATCCAGCTGTTCAATAATAATTATCCAAGAGTGTTCTTGTTAGGCCAGTTAGCCTGCCTGGCTGTGCATGGAGTGGGCCTCCACAGGGAGAGAGCGGTGCCCTGTTACCCCCCTCCCCCGGGAGGCTCAGGCCTGTGGTTCGCAGGAAATACAACCTTCACCCTGGAATTCAGCTTCCTTGATGCTTAATAAATCTACCATGATTACTAACACTCAAAAAGATGATTTTCACCTGGACTTTGTAAATTGTGAATTTGTGGGGTCTTAACCATTTCCCAGAGGTATTGATACCAGGCTGGAATTTTGGAAGATCTTGGACGTGGCCCACAGATGCTCACTGCTAGACTTCACTTGAACACATCTTTGTCATTTACCCCAGGTACTTTCAAACTCCTTTTCTCTGTAAAGTACCTTTGAGTACCAAGACCTTTTTGGCCTTTTACTATTGGAGGAAAGAATGAGCCAATACAATTCAGAAATGTGCATGAAACCAATTTCAGGGAAAATATTTTTACTGAAAGCCTATTTCTTCCTTTTAAACTTTTATTTATACACCTGTACACAGGTGTTTTGTCTACACTTATATCTGTGTACTAGAACAGATCAACGGATCCCATGAGATGACAGCTATGGATGGTTGTGAGCCACTGTGTGGGTGCTGGGGATTGAACTCAGGATCTTTGGACCAGCAGCCAGTGTTCTTAACCACTGAGCAATCTCTCCACTTCCCCTTTGATTCCTCTGAAAAGGATTTGTTTATTATCTTCATGTCTGTGTTTGTGTGTATGTCTGCATATGCTTATGTGCACCACAGGTGTGTTAGCGCCTGTGAAAGGCAGAAAGGCCCTGGCGCTGGAGTTACAGGTAGTTGTGAACTGCCTTTAGTTATGTGTGTGCTGGGATGAACATGCTTCTCTCCAAGACCAGTACACACTCCTAAGCATGGATCCATCTCTCTAGCCCTAGCAGATTTCTTTTTAATGAAAAGTAACGGGTGTTCTAAGTTGAAATTCAAATCACACCACACAGAAAAGGGTAAGGAGTAATTAAATATCCCTGATAATTCTGCTCAACAGGCAAGACTAGCCATTTGCCATTCTTACATATATCTGTCCAAACAGTTTTCCTTTTAAAATACACATATTCTTTAAAATCCAAAGTATGTGTTCCCACCACAGGTTCTTAAGGTGTGGGGGTGTGAACCCATGGGCCATGTCATAGAATGTGGGTGTTGCAAAAATTTTGGCAACACCAAGAGGTTTCTAAAGGTACAAACCACTAAAGTTAATGCAAAATAGAGCAAATAATGAATCTGGAGTGTTCTGGCAGTGTGTGTGAGTTGAATCACATGATTTCACTGGAGCCCAGGTTATCAACACACAATATGCACACTGATCTTGTTGTCAAACCTCATGAATCTAAGGGACATTGCCTAAGAGTTGATGGCTCAGAAGGAAGGCTATTTCATGTTATGAATTGCAGGGATTTTATTGTATTATGAAGTGTTTTGCTTAAATAGAAACATAATGTTTAGTTATGGAAAAGAAAGACTGAGTATTTTCTCCCAGCAATATTCAGGATAGAAGAGTCACATTAGGATGTCTATAGAGTGATAGTATCAGTACCAGGCCAACATATAATTCTTTATTTAAAAGTAAACTCTACTTCTCTTATTAGAATGCAAATTTGCAAGCAAATAAATAGTAACATTATACATACCAAATAACTGTTTATAAAATCAATTTGTGACTTGTTTTTAGTGTTTGGTTTGTATATGTTCTTATATATGTATATACTTGGAGTTGTTTAAAAATAACTTTAGGGTCAAATGGGATTTTGGTGGGAAAATTAAGAAGCGCTGGTTTTTATGATGCAATTAGAACTATTTTTTTCACTGGAACACATTTTAGTACTAACAAATACATATCATTATTTTAATTTTAACAGTTTGGAGACTTATATTGTATGTGTTCATAAAGAGAATAATTTCTAAAACTAACCATCGTATTTCTGGAATATTTGTTTTGTTTAGGAAAGAAGTCACAAATTAAAAACAGTAACGAAGGGTCCGGAGATGCTCAGCTCAGAATAGAGTGCTTGCTGACCATGCACTAGGCCGTGAGGAGGCTGATGCATCACCTCTATCCAGGAAGGACCAGGTTAGGAAGCTTCCTCCCAACCATCAAAAGACAGCTTGCCATCACTGCTTTACACTGCTTTGCTAGGTAGTTTCTCAAGGGTCCGTATAAACCACTCTAAGGTGAACTTGGTTTCTTTAGCTACCATTTTAGTGTGAGGGAAAGAACTTTAAAAATGTGAACTTTTCTTACATTCCTCATGAGTTAGAAGAGTAAAGTGTACCACTCTCCTCGGGCACATTGAGCGCTGGATAGTCTGGACCACAGTAAGAAAATCCTATTCCTAGACCAATTATGAGCAGCACCACTGAAGTTTAAGAAGCCGGTTTGCTCAACACTTCAGTACTGAAATAAAGGGCTTTAAAGTGATATTATTTTGTAGATTCAATCCATCATTGCTTAAAAACAAGAGAAGGAATAACAAAACTGCTTGTTTCCATTTCCCTTTCGGCTCACTTTCTATCTCACAAACCATCGTTTTGCAGTGACAGTCTTCATTGCTGTTTATCTATTGCAGTTGGGCGGAGAGACTAACTTTGTTTATAAGTGTCTAAGGAGTTAAAACACCAAATCCACTCCAAGTGATACAGGCGACATCAGTATACCAAAAGTGATGGCTGCTCTTTACAAAAATCTGTCAGGAAGCTCTAGAAAAAAATAGTTCTCTGTGTCCCCAAGTGCAGACGGATTGAGGTGATTCTAGTTCCGCCCTTGAATTCTTTCTTTGAAATGTCCAGTTATAGGCTGGGTTACAACCCTTGGTCCTAAATGAAAATGCAGTTTTACTGTGGGGAGGAGCAGGCAGGCCAATCTCTCTTTGCTGCGCATTCTCCCTTTAACAACCCACAGGGTAAGAAGGCCACATCATGAGAAAGCTGACTGTAGAGCGGGTTGACGGAACATCTCCCCCTGTCAGGTTTTGATGGTTCCCGCCTGTTTCCCCAAGGCAGAGGAAGATGGGTGAGCCTCTTTGGGGAGGTTACTGTTTCTTTCCTGAGATGTTCAGTAAAGATGATGAACGTGGGCCAGGGTGGGGAGCAGGGAGGACCGGGCTGAAATTTTGGCAAGGGATGCCGAGTGGGCCCCACCTAAATGCTTACAGAACACGCGGTCCTGGTCCAAGCTGTTCCACAGATGTGAGCTGGGTGCCTCCCAGCTCCAGCTGATGTGGCTTAGTGGATGAAACGGCATTTTCCCCTTAGGAGTCTCTGATGCTGAAATTCTCTCAGGGGATTGGCTGCTTATGATAACGCGTCCTTGAAGATAGCCTTCCACACCCATCTTTGGGTGACCTCACAGACCCGAGGCAGAATGGCCTCTGAAGGGCACTTGTAGGGTGGGCCATGTTCCCTTCCCACTTTGGTAATCCTCATGTCTCTGCAGAGCATGGAGGTGGTGTGAGGGTCTTGCCTCGCAGCAGTGGGCTGGGAATAAGGGAACTGAGGTGGGAGGCTGGCGCAGATATTTATTAGTTCACTGAACAACTGCTGAGTGACAGGGGCTCCTTGCTCCCAGCAGGCGGCCATTCATGGAACATATTTTTAACGTGAATCGCAAAAGAAATAACAAAAATATGAAATGGCTAATTAGACTGCCATTTCACAAAGGCCCTGCCTGATGACAAGTTTCTTGGTCTGTTTCACCATTTGCTGGTTTCCAAGTCGAATGAAGTCAGAGCCCATGAATCCTGGTCTCAGGCGGGGCCGCGCGGCAAGGCTTGCAAGGAAGAAGGGGGTAAGGGTGGATATCCAGCAGGCCTTAATGTATTCTTAATGTGCTGGTGAGGTAAGTGCCTTCTAGAAACCTCTGGGGCCACTTCAGCTTGAGGTGGGAGCTGTGACCTACAGATACAGAGTGAATAATTCTAGCAAATCTGTTTTTTGTGGGTCGGTGGCAGGGTGGTCCTGTGGTGTTCTGGGAGATTTTAAAGGGTTTTGGGGCAAGGTAATCCAGTTCTTGAGATCAAGAGAATGACAGGGATGTGACTCCATTCATTTGTGTGGGACTCTGTCTTTGATGCTTATATGAAAAATAAGCAAAATAAAAATGTTTTCATAGTCACTTGATGGTTAACACTAAAGTTGCTCCTCATTTAGAAGCAGAACCCAGGAAAGGTTGCATCTCTAAAGGCATCCTGTAATAGCCTGGATATATGGATTCACCAGACCAGTTAATTGAAGTGGAGTTTATTAGTAAATACTTTACACGGAAAGTAACTGTGGTGGCATTCCTGCTCTATGGAGACAGACCTTACTCGCTGATGCTCTCCATGACCAGAAAGGGCTTCCCACCCCCAACCTTTACCTTTTCACTGGTAACATCTGCACCTGTGACCAGGCCCAAAAGGCATGGTCAGTGCTGCTGGTGTGGAGGCAGATTTATCATTACAATCCTGTAAGATGGGATGGAGAATTATGAGTCCACAGTATTTGCCTGTGGCAGAAGGAGAGGGAGAGGGAGAGAAGGAGGGGGAGGCAGAAAGAGAGGGAGAGGATAGGAAGAAGGAGGAAGAGGAAGAGAAGAAGGAGAAGGAGGAGGAGGAGGAGAAGGAGGAGGAGGAGGAGGAGGAGAAGAAGAAGAAGAAGAAGCAGCAGAAGCAGAAGAAGCAGAAGCAGAAGCAGAAGCAGAAGAAGAAGAAGAAGAAGAAGAAGAAGAAGAAGAAGAAGAAGAAGAAGAAGAAGATCTGACCTGGAAATGAAGTACAAATACACAGTAGAAGAGAATAGAAAAGCCCTTAGATTTTTTCATCTTCATAAAAACAGTCTAATGGGCTAGCATACCAAATCTGAGAAGAACTCAATTTCCCCAACACTGTACTTGACATTAGTATTTGGTAACAGTTTTGCTATGGAAACTATCCAAAACTTAGGGTCTTCAATGATCATTTGTTTTCAAGAAGGCCCTAACCAGGCAGATCACCATTGAGCCAGGTCTCATTAATCTCTAGGATTATTTATTTACCTGTTCCGTGCTAGGAATAGAGCAGAATGAAATTGCTAACCCTTTCTAGGCAAGCGCTCTACCACTCAACTATGGCCCAACCCCCAAACCCTATTGGTTTTAATTGAGTTCTCTCCTCTCCTTTTCCTTCCTTCTTTCCTTGTTTGGGGTTAGAGAGCAAACCCAAGGCCTTGTATATACAAACTACATGCCCTACTGCATTTTTTCTCTTCTTGAATCTGTTGCATCAGGAGATGATGGACTTAGACAGTGAATCATTGTTGCTGTGAGCAGAGCTTGCTCCTAAAGGTGTCATCGTGTTGCATTGGATAAGTGAGTATGAACTAAAGACACTGTGTTGAGTGCAAGGGGGGGGAGTTGTATTCTATACAAGTCACTTACAAAACTTGTACTTTCAAATGCAAAGAGATATGGGGATAAAGAAGCTGAAAAACCACGGAAGCCAACATTGTCCTCTTTTGCCATCATTTCTACTGCTGTAGCTGCCTGACAACAGCTCCTATCTGAATGTGGCTATAGGATCCATTATTCAGTTCCCCGATCAACATTGCTGACAAGCAGCATGGTTCTGACTATAAAGAGTTAAAGAAGGGTTTTCTGTTCCACTTCTCAGATCTAGGTCCTGCTGTCCGACATAAAATATGTGTACCTTTTCTAACTGTATTTTTTCAGTAGAAGAAAATCCGAAGCCAAAGCCAGGAAGGTGTTTTCTGTGCTTCCTTCAACAGATGAGTCCACGGAGAAGAGAGACGTTGAAGTGTTGTAAATATTTAAAAGATTTAAATATTCCAAATAAGGGGCATTGATTACTTAGTCTCCTGAGCAGCTCTTGCCGATCAAAGAGTTAGGTCTGTTCTGGCTTCCAGATACTGTGTCTCAGGAAGGAACCATCTGAGAAAATATAGAATAAAAGAGCTTTGATTCATGTTTAATGATTTAAAAATCCAGTCATTATTACCTCCCCAGTGTCTATTTACTCCTTAAATCTCAATATTGGTTTTGTTTAGATTTTAATGTAACTTTTTTTTAGGGCTTTAATTGCATTCTTGTAGCCTTGTCACTTTTGAGGTTTTTACACTGTCTAGATTGAAAAGTGTCTTAGCTACAGTGGGGAAAATATAAATAGACATTTGTTCTTATCTAGCCTGGAGGCAGACTTGAGGGCCCAGACCAAATAGGAAGGTGAGACTATGCTGTGAGCAGAGGGCCTGTAACCAGGAACTAAGGGAAGTCAAGAGAGTCTAATGGAACAGCCAACTTGACTTAGAATGCCCCTCCCACCCTCTGCAACAGTTAACTTGCTTATCCAGTAAACTGGTTAGCCCTGAGGCCACTATTGAGTGTGAGGTCAGAAAAAAAAAATGGCCAATTTGGGACCCACTGGAGTCAATGAGCCACAGCACCATTGAGTTGAATGCAAGTTAAGGAGCCCCAGGTGACTGCCTGAGGGATGTGTGAATGCATCTTAGGGTGGAGAGCTCTTATAGGCTCTTGGATCAATAGTTTTCTTCCAGGACAAGGTTGGTCGGTGGTACCCAAAGGAAAATGGCCAAGAACTTTGCTGAGGGCTTTCAAGTTACATGTTCATCATTGTTGGACTTGCTGATGGAGTTCCATGGGGAAAGCGAGGACCTTCTCTGCATCATTAGGTGAAATATCTGAGATAGTAGTCACCAAAATGCTTAAATAAGACTGTTATATATTTGGGGTGTGTGTGTGTGTGTGTGTGTGTGTGTGTGTGTGTGTGTGTGTGTGTAGAGAGAGAGAGAGAGAGAGAGAGAGAGAGAGAGAGAGAGAGAGGGTATTGGTATTATTATAGGAGTTAATAGCATATACTCAAACACATTTCTAAGTCTTGTCTCCATGCCAAGCTCTGTACTGGATACCATATGGGATAACAAAAATGAGTTAAGTTATAGTACAGTCCCACAGATGTGATAGTCTAGTAGGAGAGTGAAACAGATATGTAAATATTGACGTGTGATAGTATCATGATAAAAATATGACTAAAGTGTTGTGGAATATTTAACTAGGCAGAAATGTGTTACATTTGTTTATGCTGCAAAACATTACTCTTAACTATGTGAAGGTGTGTTACAATTGTTTATGCTGCCTTTGTTAATGATGTAAAATGGGTTTACATTTGTTTGTGCTGCATTTGTTTAATTATGCAAAGATGAGTTGCATTTGTTTCACCTTGCCTGCCTAAGGCACTTGATTGGTCTAATAAAATGCTGAATGGCCAATCGCTAGGCAGTAGAGGGATAGGTGGGGCAGCGGGCGGGCAGAGAGAATACATAGGAGGAGAAATCTAGGCTTGAAATAGAAGGATGAAAGAGGAAAGGAGAAAAAGAGGGATCAGAAGCCAAGTAGCCACCAGCCAGCAAGACACAAGAAGCAGTGAACATAAGCTATGCATGAAGGAAAGAAAGGTAAAAAGCCATGAGTCAAAATGTAGATTAAAGAGAAACAGGTTAGTTTAAGTTATAAGAGCTAGAAAGAAATGAGCCTAAGCTAAGGCCGAGCATTCATAACTAATGATGTCTCCTGGTCATAATTTGGGAGTTGGTTGATGGTCTAAAAGAAAAAGCCTGCTACACTAAAGCAGTGCGAGAGTAGATGGAAACACACATTCCATTCCACAGTGAGGGGCAGTGGGCCTGGACTTGGAGAATGTGGGAATGTGACAGGCACGGACAGAGTAAAGGAGCTAGTGTGGAGAGACTCTTGGCAGAGGAATGTCTCAAACAAGTCTACTCATGGATAAGGGGCAGTTCTGCAGAGTGACAATCATCCTGGGATGATGGAAAAAAGCATAAAGGTGGGGAAGGATGTGGGAGATGAAGAGGTAGCAGTGAGAACTTGCAGAAATTTATCTCAGTGCACTAAAGTCCCAGAGTCAAGCTTTGCCTGGAGCATAGTAAAGAGAGCCTCAGAAGTCTCATGGGCTGAGGCAGGAGGAGAGGCGTTTGATTGTGCATGAGTGGGTCTGCGTCTGCACACACACATGTATTGTGTAAATCTTTGCAGGCATGTCAGGGAAAAATAAGAAGGCAAAGAGAAGCAGAGAATTTTGTGGACCGGGTCTATCTAAGATCTTACCTGAAGTCCTGATGTATGGAGAAGGAACTGAGTTCCATACCTAAAACCAGGGACATGATTGGCAAGGCCAGTAATGCTCTAGGGTAGCCTTAGGGGCGCTGCAGTTCTGGGTCCTAGGTACCTGACTTTTCACTCCCTTAAAGGGCTGTGGTCATCAGTTTCAAGGCCATTGAGCACTTGGTCTGTGGCATACTTGAGATATCCTATGTCCCTTTGAGCAACATTACTTAGCTTCTTGCTGACTTTGTCTAATTGTAGTATAGTTTTCCTATGGCCCTGTTCCATTTCCCCTTACAAATCATATGTAAGATACTATACTTTTGTTTTTCATTTGGTTTTGGTTTTCGGTTTTCAAGACCAAGGTTTATCTGTGTATCCTTGGATGTCCTGTAACTCCCTCTGTAGACTAAGCTGGCCTTGAACTCACAGAGATTCACCTGCCTCTGCCTTCCCTAATTCTGGGATTAAAGGCGTATACCATTGCTACCTAGTGGTACTGTACTTTTTTAAATGTCTTTATTGAATCTTTAGGTATCTCAAATCATGTACCCCAATTCTGTTCACCTCCCAGTGCCCCCATATTCTCCCTCATCCCTGTTGCACCCCCCATGAAACAAAGCAAAGTAAGCAAGCAAGCGAGCAAAAACCAAACCAAACCAACAATAACAACAAAAAAAACCCAATAAACCAACACAGAACAAAAACCACACTCAAAACAGAAAAATCTCTACTTCTTCTTCTATCCTGATTTGCCATCACATCTTCATCCTTCCTGATGGCATTGGAGGCTTCCATGTGTCATTTAGTATACCCCCTTGTCTCATCAGCTTGACTGGGTTCATTGCTATGAGTCATTGTTCTGGTTCAAGGCCTCTGGTTTTTGGTACACCATGCTCACTAGATCTTCACTGGAGCTCTTCTGGGGTATCCTATGTCTTGGAAATCTTGCAGGTATCATTCTGCAGGACCAGTCCCTTCAGGAGCACCTGCAGGACCCAGATGGGGTAGACTAGGGGTGGGTCAACATAAGGCACAGTTATGGGCCTGGATGTTAGCTAGGCAGGTCAGACAGAGCCTGGGGGACAACCTCAGGGTAGGCTCATCCTCGCCTGTGGTGAGGGGTGGGAGCCCTCTCTCTGGAGTGCAGGAGCCAGCTTTCTTGCTGTAGTGCCCAGTGAGAGGCAAGGCCAGCTTTCCCAGGGCAGTGAGGGGTGGGACTGTCTCAGTATAGCCCTCTGATTTCACCTCACATAATTCCTAAGGCCTCCTGAGATGACACTGGCCATAGATACCAATACAGACCCCAGTTGCAGCTGGACCATGATCCCAAACATGGCCCTAGGCAGCAGCTTATCCCAGATGACATCCTGGCTCTGGGTGGAAGGAATGACAGCCATGATGTGATCACCAGACACCACCAAGGCTTCAGGTTGCAGTCCCAACCCTGAGCCTTTATGTGACCATTGGTGGCAATGCAGAATCCTGTATAGTGAGATATCCACCCCATCCCTACCTGTTGCACTGACCATGCCCATTGGGGCACGGGGACAGGTGTGGGTGTGACCAGGGAGGACTAGGTCTGGGGTCCAGGACTCCAGCTCACTCTCTTGCTTCCTGGTTAGAGACAGCATCTGGAGGCATCCTTGGGACAGAATCTGGAGCGGTCATCTGTTTATAAGTGTAAGTGATTCCCCAATAAACATCCAGCAGCCTATTGTTTCTCAGATTCTTATTTACTGCAATAACCCCCAGTTGTGGTAGGACCATGAACCCCAACATGGTCCTTAGCAGCAGTTGGGTGTGGACATCACCACTGCGCCCAGTGGCAGCATGGCCCTAAGACATGAGCTTGGCCATAGATCTTGTGTGTGTCTGCTTGGCCTTTGATGGCAATAGGACATCAGCACTGACCCTGGCTGTAAGTTGGGCCATGGACCCTGACATGGCCCTCAGCTGCAACTTGGGCACAGATGTTGCCATATCATTGAGTAGCATCACAGGCCACTCGGACATGGATGCATCCTGGGCCTCAGACACAAACCTGCACTTGGGTGGCTGGTTTGACCTCAGGCTTCTTCATGGCTCTTAGTGGTAGCCTGAGCTATGTATTTCAACCTGGACCCTGGCTGCTACAGACATGGCCTTTACAGGCAGCCTGGGCCCCCGGTGATACCCTGGTCTCTGGTGGTAGCACAGACCACCCATATTTGTATGGCCCCTGCTGTGGTGTGGTCCCACCTCCAGGCTCTACCCAAGCCTTGGGATCTGGCCCGGATCCCAGGCCTCTGTATGGGTCCTAATGGCAACCTGTGCCTCAGAGTTCAATGCAGACCCGGTGTTCAGCTGGGTCAGGGATGCAGACATGGCCTCGGGAGCAGCTTGGCCTGGTCAACATCCTTGTTCTGAGGGGTAGCTAGGGGTACTCAGTTCATGATAGCTCTGATTGCAGCATGGACCCTGGACACCAACAAGGCCATAGGATGCAGCTCAGATCCCAGGCTTCATGTGGCCTTTAGTAGCAGTGTGGGGACATGGGTATCAACATAGATCTTAGCTGCAGTAGGACCATGGGTACAGACATGGCCTGGTCCAGACTGCAGTATGATCCTGGGTGGCAAGCAGACCTCCATTCTCTGTCTATTCCTCATGGCCTTCGCCATGGGCACAGGAGGCAAGCCCACCTTGAACATCTGTCCAATCCTCTCCATCTACCTTTCTGCCTTTATATGTCTTTCCATGGTGTATGAACCATTCTGCTTCTCTAACTCTAACAATTTTCCACCCCTTATTTCCTTAAAATGGGGGGGGCACAAGCCCTGTCAGCCCTGGGGTCAAAGACCCTGATTGGCTTTCTTCTAGCCTGCTGGAAAGTCCCAGTGTTCTTAATAAACTTATTTATCGTAAGGCATAGCTCATGCAAGATCTCCTGATCCCAACTTTCCTATCTTCTTTATTATTTCCTGTCCTCTGCTCCTCCTCCTCGGGAGCCTGAAGACATTCACTGAAGACTGTCTTGTTGATCCTGATCAAGAGAAGACAGAGATGTTTGTGTTTGAGGAAGAAGTGAAGGGACAATATAGCAGGACAGGAAAGGAAGGGCAACCTGAGAGCCAGCTGGGTGTCACAGTCATCTAGCTCTGAGGTGACATGATGCCATGGAAGGGGGGGGGGCAAACAGCAGCTGATTTGGGTTCTGCGTTGAAAACAAGACTATGTGTACTCGATGTCTAGTAGAAAATGTGAGCTAGGTGAAGGCCACCAGAACTAAGGATGGACCCCTGCCACACCAACCCCACCTCCTGAGGTCATGCTCTAAGCAGGGAGCCAGACGGAACTGGTTTGCACATTCATTGTTTAACGTGTGTGTGAATGAGTGTAATTGAAGCCTAAGGCTGAGGTGTTGCAGAATGGAGGCAGCAGATTATGAGAGCGGTCAGGTTCTAAGTACAAGGAGGGAGTTGTTCTTCCAGAACTGGCTGCTCCAAGGGACTGAATGACTCACCAAAGAAGACGCCCATCCACAAGAAGAAAATCTGGTAAGCATTGGTGATTTTTCCATCCTCAATATTTCATTCAATAGAAGGAGAGTGAAAACAATAGTTTCGGGGTTCCCCCACTAAAAAGCAACAGAAAGGATGCCCTGTGGTGCAATGTGCCTTCTTACAGCTCCTGGAAGATATTTTTTACCTGAACATAACCCATCCATCTCCCTTTTTCCTTTGTAATAATCCCCGCTAAGTGAGATCCACCTAGATACAAAGTCTGTTGGATCTGATTGCTCTCCATTTAGATTTTCATGGAACCTAGGTTATTTCCCCAGTCTTTTTAGACTGGCCTTCTCAGGTCCACTCATGGTGAGATTTTTCCTGATGCTTGCTTACATGCCACTAAATCAGGACATATTATCAGTATTGTATAAGCTTTAAAGGGTAGCTTTCGTCACATGACACCATGGGGGACTTGCAGGGTAGAGCAGGGAGGAGAAAGAAGGAGATCTGTATTAAGTGACAGGATTTTAACACTGGTCCTGACACTGAAAGTTTGATTCAAGAGATACAGAGGCTTCAGGGAGGTGTAAAAATGCTGCTTTTCTTTGTGTGGCAAAGCAGCTATTAAAGAACAGTGTGCTTTACTTAAGTGAGTCTCAGCTGCTTTAATGGACTCCTGAACATAAAAATTGCACAGTCCTGACCTGTGTCTATTCCGGCCCCTGGTTCTGAAGGACAGGCAAGGTTTGGCTGTCTGCATACAAAAAGGGAACTCAAATACATCTTATATGGGAATACTTGGAGGGGGAGTAGAAATGCGTTCATTATTTCAAAGAGCTGAACGTACTACGAGACTCTGCTGGTTGAGCGTTTTTTGCAAACTGAAACTGTAAGTTCGCAAGAATGAAACAAAGTAGCCTAGCAGCAGAACTAATTTTTACGTTTTAGATCTCAAAACAAGAGAAGCAACTGCACAACATCATATGTGGCTCTTCAGAGAAACGGTCAGGGTCTTTGTAGATGCGTCCTGTCTGCCTGGTCTGAGAATGCATGTCAATAAATATCTCACTGCTTAGGTTCATCCTAAGCAACAAAGTGTGTCTATCTTGTCTTCTTCTTGGATGTGTGTGTGTGTGTGTGTGTGTGTGTGTGTGTGTGTGTGTGTGAGTGTGTGAGTGTGTGTGAGTGTGTGTGTGTGCGTGTGTGTGTGTGTGTGTGTGTGCGCGTGTGTGTGTGTGTGAGTGTGTGTGTGTGAGTGTGTGTGTGTGTGAGTGTGTGTGTGTGTGAGTGTGTGTGTGTGTGTGTGAGTGTGCGTGTGTGTGTGTGTGTGAGTGTGTGTGTGAGTGTGTGTGTGTGTGTGTGTGAGTGTGTGTGTGTGTGTGTGAGAGTGTGCGTGTGTGTGTGTGTGTGTGAGTGTGTGTGTGAGTGTGTGTGTGTGTGTGTTTGAGTGTGTGTGTGTGTGTGTGTGTGCGCGTGTGTGTCAGAGAGAGAGAGAGAGAGAGAGAGAGAGAGAGAGAGAGAGAGTGAGAGTGATCGTGTTGGCTTTTCACATGGGTGCTGGGGTGTAACTTGGGTCCACATACTTGTATGCAGGACCTTTACCAACTAAGTCATCTTTCCAGTCCCTCTCTCTGGCTCTTTATATTTACAAACATATTATTATTGTTATTTGTTGCGCTGGCAGTTAAAACTAGAGCCTTCACATATGCTAAGCAAGTATTCTACCATTGAGTTGCACCCCTAGTTTCTTTCTTTGTTTGTTTTTCCTGGACATTTAAACAAATTCCTCAACTGTTGCCTCTGACTGTCTACCTTGTGAATAAGAGCCACGATCCAAGTCAGAAACTCTTGTAGTATGTTCTAGTTTTTCCAGTGGAGTTCAGCAGCTCCTTGCCCTGCTCTGGCTTTCTTATGGGTCAGACTGACCCTACATGACTTTGGTAGTTTTCAAATCCAAGTCTCCCTGAGAGCTTCAGAGCATGGCTCACGGGGTTTCTCACCCAGTGTGAGGTAGAGACTCTGATTCTGCTGTTTGACTGGTTCCGGGCAAGGGATGCTGAGATTCTCCAGAGACACTTTGAGATCCAATGAGCTTCTTGTTCTCTGAACCATTTACGTCCTCCTTAATAATACCCATGCTTTTGTATCCGTGCAAGTGGGTCGTGTAGTATTCCACAAGCACTATAATGACTTGACATTTGTTGGTTCCCTCTTCTTTGCTTTGTTTTTATGGTTGTAACTCACCCTACTCTGACCATCCTGTGTGATAAACTCAGTGATTTCTAAGGCTAGTTAGCCACTTCAAATAATTCAGTGAATATAATGGGAGTTTTTCTCTCATGAGGAAAAGAAAGAAAAGAAAAATGAAATTTGCTTCAGCTTCTTGTGGATATAAAATTACCTGCCTCTACAGAAAGCAGAATCTCCCAGGATTCCCAAATGTACCCAAATGCACTTGCATCAAGTAAATACATGAGGAGCCATAGAGCCTTAAATGCTGAATTCTGCCCCCAGGAAAGGGGCTATTCAAAAATCGGAGTCAGCGGAAGTTGCAATTTTATAAAAACCGTTGAAATAGATATTGGGTAGGAAAGCTGTCTTCAATGATGGAGCCTGGAGGTTGACATTAGGAGAACAGTGTGAACGGAAGGGTGGGGCAAACCCTGGGGCCCGCAGTGGGGAAAGGAGCTGACTGGCCATCAGCAGTGGATACAGTGTTTGCTGAGGCGGGGAAACCGCTCTACCCTAGTTCCGGCTTCCGTTTCCACCGATGTGAATCATAACCACACGCTGGAGAAGCTGGGGGCTGGGGTGTGGGGGGCGTGGAAGGGGAGCTGTTTTTCCAAATGTCAATAGTTCACCAATGACCTGGGAGTTCATTAGGTGTCATTGAGTTCAAAATGGGGCTTAGGATTCAGCATTTCTAATCAGTTCCTGAGTGACACCTGTGTCCATACTCATTGGCCACCAGGGTTAGCCGAACAGGCATGCACCAGTATAGCAGCCACTCAGGAAGAGCAACTCCATAAGCATGCTTAGTACAGCCTGCCATCCAGGGCAGCTTTCACAGGCATGCCTAGTGCAGCCAGCATGCAGGGCAGCTGGAGAGGCATATCCCCGTACAGTCACCCATGCAGGACAAGATAAGGTCAATACACATCCCTGTGCCACCTCCGGGTCCTTATTGTATCTTCTTACCTCCCACCATCCCATCAGTGTTTGGTTGGCCCATGGCCCTGAGCCTATGTCACATATGAAGCTGGGGGCTTATGTATGTAAGTGACCCTGAGACAGATGTGGAGGTTACCTTGCCCATCCCTGTTAGATGACAGGCCTTTCTCCTGTGCTAACCTGTTAATCTGTCTTTGGTTCTTAGATGAATCTCATACAGTGTGTGTGTGTGTGTGTGTGTGTTAAAATTAGTTGTTTTGTGGCTTCTCTCCTTGAATTTAGGGAAGAAGAACTATGCAGAGACCATCGTAGCTGCCCTTTGTCTCATTACCACTGTGGTTGCTATGTAGTCTCCCTGTCTAGGGCATGGAAGATTATTTTCTCAAATAATTTCAATCTTCCTCAGTGCCTGATATGATTTTTACCCCAGTGACAGCTGGTCAGAACAGCTCAATAAATTTTTATTGAACAGCCCTGTGTGTTCAAAGCCCTCATGAGAACAGTAGTCTAGGTTTCCAAGTTGATTGCAACCTTGGAGAAAAACTTGGGCAAGGGGGGAATCCACTTATGTGAAGCTGAAATACTGTCCTGGTAGTGGTGGCTTGCCTGTAAATGAGGGGTGTGTGCTTGGTCACTGGCGACGGCTCCATAGCACTCAGTGTGGCTGGGCAGGGCTTTCTTCTGCTCCGTTGAGGACCTTCCAAATTATCATTGATGTTAGGCAAGCACAGATCTGGGTACCACAGAATTTGTGATTTTCCTGAATTTCCCCTTCAGTGTGTGGACAGTCCTACTCAGTGATTAGGTTTCGTAATTGGCACGGGGAAAGTTTAAATCGAGTAGTTTGTGTGCATATATTTTCTCAGAGCTGTGACAAAATACCTGGCAGAGGTCACTTAGGAAGGATTTATTGGGGCTCATGGCTTCGGGGTGCAGTCAATCACTGTGGAGTAGGCATTGTCAGGTGGTGCTGTGCGGAAGAAACACATGGGTATAAAGATGAGGAAGCAGACATTGGATGGATCGTGATGCTCAAAGGCCTTTCTCCAGTGACCCAGCCAGGCACCATAGTCTCCCCAAACAGCGCCACCAGCTGGGGGCCAAGGGTTGAAACCCCGGAGCCTGTGGAGACTTTCCACATCTGAACAGCTGCAGCCTGCTTTCCACTCTGTACACCTGGCTTGCTTGCTAAGCGCTGTGCAGGTGTGCACACCATCGTATCCCGACAGGAATACGGTTGTCCTGATTTTGCATTACGGTGACACCTTTAGAGGTTAATTGTGGGCAAAACATCTGACGGCAGAGCCAACAGGCAGACCTGGAAAGGCTGACTTCTGTCCCATTGTACTTTCTAATGATCCATGGGGTTTGTAAGTTGAAAGAATGCTTGTTAATACATTAATCATTTACCCCAACAAATTCGCACAACACAACTCTTCAAAAGAGCTCTTAAAAAGTTAAATAAATAAATAAATAAATAAATAAATAAATAATAAGACTATGAAGTGTTGGGAGGCCGGTTGTAGAAACTCTTTAATGTGACTCTCAATATTTTAATCCCTTATTAGATAATGCTGTTTTGATTTAATCGTAAGCAGCCCAGGCACAGCATTCCATCATTAATGTTTAATGCCTAGAGTTTGGACTGGGAGACTGTGTAAGAATCTGATATCCCAGAGTACAATCCTTTGGATCTGAGTGAGCTGTTCATTCTCCAGAGGCACCAAGTAGGCATGTGATTGGACAACAACAACAGTTTCCTCTGAATGTGCAAAAAACAAAACAAAATAACAACAACAAAAAACCCACATATGAACAGTTTAGCTTATCTTTGAGGTGTGGGAAAATGTCTCTTTTCTCTGGTTCTTATTTTGTTTTACTAGAGAATTATTTTTTTTTTATTTTGTTTTAAAGGACTCAGTTTCTATGGTTGTAGCATAGTATTCAATTTGTTGGGCCAGTACAGAAAGAAAACAAAGCTCATAGCCTAGTCATCTGCAGGCCTGGCATCCAGTTTCAGTTGTGGGCCTTGGGTGAGTCATGTAATGGCCTTGGGTCCCTGTCCCCTTGCTGTTGAAGGAGAAAGTGCAGCTTGCTGCTCTCTGCGGGATGTGCCAGTTCTGAGTCCTTCTTGCCCAAGATCCTTACTCCTATTTGACAAAGGCATGTGGGTCCCTTCATTCCTTTTTCATTAGTCAAACTAGGCCCCAGCTGTTTTTAAGAAACAAAATGAAGACAAGCAAATAAAAACTAATCAAAGACTTAATGACATGGGAATGACCTTGCTCCAGCAAATTCCAACTTACCCGATCAGTCAGCTCTCTTGACAACTCTCTGGGCAGTGGTGACTCAAGGATCCAGGCCCCTGTCATTCCCTTTCCCTCTCCCTGGGTTAGAGATGGGAGTCAGGGCCTTACCTATGTCAGGCAAGTACTCTGCCACTGAGCTACGCCATAGCCTATCTCATTCAGAATCTTCCTTCCTTCCCTCCCTCTCACTCTTCCTTTCTTCCTCCCTCCCTTCCTGTCCCTGTCCCCCACCCCACACCCCTTCAAGTAATGAGGTCCGGGAACATTTATAGAGTTGTGTCACTTCACCACTGTACCTTGTCCTTACCCCTCCGAGTCTAGGTAGCTAAACCTCCTTTACTTATCATAAACATACACAATAGCTTCTAAATGACGGCTTCTTCAGATTCTTGGTAGCCAACACAATTTTGCTCACACAGTGGGTGACTAAGAAAATTAAAATTGTATTTACTGCCATTCAAGGTTGCAATTAAAATGAAGTCATAATCTAACGTTTCCTTGACAAATGTAATTCCAAAACTTAGTATGATAATGTGCATGTGTTTGAGGTCCGGCCAGAATGTTCATCTGCATGTGTCAGAGTCATGGGAAAACTTTGATTTCCAAAGTGCAACCAGCCTTCAGACAGCTTGGATGTCTCTAGAGTGGTGCCTCGTCGGTTGCTCACCAATGACAGCCTGGAAGCGAGTAAATCTTGCACCTCTGACTAACCTCATGATCACACCTCACTCAGTCTTTTCAGTTTCCTCCTTGGATTCCTGATATGTGGTTCCCTCCATCACGGCCAAAGGTCTCTAGCTTCCGTGCATTGCTGTGAGTTTGCATTTTGATGTCACACTGCGAGGGCCAAGTGTTTCTCCCACACTCACTTCTGAAAAGAGCACAGAGCACATCACTGGACACCACCCTGTTTAGCCAGCCTCTGAAGAGCTGAAGAAGCTCAGAAACGGCATGTTTACAGCCATAAAACACCCGTCAGAAAGTTCCAGACTCCAGAGAAATAGGGGGGTAGTTTTACAGGGCACAGCTAAATCCTGTAGACAGCATCAACAGCCCATCAGTTGGGAAACTAATCCTAGTCTAAATTAGTATTTGGATCCCGTCTTGTTACTTGGATCCTAACTCTTGTTAGGGTAAGAATACTCAAATGACCCTACCCTGGCCACTGAAACCTAGATATGGTATTCAGGGATAAGAGTTGTTCTTTGTTTTTTTCTGATAGAAAAGGTTCAAAAAGGACATTCTTGACCCTGATCCTCTCTTGTCCTGTCTTGACTGATCCATGCCTTAGAAGCTCTTTGTGAGATTACCAGGAGGTAACAGGAGTGGCCAGGAGCATTGCAGAGCTGTTGGTGCCCACATCAGGTTTCGGAGTCAATGCCAAGGACTCCGGCTCCACACTCTTCATTATGTAAGAAAAACAAACACCTATTTGTTTAAACCAGTAGTGTCATTATCACTGAAATATATTCATTGCACATTTATTTTACTTTATGTAGCCCTTCAACACACAAGGAAGAGTGAACGAGATTAACTTAGGCTCTTTATCCACTCATCGAGGTAGCCATTTTGTCCTTTATTTTTTAGCATGTATTTATCTTGTACAGCAATTTCATTGGCACATTTCACGTGCGTATATAGTGTACATTTACTGTCTGCCCCGCAGCCCTATTACCCTAACCCATTCACATGGCTCTTCCTCCTCCCAGCTTGTCCCTCTTCTGCTGGCATGTCTTCTTTTTAACTACCCTGTGACTTTCATTTGCGTGGCTCACAGAAGGGTTGGTGAGCCGATGTTAATGGGAAAACGTTAATGGGCGGCAGGTGGGCCAGCACCTACCAGCAGCTACACCAGTGAGGAATTGTTGGCTGCTCTCTGGCAACCTCTGATTGTAGATAATCCTCATGGAGTGCAGGGACTCATGAGCTCTTCCCTTTCTCATGACAGGACACCTGCGGGCCCAGTCTTGTGTAAGAAATTACACAGTTGTGAATTCTGGGCTACAGCAGCCTCCACGCCATCATGGCTCGGAAGTCTGTGCTCCATACCATTCCCCACTTGCCTTTGGCTTTTCCATTCTTTCTGCTCCTTTCCTGAGTCTTGCAAGGGGGTGCTACAGACGTCCCATTTATGGCTGGCCATTCCGTAGTGACTTGTCTCCAGCACTTTGACCAGTTACGAGTCTCTGTACTCACCATCCATTACCTGCTGCAAAAAAAAAAAAAAAAAAAAAAGCTTCTCTGACCAAAGCTCGTGCAGTGGGTGGCACTAATCTACTGGCATGAAGGGAGTTTGATGGGCACATCATATGCACTTGGAGAAACAACAGCACACCTTCCTTACTAGGGCCTGTGGCCGCATCAGCCACAAGAGTCTGGCTGAGTTTACCATATCAGATGTCAATCCCCCATCCTCCTGTGGAATCAACAGGAAATTGAATGGTTACCCACACAACAGACTCACCACTGTGGTACCAGGGGCCACACCTTGTCTGGCTGGTCAGTGTTGCTGCACTGGGGTTCCACAGCTGAGTAAGTCTGTTGGTGACAACACTAGTACTCTACACAGCACCTTCCACTATGGGGTACAGCAGGGAGGAAACTTGCATCACATTTCCAGTGTGATCTCGTGATGCCCTGTGACCACAGCATGTGGTGTCTTCAGCAGCATGATCTTATCATGTAGTTCTGGTGGTTAACCAACAGCAGTGCCAATTGCCTGTATGTTTTAGGGCTAGCAGAGACCTCTCTGACCAACAACTCATAGACAGTAGCCAGCAAAAATATATGCTTGGTGATGCGGATTCTTATGATTTAAATACCAAGGCCCATAAATGAGCTATGATGTACAGAAAAAAATAGCAATACAAAATTAAACTTTTTAAAAGATTTATTTTATTTAATGAGTGTTTTGCCTGGATGTATGTATATAAACCTCTCATTTTCCTGGTGCCCTGTGAGGCCAGAAGAGAGGGCAGTGTGTTGCCTGGAGACAGATGTGAGCCATCCTGTGAGTGCAAGGAACTGAACCCAGGTCCTCTGCAAGGGCAGCCAAGCCAACTCTCCAGCCATGCCTTTAATCTCCGACAACTGCTCTGTTTCAGCCCCAAGCTTTTCATAAAGCAGGAACCCATCATTCATTCATTCATGCATGCATTCATTTGATGAACATTTGCTAACATCTGCCTTGCACATGATGGTGTTCTAGTCTTCTTGCTGAACTTTCACCTCATGGCATGCATTGTGGCTGCGAGATCTGATTTCTACAAGGTACTTCTAGAATATCAGTGTTTCTCACAAAGTCACAATTCTTTTCTCTGCACTCCCTTGTGGAAAATCCTTCTTCATCTCCAGAAGTCAGAGGTTTAAGCCCGCATCACCCAGTTTCCTAAGATGGAGCTGATAAGGATAAGCTCTGGTCCAGTGTGTGCAACCAGGTTGGCTTTCCTGAGGACTAGGAATGGAAACATGGAGGCAGCATGGCATGAGCTCCTTTGGGATGTTTGCATTGAAAAGATATGAATAAGCTGTTGGGGGAGTCATTGGAAATGGTGGAGCCATAGAAGTGACTGAGAAAACAAAGCCACTCATAGAAGGAGGTCCAGAAACAGCACAGTGCAGAATGAGAAGTCTCCACAGACACACGTAGAACCAGGTAGTATTGCCTTCTCAGAGGCCTCCTGATCAGAACTGATACAGAAGCTGTTCGGAAGCTGTGCGATACCTTTCACATCCGTCCAATAGTTCCTTTATCACTGGAGCCTTCCTGGTAGAGCCCCTCCTCTCTAAGCAACCTTAAGCTGTCTAGGAGGAAAGTGAAGTTTAAGGATGTCAAAGTGGGCATACATAATGAATGCTCCATTTAAGCTAATGCAAATGTGGTCATAATGGTGTGATATGAATTATCAGTTTTCTCACTAGATGAGGATTGAGTGAAAATTGTAAGTGAACTAAGATCTCCCTACTGACTAGAGAAGAGAACAAGAGACCGGCTGTGGTCCTGAGAACACACAAGCTGTGGAGACCCGAGGGAGACCTTCCAGGGTCTGGGGGGGGGGCGGTACTGCAGTAATACTGGTTTCAAAGGATTTATAGAAGAATTCTGACAGCTCCTACAAGTCAGTCTCCCACAGGTATAAGGAAATATAGTATGAAAATACTAAGTGTGAGGAAAGAGGATTATTTAAAAAGAATAAAGGAGTAAAATCCACAAATAAGGAGGAGGGAGCCTTCTGGAATACTTCAAGGAGGCTTGCCACACTCAAGGAGGGGTCAAGTGAAGAATTTCCATAGGGCCAACAGTGGCATCTTGCTTTGTCAAGGTAACTGGAACATGAAGCGAGGATGTCTGCATTGAGGTCTGCTAGGCCCCACCTCCATTAGTGACATACAGGTGTGACCACACCAGTAAGAGTCTATTACCAGTGGTCTCAGCTGGACTGGAAAGGGAGGCGTGCAGAGACACTCTGCGGAGGAGAAGTCCTGGCCCTGTCCCCACACCTCAGTGACCTCTGGGGGTAAGCCTTGGTTCACCAGGCAGTACCGAGACTATATGAAGAATCTATGCTATTATCTCCAAATTATGCTATTTGGAAGCCCAAATTCCATCCCACAAAAGTTAACACACACTGCTTGCATTTGAGTGCTTTATTATATTGGAATTGCAGTGATATTAACATTTGTACAAATGCACAAAATCTTGTCTCTTCTTGCTAGAAAGAGAAGTAAAAATCTGGCCTAGTCCAACAGTCTTAATGAACTCATTGTCCACTGGTAACAATACATGTGTTCACAATGCAACAAAAAAGCTAAACAAAAAATGAAACACATGGAAATGCTGCAGCAATTATTTACATGTATGTACCCCCCAGGTTTTTTCTCCCTCCAATTGGAAGGTGGTTGCTTTACAGACAGACACACAAACACAAAGGCTTTGCTGTTTACAATGACAAACAACCCCAAGTCCAGAACTTAAAGTGACAGCACCTTTTCCCAGGGTGTGTGGGGCCGGGGATTTTTTTCAGTCAACACTCACTTTACACAGTGCTAAGCTTCTTTTATTCTAGTTTGGACAATGTTTCCATTTCAATTGTCCTAGAACATTGTGTTTGAACAGAGCCATTATTTGGGGGTCTTTTCAGAAGATCCCAAGTATTATGTACTCTCTATGGAGAACATTTCTAGCTTATTTTTCCCCCCTCAGAGACAATCTTCAAAGGCAGTGTCCCTTCTGTGAGGCAGGCGAGATTAGCAGAGGTCCTGGAAAGGAAGGGGTGGGCAGGTCTTTCTGCCTGCAGCTGCTTGGGAAGGGCCCTTTCCCTTGATTCCCTCCACGGAGCAGAGCACTACTTTCTCTTGCAATTTTAGCAGTGTGGAGCATTCATAAGAAGCAAATGAGAATCTACTGCATTGATTGTGTGGAAGATTTTAATGATGTTCTTAAAGCTAATTTACTTAGGTCCCACATTCTCCGATGTGAGGTGAAATGATTTCATGTTTTAAAGAATCCCGAATCCCTATAAAGGTCTAAGATATAAACCCCAACGCAGGGAAATCTTAAATGGCTTAGGAGGAAATTCTTAGGTCCTGACTTCTAATGAGCTAGATGCTTTAACTTGGTTTAAATATAGCAGTCGATTATTGATTCCCTTCCTGATGATAAGCTTGGAAAGGCATCAGAGGGCCACTTACTGGTATTAATGTTTGAACAAATGCTGGCAATTTGGCTTTACTCTATCTTCAGTTTGCAGTTAAATAGGTTTTTCTTTTTCAAAAAATAGATGATTTATAAGGAAAAAATATATAAACACTCTTTAAGCAATTTGGCTACAAGCATTACATCACTAAAAAATTCCACAAGGAATAGCAAGAGACTTTGAACACATGGACATATTTCTATTGTCACAACACGATGAGCTAGGCTGATTTGAGAAGTTCTCTGTGTGTGTTTTGGTATCGGATTTTTACTCGTAGGTTTATTGCTCCTTTGTCTTCTGCTCTTTCCTTAGGCTATAATTATAAAACAGAGGCGCTGTCCTTAATCACACTACAAGGCAACATTATACTTTTGAGACCTAGGAATGAGAGCACAGGGCTACCGTTGCTTCAGCAGCCTTACAAAGACTATGGCTAGGACATTAGTGGAGTGTGCAGCCAGGCACACGAGAGAAGTCTCCTGGCTTACTCAGGGTCCTTTGGTTTGAAGGATGAGATAGAAAACTGTTAAGTGTGCCTTAGCTGCCGCTTCATATCTGTTGTACAATATAGCAGTTTTCAAATCCATGCAAAGATGAAGATCAAGGGGCCAATTCATACCGTGTCCTGGCTCTTCTTGGCATTCTTGGAGCAGGCTTCAGGAGACTGTGGGAAGCGCTGCTTAGCCACACTAGGAATGAGTGTGTACACATGAACCTGGTGTGAATTTTCTACAAAGTATCTAAAACGGTGCCTCACAGAGCCTTCACAGAACACTTGTAAAAGGTGGAGTCGAGGCAACTGAAGGTCAGGGAAGAGGTTAGAGAGAGAAGCAGAGAAAGGGGAAAGGACCAGAGAGCTAAAGTGCGACTTTAAAACAGAATTGTTTTAAAAGCAGAAGAGAGGTTCTAAATCACTGCTGTGGCAGAGGCACGGCTTTACCCAGGGAAGGTGACTTCCTTTCCCCTTCAGATACAGCGATAGGACAGAGCTTGGAAGAGCTAAAGCTGCTGCGCTTTGTTCGGGAGGGGCCAGGAGATCCAGGCGGCTGAGTAGTTAGTGCAAGGGGTTCTTGGGGATAGTTTTGCAGTGAATAGAATTGGGAGGAAGGCATTTTTGGGGGAAAAAAAAAAGAAGAAATGAGAAAGTTGACCTGGTTCTTGTCACTGATGCCCTTTAGTTGAATTTGCTTCCTAAATGAAAGCACTTACTTTAAAAATGAAAAGAAGAAATGAATGCTTTAAAAAGACGACAGCCTTGCTCAGAATGTAGATTAGCCAGTAACACATGGAGAAGCCAACACGCCTCCAAAGGCCTTCGCACAGAGATCAGAGCGTGGGCTTCCAGCAAGTGATGGAAGCAGCCATCTAAGACCCTGAAAAACGGCACCCTCCCTAGGGCAGTTCACTGTGGACTAACATTTTCAAGACACGTAGATCCTGTAGAAGAATACTGTTCAAATGGAATGTTTAAAATAACATTTATTAATAAATATCTTATAAATTCTAAATTAATAGATTCCTGTTCAAATTTTGCTTTGGTCCTTGAATCCCACTGTATACACATACATACATACATATATATTTTCTTAGATGGTTTTATTACTCAAAGAGAGGGGCATTCTACCCTAACCTAGAAGGCTAGTTTTATAGCAGTTACTGGTGTTTCAAACAAAATAATCTCAGCTAAGGGCTGTTTTTTGTTTTTGTTTGCTTGTTTGTTTTTAACTGAAGCTGGTTTATGATATAAACTAAAGCCGGTTTGTGATTTCATTGGCAAACTCGAAGCCACTACAATTTGCTTTACTAGCAGGCAACAGTCACCTGAACACTCCCACTGATGCCTCTCTCGGAACTTGCACTAAACTTTACTTATTGACTAGATAAGCTGCAAGGAGCACAGGCTGAGTTAGTGACCCACATTCTCACCATACACGCTGTGAGGGCTCACACACTGGTCTTCCACAGGTTGTGTTAATATGATGACCTGCACAAGTTGACATAAGGGTAGGGAAGGGAAGACGAGGATCACTGAGGACCCACTTGTCACCCGACACCTGGCTTTGAGAGAAGAACATGCACCCAGGGCTGGGGCTTTCAATCTCCCTATCCCAGCATCCCAGATTGAGATGCCTGCATCTAGGCGAGAATCCACCGGGCAGAAAGGCTCTCCGGCACCAGCTCTCAGCACATTCGGCAGGGAGGGGCTGGAAAAGTGCCCAGGACGATGGCGGGGACTTGAGAAGCAGATACAGTGATAGAGCCACAAAGATAAGGAGGGGCCGTGTTGCTGGGGCTTCCCTTCCCTCCTTTGGATGGGGCACTCAGAGAGCCATTATCTCCGATTCACAAAAAGTCTGCATGGCTGACAATGTAATTGGCTGGGTGAAAATAATGCTATTAAACGCATGCTCTCTCGAGGTGGCCGGTGTATGACAGGCACTGCCAGGGTCATTTCAGGAAGACTCTGCTGACCAGTGAAGGCTGACCCTTTATGTGAAATCTTTACCGGGGATAGACCAGGAATTAGATTTTCTTCTTTGGGACTGTAGGAAGGACTCACAACGAGCTGGCACCCTCACTGCAGTATCTCCCTACGCCAAACAAACACACCTAAAGGCCCGCACGTAACAAGGAGGCAGTTCATTCTAATTATATGTTGAGAAAGGGTTGCTGTGTGTGGTGGCTTGCCTGCTTAGCATAAAAAACAGACATAATTAAGCTATAAATTATGCACATCAGTCAAGCTGTCGCTGAATTAAGAAAACGCAGGCAAGTTCTTAACTGCAAAGCTTGCCTGTTTAACAGCTCAGTATTTCAGGTGAGAGGTGGGAGAGGAGAAAACTAAAACTCCTCATTCCAGTGGCAGGGCACTCCCTGGTCATTGTGGTATTACTTGTGGATTAAAAAAAAAAAAAAAAAAGGAAATTTGTACGATACATGCAGGCAGGAGAGAGAGGGTCTTGTTTACTCAAAGCTCTGCCACTCCAACTTGCCCCCCCCCCTTGTCTTTTGAGGGGAAGCGGAATATCTACCTGGTCTAAGGAAGGAATTTTGTAGATTATTTTTGATTTCAAACCAGAACAGTGAATATTAACTTCTTTCAAATCTAAGAATTAAACATTTCTTAGGAAGCCAGTTAGGTTAGACCATTCACTTACTGCTGGAATTCGGGGGAAAAAATACTAACAGTATGTATTCAGTATTTAAAATACTTGAAAATGATACACTTACATTTCCTAAAATACAATAGAAAATCTTGTGCACTCCATCTTCTTTCTTTCCTTTTCTTTTTCTTGTTTTGACTTTTTTTTTTGCATTTGTTTTTTTTTTTTTTTTTTTTTTTAATTTCAGGCCATACATCCAAGTCTTGAGCTTTACAAACAGTCAAACTTGTCTCTCAAAAGCACAGCATACACAGAAAAATTGTTGATAGATACTGATTTTAAAAGTAAGTTATTAGATAAAACTGAAACTAGTTATAAAAATCATGCTTCGGAGCCCTCGTATTTTCTTTTTTTCCTCTAAAATAGATTTTTTAAACTATAGTGAGCGAAAAAGTACATCCTTCCTTTACTGAACTCTTACAAAAGTGACAGATTTTGTAAAATACTGTTCTTTTAAAACCTACACTGTTCATAAACACACACACACACACACACACACACACACACACACACACACAGGTTAGAAGGTGAAGTATTTGGGCAGAGATGAAACACCAGCATATGCTTAGGCTGCTAGTGAGAAACATTAGCCCCTATTATTAGTGAAACACTATATTAAAACACCAGCAGAGAAGAATGGCTTGTTTCAAGGAGGCACAACTGTGGTTGATCTGTTTTTCATAATGGGCAAGTCCATGGAAGTTGCTGAAAATACAAATCAGAACTGTTCATAGGAGTGCATCAGCTTGGCCACCTCTACTGACCTTGATTGGCAGCCAAAGACTCAGTCTGTTCTCACAGACTGCAAGCACCCTGTGGAAACACTGGCCTTGCTTTCTCCTTCTTTATCTCCAGGAGTGAGCCTGTTTTTGCCCACCAGAACAGCAGAGTTCCATAGGCTTAGGAAAAAAAATAATAATAAATCTTAGGCTATTAGCAGCTGATGATTGAACAATGTAATCTGTGTAGTGAACAGAGCCCTTCTGAACTATTATATAGTGCATGGATTTTTCGACATTATAGACAGGCCATAGAAACGAGTTGTAATTCGAGGGTGTGATGTCAGAGCCCACCTCCTAATTTGAACTTTCACAGTTGGGGCTTACAAAGTCCCCTTCCCTAGTGTCTCCACAGCTGGCGTTCAATAGTGCTTCGCCTATAACCAAACCACTTTTTATTTGCTCTGGTTATTAAAAACATTAAATCAGGCACATTAAACATCTCCTGGTTACTATTTTGTGAAAGGCAGGAGCGGAATGAACTCCAGCTGTGGGTTAGACTCAAGTGAAGCAATGGCTAGGTCCACAGTTTCAGGATTTGCTTTTTTTCTTCTTTAAACATCATTTTTTTCTTCACATGCAAAGCGGAAGGGGAAAAGGCAAACAAGAGGAAAGTCAAAATGAAGAGTAAGTAAGGAATCCAAGGAAGTGGTATTGGAGACGAATATTGGACATTAGAGCAAGTGGATGAGAGCAGGAGAGGGTTGAGATGCTTGGTGGCTTTCTTGGGACATGGGTGGACCATAATTCCTTTTTTTCTAGCAAGAAAAAAAAAATTCAAGAAGGGCCATGTGTTCATCTGAGACTCTGGTGATGTCACATCACGAACTCAACATGAGTTATGACATCATCAGATTTCCCACCCAGTTACTGTGGACCCATATCACTTGACATCTACACATACCTCATTTTGGCTAAAAGCTGTAGTTTAACAAGATTCCTTGTTCCAGGCAAGGGGTTGGACTGGTAAGAATGAAGCTATGGCTATATACAGGAAAGATTCCATTTATAAACAAGAAACTGGTACCAGAAAATTGGAGAAAAGCACCAACGCGCTTCCCAAGCTGATAGATATTCATTGCATAACTCCCTTTTTCTTATATAACTAAGTATAAAAGACAACATTTCCATAATAACTATAAAAATGAAGGCCAGTCTTTGAAAGAGCTGAGGCGTCTTCCAGGTCTGAGTTAATTCTAAAAATGCCCTTTGGAGAAAGGATGTAGAGCATGCCCCAACTCCTCTCAGAGGCCAGGTCTGACCACTGCCTTTTAAAGAATAGGATTGAGGTCTGTTCTGTGAGTCGTGAGCTGACTGAGGGTGGAACTCCCCACAACCTCGCTGACGGAGGAGGACGTAGTGATGGTGTTATGCTGGATGACTGGTTGCTGAGAGCATGCTGGGATAGGGCTCACAGGAGGGCTGCTCTCCGGACCTAGAAGAGAACACAGACACACACACAAATATAGCTCTTTCTTGTGGGAACTCCTCAGGAATACATAATGACAGTATTAGACATTCACTTCATATAGAAGAATTTCACACATTTTCTTCTGGAAGGCACAGCCAAAACTTCATTTTAAACTGAAGTCACTAAGCCTTCCAGGTTTATAGCTGCATGTAAAACCATACTTTCTCCACCAGTAAAAGTGACTCCTTGTGTTTGAGTCTTGGTGTGGGAACTTCCCCATCTTGTATTTTCAGATAGCCATTCGTATATTAAATGTGGAAAAATACTCACATGTGTTGAGAGAATCTGTGTTGCTCAATCTAAAAACTTATTTGAAAACAAATTGACCTTCAGCCGTGAATCATTCTTCCTCCCACATCCCTTGTACAACCAGCATTTAGACTACTGATACTCCAGGTGCAGAAAGGAGAGACGGGAAACGGGGCCCCACTTTGCCTGCTGGTAAACTCAAACAGCCCAGGAACTTGCCAGACTGGTGGGCAACACGCAGCATCTCTTGAGACACTGAGTGAGTCACCTAGTGCTGCCTCCCAGCCCGCAGAGTTCTCAGCATGAAGAACAGGCCGCTGGTAATTGGACCCCCACAGTCTAGTTTCTTCCTGACTACAAAGCTGGAATTTGGTAATGCAGAAATGCCAGAAGTTATCAGGAAGTGGTGGGCATGGTGTTGGAGAGGTCATGAAAGATGCCCAGTATCACCCCAGGCCCCTCCGCTAGCAGGAGAGCTCGTAATCACTCAGTAATTCCAGTATATCTTCCTAGGTATGCAACTTAGACTGTATTTTTCCATTGTAATAAAATTCAGTGCAAAATTAGTGACAAAAAATGTGATTTCTAAAGAATGAAACAGGGACTTACTTAAATATCCTTGAGATTCTTTCTGCATGGCTGTAATTGGGCAGTCTTTATGTGTTAACAATAGTTGCTTCAGCTGGGCCACCTCATTTTTCAACATGGACACTTCATTCTGGAAAGACATATTAAACTTGTGTTAAGCAAGCCAAAAGAATGAAAACACAAAGTCCCACTCACTTTCAATAACAAAATCATCAAACTCTACTGTTTGTGACTAAATGGCATTAAGAATATTATTTGGAGGGATTGATCTGAATTTTGTAGCTTTCTTTAGATTCACCCCTCTCATTTGCTATGGGTCTTTAGAAGAGACCAGCGTTTAACTCAAGTACTGAACCCTGTTTAAAAAAAACCAGACCACATCCTTTTTAACTGATTGGCTCTGGAACAAGGTTATATAGGTGAGAATCCCTACTCTTCACTGACAATACAACTGAAGACAGATAACACAACTTGGTTAACCTCCACCAACCTCATTTATAGTCTTTGGAGGAGGCAATCAGAAACAGAACAACATACAAAGAGCTTGGTGACACCCATGACATGAACTTGACTTTCTAGTCACAAATAAACTAGAGGAGAACATCCCTAGAAGTCTAGAAGTTACTTGAAAAATTGGGACTGTTTTTGTTTGAAAAGAATATCTCCCATTTCCAAATGCATTTGGAGCACTTGATTCAAGTGCACACTGAATAGATAGTTAATAAACTAACAAACCTCTCAACTGCAAGAGCTCTCTCCACTACCCTTCAAACTATAAAAAAGGTAATAAAAAGAAACTCACCTAAGTATGAATACATCACTTAATGGTACAGGAAAATTGCTCTTAAATCTGAGAACATTCATGAAAGCAAATGGCACCTCCCACTTCCCAGCGAGTATGATTGATAGGGCCCAGCCATAGCCCAAAGTGACTTTCCACAATTCTGGGACAAGAGGAACAACTTTATTTTACAGGGAAATTCCCATCAGCTACCAACCAACTCTACTTAGAGCTATACCTGAATTTGATGTTTAAATAACCTTCTTTGTTTCCTCCCACCACCAAGTTCTCCTTGTCTTTAAAGCACTATGTAGGAAAGGGTCACCTTTAGACAACTGTATATATGTCTTAAAAATCCTGTTTAAAAATAAACTAAAACGACTCAAACTGAAACCGAGATCTCTAGTGCATGTATATTTGTCCACGCACACATCACAAGGAAACGTCCCACTTCTTGTATACTTTAGCAACGATGTCTTTCTGAACACACCATTCCTGACACCTGTGCGCCTAGCAAAGCTCTCAGCTGCAAATGATGAGACAATGGCACTCAGAAAATGGCACAGAAAAGCCATCTAGTTTCTCCTGTGACCTAGAAAACAACCAGCGAAGTATGGAAGCCAAACATGGGGGGTGGTTCGGTGGATGGATGGGCCAAGGTGCTTGCCAGAGAGAGGACCAGAGCGCAATCCCTAGGATCCACAGGGTGAAGGAGAGAATCAATTTCTATGTTACCGCTGATCTCAACATGTGTGACATGGCACATGCATACCCCACAATAAATAAGTAATTTTAAAATTAGCAAACAAAACCAAGCTGGGTTATTTTGCTTTCTTAACACTTCTTGAATTAGAAAATGAACCTTGTTTGAGGATGATGGCCACCTTGGAGAAGGTGAATACAGCTTCCATTTTATCCCCCACTGTGTCCTGGGCAGTGGCCCGTTATAGGCACCATTTGAGTTCTAGTCAGAGTAGTGTCCATTGCTTCTTTTTTTTGAAATACAAATAATGCCATTTACTAGTTTTCCACATTACTGGTAGAAAACTCTTTCATGTTACACTTTCTGTTTCCACAAAGCAATTTTACTACAAAACAGCACATACATTCAGGCATCTTACTAAAACCCTATCAAACTATATGGCATCAGCATGGCATCCATGAATAACAAAATATTTCATTAATAAACCAGTATGTTGTAAGGAGTGACGCTCTGTAAGGATGTAAGAACAAGGGCTGAAGGATGGCCAAGTCCTCTTGCAGAGGACCCAGTTTGGGTCCCCAGCATCTACAAGGTAGCTCACAACCATCCATAACTCCAGTTCCGGGAGATTCAACAATGTACTCTTTAGTTTCCATGGCTACTAGGCATGTACATAGTGTACATACAAACATGTAGGGAAAACACTTCTATAGATTAAAAAATAAATTATATCTAAAAAAGATGTAGGAACTCGGAGAGTGTTGTAAAAACACTACCATTTAAGGATATATGTGAATATGCACAGATTTATGATGTTAGTAATTGTGTTAGTTGGCCTGGTCACAGTTTTTAACAACATCAAGAAAGAAGTAAGCAGCCCCTGACTTCACCATATATTACTCTGATGCTGTGGGGGAATAAGTAAAGGCCTGAAAACCTTGGAAGTCATGCACAGCAACCCACAGGAAAAGCAGCTAATTCCTAGAATTGAGCATTATAAGCAGGTGTCGGGGATAAAGGTGTGGCATAGTGGTACAGTGCTTGCCTGGCATGGGAAAGGCTCTGACTGCATCCCTAGCTCTGCAAGCCAAACCACATGACACCACTCCTAAGGACAGTAGTAGGGGCTGACTTTCCAAATCACTCCACCCAAGTCCAAGCCAAGATGGATGGGCTAGCTTAGCTCTTCCCAGAAAGACAGCTTCTTATTCCAGAGTGATTTTGTGCTGCTTTTATTGAGAAAGACAATTACCCATCAAATGAAGGAGCTCATCTCTATCTTCATTTGCCAGTGAATCACTCTGGGTGTTCTCACAGATGCTTATTATATTCCAGACTTCATGTCTCACAAGGAAGCCCTCTCCAGCATCCTTTAGATGACCAGATCTTAACAATGCACAGTGCACAGTCACAGATTCACGACACAGACAGAAAACAAAGACAAAACAACCTGCACGTGTACACATATGCACGCATACTGACAGAGAGTGTCTGTGACCTTCACCAGCTGTCACAGGAGCCCTTTAACTTGGCAAAGGGCAAGGACTGCGGTCCTAGGGAAAGGAGACTGGATGGGGGCTCTGCACAGACACGGAATCTAAGTACTCTGCATCCAAAGAAGACTGGAACTGGGAATACACAAACTCTACACTGTGCTTCTCATCAAAATCTTTTTCAAGGTAAGAGGACTAGAATCACCTTGAATTCATTTTGCAAGAGAAAAACCAGCAAATGTTTTAAAAGTGCATGAAAGAAGTTAAATTTGGCCTAGAAGTTCAGCAAGGAAATAAAAGCCAGAACTGTGTGTGAGGCATCAGCTCGCTTTATGAATGGGGGGGGGGGATCACTTTTGAAGTTCACCTTTGTTGCTTGCAATGCCAGCTCTAGGGGCTCACATAAACAATAAACACCAAATATAACTAATAAAATCTCTGGTTAAGTCAATTCTTTGAGTTTTCAGTTGTGGAGTGAATCTGAGGTTGTTCTTCTTAAAGCAGTTGGCTATTTAGATAATGCTGGTAGGCTCGAGATCCTGTCACACTGATGTGTTTTTAATCCATAAATCTGCCTGAGGGTGAAATAGCAATCATGTTGAGATGTCCAACACTTCAATAACATCCTTTAAATGGCACGTTCAAAATTCCCTGACAGGCACCTTTACAATTCGGAGCTTTGGTAATGTCATTTTGTTATAGGATAAATCCACACCGCTTTTTGGTATAAGCTGGAGTTTGTGCCAAAAACATAATTACCACAAAGGGCCCCAAGCCCCACCCCCTTTTTCAGATTAGCTGAGGGCAGGTTTGGTCCCCTCAGAAACAAAGGACTTTCAATTTGTCAAGCAACAGTTTCCATCTGGTCTGCTCCCTTGCCAAGTCCCAGACCTGGGTTTGTGTGTCTAAAATTTCAGCATCAACTTAGACCATGTGTCTTTGCACTAAAAAGGAAAAGCAATTACTTTAGTGGGTGACCAGATGATTTCCATATCCCCACTGAGTGCTAGTGACCTAGGAATGCCACATCAGCATCGATCTGTCACAGCAGCGCAAACAGGCACAGGTTCCTTCAGTTCAAGGGCTTCTTAGAAGGAAAAGATGTCAAAGCATTGGCTTAGGTCAGCAGGCAATTTGCCCAAGACCTCACTCTGATACTTATTGGTTATATGACATTTGGGGTGACTCCTTATCTCCCCAAACCTCAGTTTCTCCATATAGGAGAAGGTTAGACATCTACCTTTCTCTAAATCCTACACCTGTGTTGACCTCTTGGGCAAAGATTTGCTGTGAACCTAGGCAAGGAAGACTGAGGTCTGCTTTTTGTTTTCCTAAGTCTTGTTTTTCCAACCGAGAGCTTTGCGGCTGCCTAACCAGAAGGTTCTATTCTGGAAAACAACTCAAAGGTGGCAGCTGGCCATTCGGACCTTGCATATTCCATTTGGCTAGGGCTTGCTTGCTTAGCACCTTCTATTTCTGTTTACTCAAAATTTGGCTCATGGAACCAGTCTCAAGAGAGACACCTTTTTCTTTTGACAGTGAGAGGAAAGGGGTCACCCAAAGGTAGGGAAGGCTGTGACATTCTCTCCTGCATCACAGAGCATGATACACACAGTGTAACAGAGAACACGGGGCTGTTGTGCCTCTGTTCCTCTAGTCCCTAGCCTGCAAGCAGTGGTTGAAAGCATCAGTAAGTGGTGTTTGTGATTTTTTTTTTGCTTTCCTTGTACTGATTTTGTAGCCAAAAGTTACCAATGTCTGCTGCATAGACTCTCTAGGGCTGAGGATTGTTATTTTTTTTGTTTGTTTGTTTTTTGTTTTTTTTTTCTTTTAAATCCTAGTTCTTAGGACTTAGTACTTCTTTTTCTTGGCTGTCTTAGCTATTTGGGCTCTAAAATATTAAGTATACACACACAGAGTGAATTAGTGTCTAGTAAAGGGTAAATGTACTTTGTATGTTTTTTGAAAGCAGTCATAAATAAGTATATGTCAAGGTCCAAACATAGCTGACCTCAGACTCAAGGGCATCTTTCTGTGCAGCTCTCTGCTATGATTCTGCTCCGCAAAGATCCTGGAGTAAATCTTAGAGGACTTATTTGAATTCACACTGATTTAAAGTTTCGTATCTGACACATGTCTGCTGGCTCTGCATGGCTCTGTTTTAAGAGATTTGCACTCAACCGAAGCTGACTTTTGTACCCCCACACTCCTACCAGGGGGCCAGTGGCAATGTCTGGAGACATTGTGGTTGTCACAGCTGAGGGAGGGGTTTTCTCCTGATTCTAGAAGCCAAAGATGCTGTCAAACAGCCTAAATTCACAGGATGTAACAAAGATTCCCAGAGTCAAATTGGAAACCCCACAGGTCTCCACCATCCTCCTGTAGGCCTCAGAACTGCTATGAATTCCTGCTTCACTCCTTGTTCAGCCAATGCCACAATGTGTGGAGGGTTTGCACAGGCCAGAACATCCGCTCATTTCACGTAATTCTGCAAAGTAATTCATTATAAAACAGTTTGCCAATAGTGTCTGTGAAACTATATATTTAATGCTCCAATCATACAAAAAAATAACGTATTTATGTGTATGTGCTGTCAGCGTGAATGTATGCAACGTGTATACAGGTGCTCAAGGAGGTCAGAAGATGGTGTTAGATGCCCTGGAAATGGCAGCCACGAGCCACTCTTTATGGGTGCTGGGAACCCATCTTGGCTTCTCTGCAAGAGCAGCAAGTGCTCTTAGCTGCTAAGCCATCCCTCAATACCATTTTTTAAAAAACATACATCAAAGAAAAAATGTAACCACGAATGCTGAAATGCTTATCCACACTCCTGTTAAAAGTTCCCCAAAGATGACTCTGCCCGACTGAGTGTAGCTGTGGCTCTGAAGATGGCCAGCTTCAGACACGGCTTTGTGGTTTGACGCTTTGCAATCAGACCCTTGCCAAGTTGGTGAGGCAGGCAGTTTGTGGACACCCTACAGATAGGGCGCTTGTTCAATGATAAAAGCAAAAACAAACAAACCAAAACCCAGTGTAGGTCCTGTGCTAGAACAGGGAACAGCCAGTAGGGAGGAGGTGCAGTGAAACATGGTCCCAAACTGTGCAAAAACTGGCATGTGATCTTTTTTATGTAAGCTGTGCATTTCCTAACTTCATCATGTCTATCACAAAAAGCCAGATACATCTAATGTGTGTAGGTGTGTGAGGGTGAGTTATTGAGTTCAGGGAGACACACCAATCTCCCTCTGCACACTTTAGATTTGTACACAGGATGCCATGAATGCAGCTCGCAATGCAAAGACACTGGGTTTTGACATCCTGAGTGCTGTAGCTCAGGTAGCAGACTGTTTGCTTAGCATTAGTGAAGCCTTGAAGCCCAACAACACATAAAATTAAGTGTGATGTCCAGCTACAGGCAAGGAGAGCAGAGGTTCAAGGTCATCCTTAGATACATAGCAAGTTCAAGGTCAGTGTGAAAAATCAAAATTAAATCTGCTTATAGGTGTTCTCAGACAGGCTGGGGAGACTGTCGGTTACTAAGGTGTACAGTCTTTCTCTTTGGAACACCTTACCCCCTTTCTTGTGCCCCGAGTCCCTTTCTACTCTGGGAGGGGCTGGTTGTACCTAAAATATTTCCCAAGGTCCCTGAAGCTGTTTGTCATATGTCAATTTATTTGTCATTTTCTCTGGAGAACTTTCCTGATGTTAGAACAGACACCTTGAATGGCATCTTTTGGCTTGTGGGGAGTTCTCCTGAGAAGTATCCTCACCCAGGACAATCCAGAAACAGCTTCTCTAGGTCCTAGCTAAGCCACCCCTGGAAAGCAAAAATCACACAAGATTCCAACCTTCCTGAGTTTGGAATGGAGATGGAGACAGGCTTTACTTTCAGAGCACAGGACGCTAACAACAACAAAACGTATGAAACACTCTTTCATTAAAAACAAAAATACAGACAACTGGTGTATGCCAAGGCACCCTCAGCCTGGTGCCCACACCGGATGGCTTCCAGATGAAAAGCCTCCTGTGCCAGGGACAATGTTAGCTGCACCATGGACATCAGTTCACATCACTCACGCCAACTCTGTAAAGTTGTTTTCCGTTTACACAGGAAGAAAACAGCCAGACAGCTTAACACAGCCAGTAGCCTCTGAACCCAGGCTTGAAATCCTCCTTCTGTGTTTGGTCCCAAGCATCCCCCAGCTCTTGAGGGAGGGCTGATGATACCGAACTACTTAATGATGCTGGGTGAGAGGGCCTGGGGTTCCTCTGAGGTGAGGTGTGTGGTAGGATCCCATGGGTCAACAAGCGGCTGCAGAGCAGGAAATGCCAACCTTGACGTGTCAAGGGCTTAGGGAAGGGATTGGGACCGCACCTGAAGCTGCATGTTTGTCTGAGTGAGCTCTTCTGCTTTCTTTTCCAGTGACATCACCCAGACCTTCCTCTTCTGTCTGCAGCGGGTGGCGGCAGCCCGGTTCCTTTCCAGAAACTTCCTCCGCCTCTCATCAGGGTCCTCATCCACCACCCTTCGCCGGCGCCCCCCTGTGGGCTGGGGCGGTTGTATTGTCTGGGTTGGTTGCATCTGTTGCGTGGCTGGTGAAACCTGAGGGGAAGGAGACGGGATGTGATGGGGGCAGGGAAGGACACGTTGGATAAGAGCAAAGCTCAGAAAGCCAGTTGCTTTTGAGTAAGCACGTGAAACTTGTTCTCGGTGAATGGAACAAGCAATGAACTCACATTCGTGAGAGCAAAGTCGCTGAACTAGTCTATGTGTTTGGGTCAGATATAGGTGGGACTAACAGAAGGACACAAGCAGGTAAACTTTTTTCTTCAGACAGGCATTTGGAAGATCATGGGAAGAGGGGACCATTTTGTTTGTCCTTCGGGAATTAAAAATGTTTTATTTAAGATGCTTTAAAGAACATTAAATTGGTAGTGGCCTGCTACTGAGTAGAAACAGGTGATGTCAAGGTTATTTCCATAATAGTGTTTTAGTGTTGTTTGTTTTGTTTTGTTTTGCAGAGAATCTTGTGGCAGGTTGTGGGCTCCTTTGCTTCCAAATGTCTTTAAGTCACATCAGGGAAGCACACCTATGGGACACTGTCACTGTCACCCCCGGGCACCTATAGAAGAGCCTTGTAAATGCAGAAGGCAGTTGGGGTCCTACTTCCTAGTTCCAGTTTTAGTACCTAGGACTGAAGACCTACAGACTCCAGGCAGGTGTGGTCTTCAGGATGCCCAAAGCTCCGATTAAAGAGGGAGTCTCGGGAATCTCAGGAGACTTTTCTAGTGACTTGGACAGGGTCTCATCTCGGAAAGCTGGCATTCGTTGCCAGTACCTCCTCCCCTTTGCACACTGGGGCGATATGGGGAGGACGGGTTGCCTCACATATACCTACATTGTAAAGGAACACTACGAGTGGTCACATACTTCATTAAAAAGTTTTACTAAGCTTTGAAACTCCTGTAAGGTCTACATCGACTCCACAACAGGGAAAGGTTGGGGACCACCACACAGACAGCTTTATTTCCCTCTAAGAGGCAGACATACATTACCTTGTGAAATTTCTACAACTCTTCTTTATATGTCTAGGCACCTAATGTTTTTGCTAATGCACCTCAGTCCTTCCTCCCTGTCCTGCCTCTCAGTTACCCAAGTTTACGGCTGTAATACCTATAAAGTTGTTTTACAAGAGACATTTAACCTACAGAAATAACAGGCAAAAAGTTTTCAAAAAACTAAGCTCAAAACGCTTTGCTAACTCTCTGATTCCAACTCTCTGATTGAAATCAATCAGAGTGACTGTAATTGCACTAACAGTGGCTTGGGGTTGACATCGGTTGACTGATGGTGATATATTTTAGCCCTAAACTCCGTCCAAACCTTCTATGACTAAACTATAAAAGAATCAGGCTCAGGAGGTCAGTCGGATTGCATCTCTGTAATTTTATCTAAAGCAAAGGGATTTTCTGAAACTCTTTATTGACAAACCCTTTCCACCCAATCACAGAGGGATCACAAAATAAGTAAATTTTCTAAGGTCTTACTCATGGGGGTGGCTGGTGATGACATAGTCTTTGCCATTGGCCGAGATGTAGCAGTGTGTCATGTTAGATGCTGACCTCTGAGCTAGCTCCTACAGAACCAGGCAGTGGGAGGAGGAAGCACGCTGGCTTTGTGTTACTGGAGCTGTCCGTTTTCACATCTACTTTTCTCTTGTGAGATCTCTTACTACCAGTCACAGCAAGGACCTCTCACTGCTATGAGCTACTCCTTTGACATCAATTCCTTACACTCAGACGCCTTGCCTGTACCTCCAGCCTGTGTGCTAACTGGGGGGGGGGGGCAGGCCCAGCATGGGTCCAGGGCTTACCCTGGGGAATGCTGGTTAAGAAAATTCTGAACTCACACCTAAACAGTGCAGGGAAATCACAGGCAGCTGTGAGAATATGAAGATGCAGCCTAGAACCAGATAGTCTGTACTCCTGTTAATCCCTGTGGCTCAGCGTTTATGTTGCAGATGGGAGTCCTCACTGAAGGCTCTTAGCAAAGCTGCTTTGCAAATTTTGATTAAAAAAAAAAAATGAACAGCAATGTGAAGAAGCCAGAATTTGTCCCAAATTCACTTAGACTTTCAGATTTAGCAGGACCAGAAGTTTCTGAACCTGCTGTTCAGACTATCATATAATTGAAGCACTCAAGAAGATCTTGTTAGTAATCAGCCATGTACATATAACGTAAGAGCGATCCTTTACAATACCATCTAAATGATCCCCAGATATGGACTCTTTCTTTTTAGACTAGGATTTAGAAAAGAAACTCTGGGTGCAGCTAATTACAATAGCAATTAGCTAATTGCAGATACAATTGGGCACTTACTGACTTGAAACGGGGCAATTGGCTAATTGGCACTTAGCTAATGAATGGCTTTCATATTTTAAAAAACTGTTAAATTTGTCTCTGAAATAACTTGCCCAGAAAGGCTCCTAAACCTTGATGTCCTTATACGTCGGTATCTGGGATGGTTTTCTCTTTCCTTTTTGATGCATATCCCAGTATAACAGTTAACTAAAATGTAAATAAAAATACACTATGGGGAATATGTTGTCATTGAACTACTTGTTAAACTTCTTTTGAATTATTCGAGTTTTAGAATTGATCCTGGCTAACATGTCTTGAAAACTTTTTCAGAGCCTCTGTGGCTCCAAACTAATGATACCCTATAAATGTAATCTGGCACTACCAGCATTGGCGATTGGGAAAGCTGAGGTTTATGGGTGGGGTGTTAATCTATATCTCGGTCCATAGTCACCAAAGTCAGTCAAAAAAAGAGCTGGTTTTGTGCTGTACAGCTCAACTCTTCCGGCCGTGGAGAGCAACGCCAAGAGTCCTTGCGAAGCTAAGTTTATCTAGCCCATAGGTTAGGAAGTTGCCTGTGGCTGACCCTCACACTCCACCCCTTTAACCTTTCCTGGCTTGGGTTTCTTAGGGCAGGGAGCTCAGAGCATTGCCTGGTCTGGAGCTGGCCTCCAGAGGCAGACAGCAGAGGAGGGAGTGAACAAGCATTCCTTGGCAGACCCTAGCTTTCAACGCCACTCTGAATCAGCTGGTAAGAACTGGGCAGTGTGGAAAGGGTGGAGGAGACTGGGGAAGGTCATCTTGCTTGTAGCCCCAAAGAGACTGGGGTTCACCGCACTCTTGGGCACATCCATCCTTCAGCTACTTAGGAAAACTCAGTCCTCTACAGGACTTTCTTGTCTTCTTAGCCTGGGTGACATAACGTCTGCCTGGTCCCCCAACTCTCTTTAAGTGCATTCTGCATGCTTGTTCTCTTGCTGGTCAGCCTGGTGACTCCACCCTTGGGATCTGACCTTTCTCTTGGTCTGATCAACTGCCTGTCTGCTTCCGCCAAGATGTTCCATATTCAGGGATGAGTCACCCCTCACCATCTCTACAGCATCTTGTGTCCTAGCATCCTTTGATGCACGTCTTCATTGTCGGGGAGTGGTACCCTCCAGCTGTATAACTACTGATTTAAAGGTCCCTTTACTTAACATCTTTCATGAAAGTCCCCCACCTCTCTCTGACTGCTCTGCCTGCCCGTATGCCTACAGGCCAGAAGAGGGCATTAGATCCCACTACAGATAGTTGTGAGCCATCATGTGGTTGCTGGGAATTGAACTTAGGACCTCTGGGAGAACAGCCAGTGCTCTTTGAGCTATTGCTCCAGCCCTGCTTAAGTTTCTCTTAATTCTCCTACCAGCATTACCTATATTTTTGGACAAACCTTATGACACAATTCCAAAAATTTAGGGTTTGGAGAACTTAAGTTTTCATTAGTTCCTTGAAGCTGAAACTTACTACATTGTTTATAGAAAGTATGACCCAATCATGTCTTATTATTCACAGATATTATTCACAGACACTTCCTAGGCAGTGGACAGGGTCCCCCCCAGAGTGTCAGATGGAGAACGTAGGCTTATCAAACAAGGTAGCAGCAGATGACGGCGGCTGCAGAGATAGTGCTTGCGCAGTTAACATGCCAAGAAGAAACGCTGGTGAAAGTCTACCTGTGCTTGGTTGCCGGAGTGCAGGGGTGGGTGTGGCGAGGTCTGGTGGTGTGCTGGGTGCGCATGAAGGTGGGAATGGGAGTGGTGATGCGGGTGGTTCTGCTGGTGGTGAGGCTGTGGGTGGGGATGGTGTGCGGGGTGCTGGTGCTGATGTGGGTAGGGGTGGTGGGGTGGCAGTGTCTGGTGCTGATGCGGGTGCGAATGCATGTGGTGGTGCGGCGTCTGGTCTTGCCGGGAGCCCATCATCTCCATCATGTGTCCGATGGTGCTCATGTTCCCATTTGACATGGCAGCAGGGTGGTGCGTCAATGCAGCCTTCAGCCTCTGAAACAATGAAGAAGGAGGGAGGTCACTCATGCACACAGTGAAGAATTTGAAGCAAAAACAACTCATAATTCAGTTCTATAATACTTTTGGTGCTACGGTTATGGTAGTTTTTGTAAGTGTGTAACTTTGTAGAAATCTTACTTAAAAAAAACATATTATGATAGGTAGAGGGTCACTGTCTGATCTGTTAACTCAACTGTTATATCAAATGCATAGGATGTGTTAGTTAGCATTTACCAAAAGGTATTTCCTACTGTGCCACTGGCCACCATGTCTTATTGTAGCAAAATGTAAGTACAAACCAAATGAAGCCATGTGATATATTAACACCATTAGTGGAGGGCTCCCATCCTCATAGTGTGCAGGAAACACACGTACAAAACACTTTGTCTCGAGAAAGATTTCTCAGATGCAAGGAAGAGATCTCATCAAATGTTAGACTGAGGGGAAATTACTAATGTTATCTTGAGAGTTCAAATCAGCCTTAGCAGTACATAAGGCAATGTGAAATTCTTTTGCATTTATTACCATCATATTTCTCTTGACCCCTCCTGATAACTGTATTTTTTCACACTCAGTAACTTTCATCTAACTTTAAGCATAGTGAGGAAAGTAGAATGATCTGTGGTACTGCACATCGCCATGTGTGATGGCCACCAAGGTACATGCCCATCAAGAAACTCCCTTCATTACAAAACAGCCACCAATAGCTTCCACCTGAACCTAGAGCAGAGGCGAGCCCATGTTATCAGACAGGATTTTCTCCCCACTGTGAACTTCACTCTCTAACTCATCAAGCCTAACTCCCAAGCAGCTGTAGAGGATGTATAAATGGCCATGCCTGCTATTCTGCTGTGCAGAACTTGACATTTCATATAATATTCACAAAATGAAGTATTAGTTACATTTCTTCCTTCCTTTTTTTTCTTTTCTTTCTTTTCTTTTTTCTTTTCTCTTTTTTTTTTTCTGCGCCCAATCATTTAAAATGTCAAAGCCATTCTTAGCTTACGATATGTACAAAGTTAGGGTACAATGTGAGATTTGGCCTGTGGGCTGGGAAGGGTGGGCTATCAATATTAACCCACTTCCCTCAACCTTGTTTTCTGCGTGGGAAGTTATTCTAATTCTGAGGGCCCCTGGTGTGCTAAAACACTGCAATGTAGTTACTCTTGGAAATGGGTGCTGGGAGGACCTGAGTGTTCAATTGGCAAGCACACTCGCATTAGCTCCAGGAAGACTAGTGGGCTCCAGTTCTCTCCAGATTTGTCTTAGCAGATGATAGCTCTGACATCACAGTGACAGAGAACAGCTTTGGGATGAAAACAGATGCCACGGTACTGAGTCAGCACATCAAGCTTTGTCAACCAACTCAGCTTAACTTAAACACAAAGTGCCCCCAGAGGGGGACAGGATGGAATACAGTGTTGCCACAGATCATCATTACAAATATTTTCTGTATCTTGATTCAGCAACCACCGAGTCCATTAGACCTCTCAGGATGAGCAGCAACCATTGCTGGGCCAGCATCAACTTGCTAAGGACAGTCAGGAGGAAGATGAGCTTCCTCAGTCCCGGAAAAGCTTACGCCTTGGGTACTGTGTTTACTATTAAACAGAAGCATGAACTGATACTCCTCAGATTTGTGATGCGAGATGATGTCATTGTTTTTCTAAAAATAAATAAACAAAATGCTCATTATAAGAAATTTAAGCAATGCTTAAGAGTGTAATACGTCAGCCACTTGGAGCCAGTGTGCTGCTCATACTATGGGTTAGCAACCGGGCTCCAGAAGCCCACGTTTGCAGAGGTCGAAAGGGAGGGACAGGTGGGGTAATTGTAACATCAGAAATCGTAATGAGTGTTTGGAATGAAATGAATTGCTCCACACAGTGCTTTTTTCCTTAACTGGAAAGTCTCTGAATGTCGTTTCTGGATTTAAAAGAGAGAGAGACAAGTATGAACGAGATTATGTTGAAGTTGTGTTTTAAGTTGGCTTACTGCATAGTCCTGATGGGCCTTAAGTTTCTTTATAAAAAGATGTAGCCTGGGCTATATGCAGACATGCATGCACATGTATATTTGCATGTAGTTTTATTGCTAAAAAAAAATCATCTGGTACAAGAGTACTATGTGAAAAAGTAAAATCCACTTGCCTAATGTTCTCCCCTTAATCCCTAGTCCCATTTCTCTGTCACTGCTGTGTGCCCTCAGACAAAGACTTCTGCAAGGTTTGTATATATTGATTTTTGTTACTTTAACCCCTTTTATATTCACAAAAGTAACCAATATGAATGGCCAAGTGCTCAGCACTGGCCTGTTCTCACTCTATGTTTATTAAGTCCTTAGGCTTCAGAGTAATGGTGGCTACAGGGATAACACAAGGACAAGGCACATGCTCAGGTGGCTGCTGGTAAGGGAGGGGCAGGCGTCTTTCTCCGAATGGGAAAGTGAGGGTGGGAAGCCATGCCATTCACCCTGTCCTGGAAGCAGGGAGTAATTGTGTCACGGCACTGCACCGAAAGGAAAGACAGAAACCAAAGGAAGAGCTAGTAGAGGTGGCAACATAGAGGTCTTGCTGCAGGCAGCAAAAGCAGACATGTGTGCCTGACACTCAGCAGGGGCTGGAGATGAAAGGCAGTCTGCATGTAGGAGGAAGGGAGGTGGCTGGTAAGAATTTCTAAGAAGTCTACTGCAGCACAGGGCCATCCAGGGTTGGGCATCTTCTCTCTCTCTGTATTTATGAGGAATTCATCCTTACAGCCACTCACACCAAAATAGATATGGGAGGCCTTGGGCAGGCCCTGCTCTACCCAGGCAGCCATACCAGTTGACCCCTAGGACCTAGAGAAGCATCAAGGCTTCTTTGATGCCCTTGTCTAAGCTGGCTTTTCCTTGCCTTCAGACATTCTGAAGGCATAATGCTTAGCTCCAGGCCGCTCCCTAGAAAACTCTTTCCTGCTTTCTACTCAGTCCATCCTGGTTGATGTATGTTCCCACCATAGCCATATACCTTTAAGAAAACATTGCATCTGTTGCTCATGACTTTAGGGTGATTATTCCATTAATATCCATTCAGCACCCAGATCATGATTATTTTTGGATTTAAGTGTTAACTTACCAGCTTCAGTACAGAGACTAATGCATAAATAGATATGAAACTAATATATGAATAAATGAATTGTCATTCCAAGGCTTACAATGGAGACATAGCATTTTTGTCTTGAAATGTCACACATGGGTTTTGTTCGGAGGATTTTATATTTGTTAGCAGAAGTCACCAAGGTAGTAGACCCCTAGAAGTGATATCAAAGGACCCACTCCCCCCCATTACCCAGCCTGCCCCCTAGAAAATGGCAGAGAAAAAGGAAATAAATGGTTGAGAGGGTGTGCAATAAATTCATCTTCGTGTCTCTTTGAAATCAAAGTATGGAAAAGCCAAAATCTGTGCAGGAGTGGGCCATCGTGTTGTCTCTTCAGTGCTATAACTGACTTTCCCACCTTTAATTAGGAGCAAATGGAGCCTGACAAATACATACTGTGTACCAGATCTTCATCTCTCAAATAATTAGCTTGTACTGGTGAAGGAAATTACTTGATTGCCTCAAGTCTGTTCTTGTATGTTCCAAGCCAAGGCAATAACACTAGCAACGCTAATAACATTCCATTTAACTATTTATTCACCCAGCAAATATTTATTAGGTTTTGACTGCATGCCAGCACTGCACTGGGCACTTGGTTATTTGCTGTCTGCAGTAAATGGAAGATACATCAAATCAGGGCTTTTAAAAACCAGTGGAGAGAAAAAATACACTATGGTATGGCAATGGAGACTTTGGCTCCCCTTAGAAAACCCTGGGCCTGGGTTGAGTTTATCCTCCAGCTCTCCTCACAGTTGAAGGCAGCCAGTAATGCAGCTGCCCTGCACATGTCCTCTCCCACACCCCCAATGCCACTTCAGACCAGTTTGGGGCAGTTCGTACAGTGCTGGAACGGCTGCTCCCCTGTGTTCTGGTGCCAAAGGGAGCAATGCACTGTGGACCATTAAAATACCCCCAATATAGATAAACGCACCCACTGTCTGAGGTATGATAAATGATCAACAAATAACTCTGTATTTTGCAGAGTGAGCTTTCTTTGTGAAGCTGAGTGGTGTCTCGTTTTAAATAATACCCTGTCAAATGCCAGGAAAAAGCAAGAGCATGAGATGGACATTAATGAACAAACAAACAGATTCGTTTTCAGCTCTGAAAACGAGGCTGGGACGGAGCTGGGACTGCAAGAGAGAAGAGAGGGGTTCGGTTGGCTTTCTCTCCTGGCCCCTGACGCACAGCTGCGTTCAGTCAATTAAAGGTCATCGTCATTCCAACCATGTTTCACCAGCTGCGCGTTCACTGTTCCTGGTGGGAGTGTGGGCCTGTTGCCTTGGCAATGAGTCCCACTAGGAAATTAGCTGTCCACTCCTCTCTACTGCGGTGTGGCCGTTGCTGGGTACCAAGGTGCCAAGCCCTCTTGCAGTGAGCTCAGTTTTGTATCCCAGCATACCTTGTGAACCCCAGATGCTCTCCCATCAACAGCCTCACAAAGCATGTGGGAATATGCGCTTGTGTGAGTATACACACACCCACATACACAACACAAGCATGGCACATATACACCCACACACACACCCCAGGCAGTCTTTCTCCCCATTCGCAACCTGTTCACGCCAATTAGAAACATTTGTGTAATTATAAAAGCTCCTTCAGTGAGGTAGATTGCCTGTGTTCATAGCCTCAGAAAGCCAAGCCAGATTATTAAATTTTACTTGAAATTCAATTGGGTGGGAGGTGGGGGAACATTCTTTCTAGAAGGCTTGTAATTATCAACTCCCCTTTGATATGTGATCACATCAGAATGTAGTTCCGGGCTCACTACAAGTAAAAAGCTAGCTATAAACAAATGTGGCAAAATCTGTATTACTATTTCTCACACTTAACACAGTATTGCCACTGTTGGCATCCTCAAAACATTTCTTCTTTCTTTAGCATCCTCCACAGAGCTGTGCCAAAGAAGGGGTTACTACCAGCTTCCAATTGTGCTCAATGGTGTGAGACCAAAGGCTTTGATAGACGTGAGCTCTTACTACCAAAGACTTCTGACATCCTTTACCTGCAAGGACTTCTGAAATTAACATACTGAATTAGTTCTTGTAGATAAACAGAAATGAAGTAAGTTATTTATTTACTAATTTTAATACCTACAAAGAACTAATTTCGATTTTAAGTGTATTCTAACTTAAGAATAATAAGAGATAGAGTGGATGACATGGGAAAGAACCATGAGCTGTGAGCATCATATGTATGGCAGATTTTAATATCCAAGACCACATATGGGCTTCAGAGTGTCTACTGAGAATTACTGCATAAACTTGATTCTTAGAACTCTTATGTCTCAGAATTGTTATGAAGATAATTAACTAAAGTCTATTTGTTTTTCATCAAATCCCCCTTTCTTCGGCATTAAAATGCTTTGGTTTTACTTTAAATTTTTTAAAGACTCAGTAAAAGCCATTAAGAGACAATGAAGTATACCATAACACGGGATGTCACAAACATTACAGTATATTTTAAAAATCCAGACACAGAAGGTCACATTTATATGAAATATCTAAAACACACGAAGCCAGAGAGCAGACTAGGAGGGGCCAGGGACTGGTCAAGGGCCACAGTGTTTTCTTGTGAGAGATGAAAACACACTGGAATACAGAGGCAGTAGCTACAGGGTCTGCAGAATGTAGTAAGAGCTAGTGAGGGGCATGATATAAAGTGGTTAATTTTATAAGAATTTTGTCTCGACTTGAAAAACATTAAAAAGTAATGATGCAAAAGGTTGGTTTTGTGGCTTAGTAGCAATGCTTTTCTGTACCCAGAATTCCAACCTATGCTCGCTACTTTCATATCATCTTAACACAAGCTAGAGTCATTTGGGGAGAAGGAACTTCAATTGAGAAGATACATCAATCAGATTAGCCTGTGGGCAAGCATTTTATTGATTGACCATTGATGTGGGAGGGCCCAGCTTCCTGTGAATAGTTACCCCTGGGCAGATGGTCCTAGGTGCTATAAGAAAACAGGATGAACAAATCACCATGGCAAGCCAGAACACCACACTCCTCCATGGTATCTGTTTCAGTCCCTGACTTCAGGTTCCTGCCTTGAGCTCCTGTTGCAACTTTCCTGGATGATGGGCTACAAGCAGTAAGGTGAAATAAACCCTTGCCTCTCTGGGTTGCTTTTGGCCATGGTATTGTATTGCAGCAATAGAAATCTAAGACACAACCTCAGCACTACAAAAGAAAAAGTTCAAGTAAGAGATAACTAGGAATCTGTTTCCCTCTGAGAGAGTGCAGACAGGCACTCTAGACTGCATTTGACAATCACTGGGATGCCATTGGAAACAACAGTGTCTATGAGAGAAAAAACAACGCTTGGCTCAACCACAGTTTTCTCCAGGATTTTGTCTCTTTAGCAAGAAATTGGATCACTCCTTTTCTTGCAACACAGTCATTTGTTAGCTGGCTTGAAACCAAAAGAAACTGCAGAAGATGTAGTCCCAACTTTGTGACACAAAGCCAACAGAAGGTACTGCTGCCAGTAATACAAGATGGCCCACCAAGGGGAAATTCAACAGGATGGAAGCAACACCTCTGCTTAGTTAGCAAAACAAATAAGAAAACACACTGTCCAAAACAGTCTAAGGAATATGGAGCACGGCACAAGTACATGTGTAACAGAACATGGGGACGTTGTAAAGCATTCTTGGGCAATGCAGTCAGCATATCAGCTGAGGTAGTATTCTAGTTAGTATGTAGTTACAGACTAGAGAGTTCTCCATGCAAGACAGCAAGAGGCTGATAATTCCCTCCACTGGTCATACAGTGTGTGAGCCCGTGTCTCCTTCCCTGTCTATCCTCCTCATAAGCCAGCATCAGATCTCACCTGCAGTGGGGTTTTCTCTGGGGACTACTGATCTTTATCTGGGTATCATGTGGGTTTCATTTCTCCCTGCAGGACTGGGATGGGTATCCATTATTCACATGTCCAGGAATGTTTACCTGTTTCATGTGTTCATTATTTTTTGATAAGTTGATCCATCTAGATATGTTCAATAGCTAGGTGAAGACAGTGGTAAGAGGACAATGGTGTGTGTGTGTGTGCGCGTGTGTGTGCGTGTGTATGTGTGTGCACGTGCATGCATGCGTGTGCGTGCATATGTGTGTGGGTGTGTGTGTGTGTGTGTGTGTGTGTGTGTGTGTGTATGAATGAGGAAGTCATCTCACAATTTCACAATTCTGCACTTTAAAATGCCTCTTCTTGGGTTTCCCTTTCTTGTTGAAGTTCAAGGTTGGACACCAGGGGAGGCTGGATAGCTTTTTAGCTCTCTGTTCCTTTTAAGCCACTGAACCTAAACATTAAAAGATGACCTCAGTAGTAATTTGCCCCACTAGAATGTAGTATTTACCAGTTTCCCTGGGGATTTTAAAGAGGCTGAGCACACAGTGGGTTGCCTGGAAGCTACCTGCCAATCTCCCTGTGTAATACCATCCCATGTCATTGGTTTGTAGTTTTCTCCATAGAAAGAACCTTTCAGATGGCTACTGTCAGAGAATAATTCCTTTCTCTTGTTGCACACACCACTTAGCCCTAAAACCCCAAATGCCTGCAAACCTAGATGATTTTAGGGGAGGGCTCATTTCAGAGTTTTATAGAAGATACTGGTATTGGAAAAATTCAATCCTTGTTATGTTATTTCAGATGAGGTTTTACTCAGGATCACAGGCAGTAACATACATTAGAAAAACACAGAACTTTACGTTTGTAATTCACCATAGAAACGCCACACTAACACAACACTGAGTTTAGGGTTTTAGCAGCACAGGAGTCAGGACATTTAGAGTTAGGTTCCCAAAGGACTTCATTTCATGTGTGCATCACAGGGCCTTTCCTGGGTTGTGATCTAATGATTTGGCAAAGGAGATTCAATGAATAATGAAGGGAAGGGTTTCCTCCTCCTGCTCAAGTTCCCACAATCTCTAGCAAGATGGCCAGAGAACAACTTTCCACAAATCCCACCCTTTAAAAGCAATCCTTTGCTGGAGTAGGTGATAATAATGTCATTGTCATGTCTGATTCTGGGGGTGCAGGACTTGGCAGGGGTGAAACAGCCAATTGCCACCACATCACCCGGTTCTCCAGTGGGTCATTTTCCATGCTCTCATGAGGACAGCTGCATTCAGAAGGCAGTCCCCCAAGCTTTCTCCCCAGAGGGTACCACAATCACTGACACTCTTAGCTTCCACATCTGGACTTTGTCCCAAAACTCCATGGGAACTGGTGAAGGACGTTTTGCGGACACATCACTGGCTAGCCCTTGGGAGAGCTGTGCAAGGTAAGATGACCTGAAGCATCATTCCTTGGCTTCACCCAGATATGTGACACCAAAGTCCCCGTTTTAGTCATTAGTGTTAAGGGCCTGGGAATTGCTTTTAACATGAAGTCTCCAGGCATTGCTCTTATTTCTGGGCTAGGTGATAGTGTTCATACCTGAGGCTATTTTACATGCTCTGTGTGTCCAGTCCAGCTTGTATCACTGACCTTCAGGAATATGGGAGGAGAGTGGAGGATGAGAGCATGATTGACACTAAAGCATCATGTAAATTACTCTTTGGGCCCAAGGGTGTTAGTGGTCCAATGACCAGTTGCAAAACTAAATTTTGATAGCTCTATCTTCATGTTAACGAATTCCAGGCCAACCCTATTGGTTTAGATTTTGATTCTTGACTCAGCAGTCATTTGAGAGAGAAAAAGCAAATTTGGCATGAGCCCCATAGCTTTACACATGCTGTCGTTGTGAACATCCTGGTCTTCCTTGGCAGGGAAAGCCTGCAGAAGACTGAGAGACTGAGGAGGTAGGCCAGCATTGTCCAAGGCAACCTTCACAACCAATCTTCATTTGTGTTCTTAGAATCTACATCATGGAGAACAGAGGATTCATGAGGAAAGCAGACAGACACGAGTGTACATGCAATTGGCGTGCACACATGTGCACGCCTGAGCGAGTGCACATACACACACACACACACACACACACACACACACACACACACACACACACAGAGAGAGAGAGAGAGAGAGAGAGAGAGAGAGAGAGAGAGAGAGAGAGAGAGAGAGAGAGAGAGAGAGTTTCCCCACCCTGGATGCAGGCAATTTAAAGCATTTAAAATGTGGGCAGGGCAGAGATTCCTAGTTTATGAAGAACCCAGCCACTTGCATATGTATATAGCAAGAAGCTGTCTTTAATAAAGCTTTAAAATTGTGGCTAAGAAGACAGCATCCAGGTCCCTGTGCATCTCACCTATATTTTAAAATTTATTTAGTAACAATATTATGAGATACTGAGTATTTTAGGTGTTCTTCAGACCTCAATTTTTGCTGTGTGTGTGTGTGTGTGTGTGTGTGTGTGTGTGTGTGTGTGTGTGTGCGCGCGCGCTCAGGCAACAGTGTCAGAGTACATTTGAATGTTAATAACAGCTTTAGCTTGAGCTCATTTTCCTTCTTCCCATTTCTGCTGTTACTGTGAAGATTGCCTAATGAGCCAGAGATCTACTGCTTTACCACCTGAAACACTAGCAATGGAGGTGGTGGGGTGAGAAGTATGCAACCATCCCTTCAAATCATTGTCACCACTGAGGACCATTTGAAAAATGCCAACCAGAAAGCTCTCTGGTTGATTTATCAGTTGAAATCAGCTCCCCCCCCAAGGAGTTGTCTGTTAAAATCTGGAGATAGCCTTTTCTCAATCTGCGTCTTCTCTAGCCCAGGTCATTTTGTTCCTGACTCCACCTTGCCCTTGAGCAACTGTTCACTGGAAATTGGGGGTGGTGTAGTGGTTTGGGCTAGCCACTAGTGTCCTGAAGGCAGTCAAGGCTCCTTGGAGGTTTCCAGTCCATGAGGCAGGTGGCACAGATCAATTCCCACACTTGGAGATGCAGAAAATTCTCATAAAGAATTTTGGAGGCTGGTAAGAGGGATCTGAAACTTGGTGATTTCTCTAGGGTGCGAGCTGCTTGGCTGGGCCATTGCTGTGTAGTCAGAGGAAATACAGTGGGTGATAAAGAACACGATACACAAGGCCAGCAAGGAAAGCACAGAGAGAAGGAAGGAAGACTGGAAGTGAGGAAGCTTCTTTTAGAGGTAGGAGACACCTTCTGCTCAAGAGTCCGATGTCTGTCTGCAAAGACGAGCCAGGGCATTGAACGGGAGACATGAATGCACGATTGTGAGTAATTCTGCAGCCGGGCAGCTATTGTACTCTGGGTGGGTGAGAATACTTCCCCCATGTTCATATTCACTGAGCTTGCCCCCAGTCTAGTCTAACTAATGACACTGAGCTTATCTGAGAAGACCTTTTTTTTCAGTTTCTCAGTAGGACCTGTACCAGTGGCGGTGTACGTCCATACGCACGTGTGTGCGTGTGTGACACTCACAGTACACATGCTTCCAGGAGTCTACTTCTTTCCTTCCACCATGTGAGTTTCAGAGATTAAAATCAAGTCATCAGAGTTGGGTGGCGAGTACCTTTACCCACTACAGCCTCTTGTTAGTCTTAGGAATCTTTTCCAATGAGAAGAATCTATTAATATTTTTTCTTGGTACTATTTCAATGTCTGCTATTTATTTTTTAACTTTTGTTTTTCACTCAAAACTATCCTTGACTTCATTCCAAAGCTTCTAAACTGAAGGAAGCCCATCATTACTGAGCCATCATGGTGGGTACCCCATACTTTGCTAAAAAGGAAAACTGTTGAGAGTCCAATATGTGACCTATTATGGTAAGCATCTTTAGCTCTGAGTGGGGCCATGCTTTCAATGAGCCCACTTGGTTCTATCATTTAGTAGCTCAAAATCCTTTCTGGAAGTAGGAGCGATGGCTACTAAAATTCAATTTGTAAACAAAGAAATATTATGCAAGTAACCCCAACTGTTTCCTCTAAGAAGAAAGCAGGCTTAAAATCAGATTCCAATATGAGAAATACATCTAAGTGCTTTTGTTCAGTTTATTCAATAAGCTTAAGTTCAGCCTGGGTACCCATCACTGCTTCCCTGGGAAGTAATTGCATTCTTGAATTGAATACTACAGAGATAAAAGCAGAGAAAGAGTGGTGGAAATAGAGGTAAACAAGTCCCTCGTTTCTACTTCCCAAGGTGTACATGACGGGACAACTCAGGAGGCCTAGGAGCGTGTTCTCTGTCTATGCTGACAACACAGACATAGGCTGAATGCTTTAAACCACAGTTACACTTCTCATTTAAGCCTGGGCTTGTGGGGAAGGATAAGCTTTCCAAGTGTATTGCTCTTTGCTTAGTTTGTTTTCAGATTGCAAGGGGATAGAAACCAGGGCTCTCCACATAGTAAAGAAGCTGTCTACCTCTGAATTATAATCCCCAACCCTTGTCTTTATGAAACAGAGTCTTCTTAAGTGGCTCAGCCTAGCCTCAAACTCATGATTCTCCTGCCTCTGCCTTCCCATGCTAGGATTATAGACATGCACACCATGTCTGGCTGAACTTCACTTTTATTTCAGATAGAATTCTCTGTAACACCAGTCGTCAGTTAAGCAGGAATGCGTCTCTGTGGCTTATGGGGTGGTGTCCAGATATAATCCATTGTAAAGTGGAAGGTGTAAGTTGATAATGCAGTCAACACTTTTACACAGGTTATCATAGCGTAGCAACATAGCACACTCTAAGCACAGACTTTTTAATTTTGTGACTATTTGGTGGCTCACTGTTACTGCCTACCATCAAATGACAGTGCAGTGCTGTGAATTTTTAGTTCAGGAGAAGAGCCAAATTTAAAACCTGAAGGTTTCTCCTGAACAGATATGGCCTTTTTACCAGACAGAAAACAATAAGTTAAATCATCACATGTCTGAATAGTATCAAAAATGTGCCAATAAGGAATCCCTTACTCAGGAGGTTTGTTTCTGAAGCAATGGACAGTCAAGCAACCTACTTTAAAACTGGTAGCTCTGAAAAGGGAGTGGGGGAGGGACCAGGACATATTGTGCAGCCTTGTTTGGGCTGATTTCATTTAGAAGACAGTAGCTACCTAGATAAGAGACTGATATCCTCTTGTTGACTGTGATGGCTTTAAAACAAATGAACAAAACTAGATGAAGTGTGACTGTTGTGACCTAGAGACTTAGAAATGAGTGCTATTATTCTGAACTAAAGCCCGATTAAAAGAAACACCTATAAACTATGGAACATGAATGTGAACTCAGTGCAGTACTAGCGTCTATTTATTCTGAGAAAGGGCTGTCGTCAGGGCAACAGAAACATTTGAAATGCAATTTAAAGGTACATGGGTTGCACATCTGAGATTTCCATAATCCAGGGCCTCCAACACCTGTGCCAACCTAGGAACACAGAAGAGGACTAAAGTGGCTTCACCTTCCATGCTCACACCCTCAGTGGAGCACAGATGTACAACTTGGACCTTACTGTACTGAGGCTTCCCGTTAAATGTTCCATGATTCTCTTTCAAAACCATAAGACATTTAATGTGGCCTCACTTCAGCTAGGCTCATGGCAGCCTACCTCCCAAAGATTCCTTTGCCCTTTCCAACTGGCAAGCACTGGCTTCATTTCCTCTGGTGCTGTAGGGATCGCGGAGCCTGACTGGCTTGGCATGAAGGCTTTCCTTCAGCTGCCCTGGCATTTGAGGAGATGCTGCTCCTTCTCTGAACACACATCCACTGGGCACTTTCTCTGTGCACAGGAAGAAGGAGCTGGATGAGACGGTGTTTGCCTTTCCCATCCGAGGAGCGTCACACGTAGTCTGTAACTCTGCTGCCTGGTGATACAGTAGTACCACAGGGATTTCCAAAGAGAAAGAAGTTCAGGTTGTTGGGTTCAGTAGAGACAGCAGAAATCCTGGAGCTAACTAGCATCTTCAGACCAAAGCATATCATGTATCTGTGGTTAACTTAGGTCTAAACAGTCTCTGCAGCAAAGGATTACTCAGCTCCAAATTAAGTAGTGCCGATGTCCAGGCTAAGTGAACCGGGATCGAAAATATTGATCACTAGGCTATTTATTTTATTTCTTTGGCAGAGACATCATCAACCATAGTGATGTGGCTTAGAATGTCTGTGAGTGATCATAGTGACATCAAGAATGTAGATGTTTGGGGATGGAGAGATGGCTCAGCAGTTCTTGCAACGGCCCCAAGTTCGATCCCCAAGCTCCTCACCACTGCCTGTTAAATCCAGCTCTTGTGGATCTGATGCCTCCTTCTGGCTTCCTTTGACAATATTTGCATGTAGTGCATGCACACACATATACACATACAATCGTATACAAATAATAAATAAACAAATTCTTTAAAATAGAGAGAGAAAAAATGTAATAGTCTTTAACTGCAGGCTCTGCTATAGGAAGAATTTGGGCACTCACACAGGTCAAGGCTATTTTATTTGTGAGATAAGAGGGTCCAGGAGATAAAAGGTCCATTTGGTCATGTGACACGTGTAAGATTGGAAGTGTATTAGAACTCAGGATTCCCAACTGCTGATGCAGACTTCCTCTGCTACTCTAGGGGCTAGTCTGGCACTCAGTTACACCAAGAATAGTAAATAAGAAACAGAAATGACATATGCAAGCACTAATAGCCATGTGCTATGTGTTTTTGGTGGTGTGGAGTCAATATGTTTTGAGGCAGAGCTGCTTCTTGTCTGGAGCCAAGGAGACAGCATGAGCCACTGCTGGTAGAGGGCAGACTACAGTGAGGGTGACTGTCTTCCCAGCTGAAGCAGGCCATCCCCTGACATGATTCCTCTGGGGGTGAAACTACAAGAGCATGCAAAGCAAGCAAGCGGAGAGAAGGGTTGCCGGTGATGGGTGTGGGGGCCCTTGGTTGCAATTCCAGCTACTAGGAGGCTAAAGCAGAACGGTCATATCATCTTGCGAGTTCAAGGCTAGCCTGGGCAATATAGAGAGGCCCAGTCTTAAAAAATAAATGCATGTATAAATTAATGGTTAACTGGATTGTATTCCGCTATTTTCCAAATAATTCAACCCATGCAGAAGCCTTTGAAATGACTTGCATAAAGCCTCAGACTTGACATTGTCTTCTCAGGGACAAGTTTGTCTGTGGACTTTGGCTGGTTGGGTGGGTGGGGAGGTCTAGACAGCCTGCATGTATCTGGTGAAAAGTGACCATCATGGCCCTGAGTTATGCAAGGCACAGGTTGCTTCTTCCAGTTCCAAAGAGCTAACCCGAGTCTAGAGATCCCGGCAACATTCTCATAGGGCCTTTTAGTTCAGGTTCAAAATCTAGTAGGAAGGTTGCCAGCTCCTCCAAGCCGATAGTTGCTTGATAAAGCGTTTCAAGAGTGGGCCTGAAATATACAAATTAAAGCATCTATGTAAATCTCCTCAATACCTTTCCTCAGATCTGTGAAATATACACTATGTGAAAATAAACTTAATGTTTTAATGTTCAATTTTATTTTTTGAGGTACCTCACTCATGACAAGCAAGTACTCTCCCACTGAACTATATTCCCAATTGTCTTTTTATTTTGAGACTTTGTTTTAATAAATTGCCCAAGCTGGCCTTTAATTCACTCTGTTGTGTCCCAGGGATATCTTAAAGTTATAATCTGCCATAGTCTATCTGGTTGCTTAGGACTGCAGGCCTGTGGTACATGGCCTGGCCTAAGTTTTAATTTTATATTTAATGCACTGATTTTCATTAATGGGTTGTGGAAAGGCATATAAAATAGGCAGTCACAAAATTGCCTATGAGCTGGATGTCTTTTCATTCTGGTGTGATTTTCAATATTCTACTTAACACTGCCTACTTTCAGTCTCCAAGATCTCATTGGAACTTCCCTATGCCTAAGGGATAGGATGGCACCTCCTCTCTCTCTCTCTCTCTCTCTCTCTCTCTCTCTCTCTCTCTCTCTCTCTCTCTCTCTCTGTGTGTGTGTGTGTGTGTGTGTGTGAGAAAATGCAGTCTGCTCCGGGATTTTCCTATAGCCCTTTAAGCAGCTCTTTGTCACAACTTTTGGCTTGGGCCCCACAGAGCTCAAGTGCATTCTTCAGGACAGCCAGTCCTCTGAGGTGTGAATGCACTGGCATTGCACTCATGAGCACAAGGCTTCCTTTGTTCTTCAGAGTAACCTGGATTCCTTGCTAAGTGACACACCCTGTGCCCATTAAGAGGCTGTTGGGTCAGAGAGAGAATATGGCACAGCCCGGACTGAAAATGTCTGTGCTCACACACACACACACACACACACACAAAACCCAAAACAACAACGAAACACTCTAGTACGAGACTACAACTGAAACATTAACAAGGAAGGCAGTCCTCACTCTTGCTTGGTATCAGCCTAGGGCTCAGTTTAGAAATATCCTGGTTTGGATGTGACTTGCGCCTAACCTCAGTGCTCATGTGTGGGAACATGTTGTTCCAGATGGTGGCACTATTTGGGCAAGTTGTGGAACATTTGAGACTGTGCCTATCTAGTAGAAGTGGGTCACTGGGGGTGGGTCTTGAAGATGTGATCTGCTTGCTTCCTGATACCATTTGACCTCCTGTCTCCCACTGCTATGCCTTCCCTGGCTTGGCGGACCAGTGTCCTCTGAACCATGAGCCACAATTAACCCTTCCCTGAAGTTGCTCTGTCAGATACTTGGTTCCAGGGATGAGAAGGGCTGTGCTTAGAGGCCATGAATGGCGCAGATCAAGAACCTGCATTCACCCAGCTAGTGGGGGCCAGACCCAGCCTGTTCTCTGTGAATGATTTGTACAACATCCTGTGGACAAGGTCTTAAGCTCCACTAAGAGAATGAGGGTGGGGGAGGGGTCAGTCCAGATGTGTCCTGAAGCTGTGATCCCTGAGAGGTCTCCACAACACAGCATGAACAGGTTCCGAGGCCTCATGGTATCTACATGTGGGTTTACCCTGCTGGAGACTGTTTATTTTCCTAGCTCTGAGCAAACACACTGGAGACCATCACAAAAATGAATATTGAAAAGCCCCCTTAAACTGCACAGAGCTGTTTATAGGTCACATGACTGTGGCGAACCATCCTGAAAAGCAGCTTGTAAAAGCTAATACCTTTAGCAGCAGAGACCAGTGATGAGGCACTGGGGTACAGAGAAAAGAGGGGGGAACGGGAGTCGCTAAGGTGAATGAATGGGTGGAAAGTGAACGGCTGCTTCGATGCTGAAATCTTGGGAGCTTTTGCAAAAGGCCCAGAACTGTTTGGCATTAGAGGTAGAATGAGAGGGAACAGACACCGTTGTAAGTCTTCACCTGTGAACCACATCACACCCCGTGCCTTAACAAGAATGATGTGGACTTAAACCACAGGCTCACAGCCCAACCTTTCCCACAGGGGCATCAGGCAAGCCTTGCTTTCCCACAGCCTGGCATGGAATGCCGGCATCCCACCACAGCACAGGGGCTTAAGGATCCATCACCAGGGCAGCCAAATACATTTCTTTACTCACAGCGATGTTGTCCTGGCTTCCAGCCAGTGTGAGAAGGCCAGGAAGGGGGGCGGGGATCCTATAACTAAGCAAACCAAAGAGGAGGGTGGGGAGTGGGGAGAAAGGGTTGAAGTGGCTAATTTCTCCACTTTCCCCCTGCTGTGGTTAGAGCCGGGGCAGATAATTTATCACACATTTTGACTGTGCGCCAGCTGGCTGTGAAAAAAAAATAATAAAAAAAGAAAGAGTTGTTTATTAATTCAATTAGCTGGCTTATTTATCAGGGCTGGGTTAGCAGGGGCAGTGTGGAGACCAGGGGATGCCTGTGTCCAGGCTGTCGCTCACAAGCCCTGTAGGCAAATGGGGACACACGCTTAGCCCTAAGATGTGAAGTGTCAGGCAAGCTGTGTTTGTCACGCCTAGAGCATGACAAGGAAGCTCATCAATTGTATGAAATACTGGGGTGGGAAGATGCCCTAAACATGACAAAGTTGTTCCAGTGATGACAGTCATTAGTGTTTATCACCCTTCAGGGGTGACTCTCATACACAATGCTATGTCCGTTAGGCTTTTGGTACCCATCTTGGCTGTCCTCTCTTGCCTGCTGATTGCGATGGCTCTACCTTGGGTACAGCCAGCAGTCCCTTGGCAGGGGATGAGATTTGCAAGCATCTTGCCAGTGAATTCCCTAAGGCCCAGGGTCTAGTGAGTTTGTTTCAGGTCTTCCCTAAGACCTCATGTCACTGCCTGTCCCTCACCTGCCCTAGGTTGATTTTGTGGCTTTAGGCCACACATCTTCTAACTCTATGGGGATCAATAGAAAAGATGGTGAAAAGAGAGAGCTCTGAGATTTCATCATTATTCAGTGTAACTTGATTAAAAGTGGATGGTTGTGATATTTGATTTTTGTTTTGATTCCTATTTCCATCATGGAATCTACAAATAAGATGTTTTAAAGACTTCAGTGGAAGTGAGTTCTGGACACATATATGTTAATTTCACACATAATTTAGAGCAAGTGATATTGTGATTAAAAGTGGCAAAATATTAATGTAGGGGTATGGTGAGATTTGGTGAATTAACTGGTTAATTAAGGAGCATTTGTTACCTAAGGTATAGGAATGACAAGGCCCCATCACTAACCTTAGTGGGAGCATGACACGTTGAGGAGCACTGTGACTTTTCTCATTCTTTATTGATTAACTTTGTTCCCTAAAATGTATGTAGTGTGCTCTGACTACTTCCCACCTACATCCTGCCTCACTCCACTCTTATCCATACAGCTTCCTCCCATCCCTATCAGCCCCCTGTCAGATCCAGGACTCTTAAGCAAGGCCATCTGTGTGAACATTAAGTTAGAACCGTCTCTTGGAGCCAGGAGGGGTCACTAGTGGGCACGCTGCTGATAACAGTGCCTCCCTGCTCTCTCAGTCTATCAGGATTATACTATTAGTGATCTTAGCTTCACTGTGATGGTTTATATATATGCCGAGAAGCAGACTCTCTTCATTTTTCCCTATCAGTCATTCATGATACAAAGGTGTGTGTGTGTGTGTGTGTGTGTGTGTGTGTGTGTGTGTGTGTGTGTGTGTGCGTGTGTACATGTTCAGGTGTTTATGCATGTGTACACATGTACATGGAAGCCAAAGGTTGCCTGGTGTCTTCTTCAATTTACTTTCCTCCATATTTTTTGAGTCAGAGTCTCTCACTGAACCCAAAATGCAATGATTTGGCTAGACTGGCTAGCAGCAAGGCCCAGGGATCCTCTTGTCTCTGCCTGCAAAGCTCTATACAGGCAACTATACTCCACCTGGCTTTTCACATGAGTGCTGGCGCTGAGGGGGAACCTAAGCTCAGGTCCTCTGGAAGCACATTCCTGAAGGAACGATCTCTCCAGCTCAGAGAAATGTCCTAAATCATCTTATTATCCTGCTTTCCCTTTCGCCTGTCCCTTCCCTTTTTTATTGTCCCCACCCTGCTGCCCTTGTTTCCTGCTCCCTGGTTGCTGACGGGTACTTCTCCCCGGACAGTTTGCTAATCTCTAAGGGTCCCAAGAAACATCACAGTTTTAATGTGTTTCCTCTCAACTGTACTCCCAACACTCAGCTTCTAACACCTTAAACAGAGTCCACCGAGTTAGGTAAAGCCAAGTAGAATTAGGTCTTCTTTTCTTACCAGCCACTTTTCTCTTTTGAGGCAACACTGCCTGAACCCTCTGGTTCAAGAAAGAAAAGGGGGATTCGGTGATGAGACACTGATGACTCTTTCATTCCCACTTTTTATTTGAAGGCCAACTTAACCAAAACCAATTCATTTTAAAGTTACATGTTTTGACATTCTAGTTTTTCTGTGTGTCCAAGTTTTCTAGTTAAATGTGTTCTTTGGGGGGGCTTCTGCTAATGGGGGTATCCACACTGGACTCTATAAACTTTGTGTGACAATCATACCAGGTGATGGCAAGGCCAATATAGTTATGTACCTTCACATCCCCAAATTACAGTTTGTGAACATTTAAAAGGTGGGGTCAAAAACTCTCTCAGGCATTTGCAGACACTTGGTTAGGTTGACATGGAGACTGGGGGTGCATTTCTTGTTGGTTCATAAGCTTATTTACAGGGAGGAGAACAGCTGGATTAAAAGGCATTTTCATCATCTAATGCATTTCTAATTCACTGAGCCCTGTCTATTTGGGATTCAGTATCTCTAGTGGAGGTCAGCATTTATGGCTCACCTTTCAGGTTTACAGATTGTTGAGAAGCCTGAGCCCTCTGCCACAGCAGAGTCTAAGCCTTCTTTGTAAACAAAAATAAAATGGTGATATATTTTCATGCTAAACGGTGAACTCCTTGATCAATGGGAAACTTTATGGAAGGATTCATAGATTTCTTTCTGATGATTATGCACAAATTCAACTCATTTCAAATTCCTTTTATAAAACAAGGGAAATGCCCCCGCATGGGGTGCCAGCCACCACAGCTCTGCCGGGCACAGTTTCTCCTGAGCATCACTTGACTTTCCACATAAATGTTTCTCAGATTGACTATTAGGGTTTGCTTCTAGAAGGTTCTCACAGCTGTACCTAAATTACCTTTCAAGCCCAGTTCCTAGAAAATGGGACCACCATCAGGCAATTGAACACTCAGAGTCCTGGAAGCCATGCCAGCATCTGAGTCGTTTCTGCCCCACTACAGCCTACAGGACAACCTGACTGAGAATATGCATACCATTGTGCAAAGTGGAGTTTACAGAGCAACTCTGGATATTTTCCCTGAAGAGCGTGAATCTCTTTTGCTTTGCTGAAAAGAACCCTCAAAGGGCACTGACTTCTCCAGATGCTGTCCCTCAGAAGGTCAACTCGGACACACCTGACCTCTGGCATCAGGCCAATCTGAACCACACCTCCTTCCCGGTGTAAGAGGCCTGGAGAAGCCCTACTGGGAATATTTCCACTGTCAGTGGTCAGTGTTATAGAAATAGCACAATCCTATTTCTTACCTTCCAACTTAATGTGCATTTAGCATCTAGCAAGATTTTTGGCAAAGATAGCTTGGGCTTATTCCACTCGGTTATTCTCAGAGGCACAAAATAAGACAAGAAAACGTAAAGACAGATGCAGCTGCTGAATGCAAAAAAGAGAGGGTTTTCTCGACCATGGGTCTGTGCTCCAGGACATTGCCAGGTCTGTGGTTGGAAGAGCCATCTGCGTCAAGTGCGGATGAGCTAGACAGCCTCAACTTGGAGCCACTTTAACAGAGCATTGGTTGAACTGTACCCTGCCTCTTCTGTCACGAGTCACCAAAGGTAAAGGAAAGATGGTGGCTTTTGTGGTATGTTGTTCACCTGCTCAGGCAGGAATTAGTGTCTGAGAAGTCTGTTAACTTCCAGCTCTTCCTCTCCCTATGTATGAGTGCTGACGTGAGAATTTTTATAGGGTTCTTGCTTAAGATGCTGAATGAGATGGGGTTGGTAATGTCTGAGGAAGAGCAAGGGGCAGAGGCGGGCAGGCATACTTCTTGCCCTAAACAGGCACAGCAGGAGAAATAAAAAATTTCACTACAGATAAGCAATGTAAGTAACAAAAATGCCAAATGAGTGTAAGGGACAGAAAGTGGCTGTCGAAGGGGACAGCATGCTGGGTGTCCAGCGAGGAGGCCGTGCCCAGCCAAGAGCTGCCAGCTGAATCTTTAGACGAGGGGGAGGGGAACAAATTCTGAGTTTCTAGCAAGGCTCCAAGACTTCCTACAGATGGCAAGAATTTCTCCAAAATTCCCTTCCTCCTTTCCCTGGTTCATTGCCAGGACTCAGGATTTGCTTTAGGGACCCTGAGGGCTTATTGCCTATGTAGTCCAACCTTCCAGAGAAAAGCAGCTCAAACATTTGACAATTTCATCTGTAAAATGAAAACCAAGTTCATCACCACTAGTCACCGGGAAGGCGGGGTTGGCCTAGGGAGCTAGCGTAATTTAGAAAAATGTATTATTTATGCTATCGGAATTCATGCTCATTTCCTCTTTTCTCCTTGATCTAAGGGAGGGTATTGCAAAAGCAAATACTCTAGTTAATAAATATGCCAAGGTAACAAATCCCATGAGCCGTCTTCTTTTAATTTTCAAACTGCCCTTTGTGTGGCTGTCCCACCCCCTTGCCTGGTAGGCTGGCCAAGGCAGGACGTGTTCCAGAATAGTACCCTTTGCTCTTCTTCCAGGAAAGGACTCCTCAAATGAGGTCCCAAGTGCTCATTTAGTGTCAGAGAGCACACAGACACCTACACGCTGCTGGTGTGCGCCAGCTCCTGACGTGGGAATTTTCAGAAGCACACCGAAGTCTCTGTTGGACTTAAATTTATTTTTAATCACATAAAATCCAATTCGGAAAATTGGCACATGGGAATTTCTGAGTCACTAGAAACGCTTTATGAAGTTGCAAACATTGAGAAGGAAGAAGTCTATCTCAGCAAGCTGGTGTTCCTCAACAATGGGAAAATGTGGTCTGCTTCACAGTTCAGAGTGAATGAGATGGATATATATTATGAATGTGTGTGTGTGTGTGTGTGTGTGTGTGTGTGTGTGTGTGTGTGTGTGCGTGTGTGTGTGTGTGCATGCGTACTGTGAGATTCCAACATAAACTGAAAATGAATTTGCTGTCTCTCACTCATGAGAAAGAATTGAGGAGAAATCATCATTTTGAAATAAGCTTATTTTATTAACTTTGATTTTCAGTTTTTAAAAACTTATCTGCCAATAGTGAATATTCTGGATCATAGCAATAATTATAATAGTGATCTTTGTCTTCCTTTTCTGGTAATTTGTTGTTGTTGTTGTTGTTGGCAATGTATACTAGAACATTTTCTAGTTGTTTCTGGAGTTTCCAAGGAGGGAAATAAAACTTATTTGAATTGATTTCATGTTCTATTCCTTATTACTTGTATGTCCATAGAAATAGCCCTCTTGCCTATAAATGGTCTTCTTGAAGGAAAGCAGGGATGTTTTTTATGAAGCATAACTAGTGTTGTGTCTTCAGTATGAATGGGAATCACAGATGTGTAATCCTGAGCTGGTGGTCACATTACAAATCCCTGTTGCTATGCCAAAAGCCTTTTTAATATTAAAACATTAGGGGAGAAGCGAGGGGAAAGGAGGATATGAGGGAGCAGGAAGATTGAGTCAGAGAAAGAATAGAGGAGAGCAAGCAAAGAGATACCGTAATACAGGGAGCTATTATAGGTTTCAAGAGAAATCTGGCACTAGGAAAATGTCCAGAGATCCACAAGAATGACCCCAACTAACAAGCTAAGCAATAGTGGAGAGGCTACCTTAAATGCCCTTCCCCTATAATGAGGTTGATGACTACCTTATATGCCATCCTAGAGCCTTCATCCAAGTAGCTGATGGAAGCAGAAGCAGACACCACAGCTAAACACTGAGCCGAACTTCTAGAAGTTGCAGAGAGAGGAGTGACGAGCAAAGGGGCAATGAACAGGCTGGAGAAACTCATGGAAACTGGTGACCTGAACAAGGGGGAGCTCATGTACCCCAGACTGAAACTGGGAAACTGGCATAGGACTAACCCAGACCCCCTGAACATGGGTGTCAGTTAGAAGGATTGGGCAGTCTATGGGGCCTCTGGTAGTGGATCAGTATTTTTATCCTTAGTGTAAGAATGGACTTTGGAAGCCCATTCCACGTAGAGGGATACTCAGCCTAGACACATGGGGGAGGACCTAGGCCCTGTTCCAAATGATGTGACTGATTTTGATGATCCCCCATGGAAGGCCTCATCCTCCCTGGGGAGCAGAAAAGGGATGGGGAGTCAGTGGGGGGAATGGGAGGGAGAGAAAACTGGGATTGATATATGAAACAAGATTGTTTTTAATTTAAATTAATAAAAAAAGAGCAAAAAACATTAAAACTTTTAAGTGCAGTTCGGAATCGGTGCACAAGAGATTATTATCCGCTTTTCTGGCAAAAGTTACTGCTTTGTTCTTGGTGGATATAAATATTAAACAATGCTTTATCAATTGCACTTAAGTGACAAGGTATAACTAGAAAACTCTGTATACATGAAGACGCTATTCAAGTCACTACAAGCTTGTTCTTGCATATTCTTTAGAAACTGTGCTGTGGCCTACATCTCCTATGGAAAGTAAGGTAGGTTCTGTCTTTCTGTATCCTCTTTCTCTCCGTGTGAAAACAAATCAGGCGCTGTGCTTAGGATGTAGCCTGGAAACACCCACAAAGAAAAGATCAACAAACAGTTCTCCACCAGGGATACAGCCCCATAAATCACTGGGTACTCCTGTGACCATGTATCCTTCAGCCAGAGGAGTTGTGTCTGCAGACATCATTGATGCATAGACAAAACACCAAATACTTTCCAGACAGTAGTCCCCTCTAAATAATTAGCTTGGCAGTCACCTGGTTGTATTTATTTATCTTTTCTATCTCTTTTTCAGTATCTTCCAAAAAATTTTTTTGCAATTAACATATAGTTACAAAATTTTAAATATAAGTTCAAAATTCACCAAGCATCAAAAGATTCAAAAGAAACACTGAAGATTTATATTTCGCAATAAAATATGTTCAATTTGTGATAATGCACAAGTCCAGAAACTTCTAATGGCAGACATCTGGCTAGCAGATTAACCTGTCCTTGCTCTGATTGTTTTCTGTGCTATTTGCAGGGCTGCCACTGTCATGATTTTTCTTTCATGCAGTGAGGAATTACCTGCCTTCTTAAGGCAATGTAGCTACAGAAAAGTTCTGTCTTTCTAAGCCAGGTGGTATTTTTCTAGTAATATTTTTAACCAGAGCCGTTTAACTTTGGTAAAGAAAACAAACCTCAGATGAAAATTGCTATAAGGATTTCCCCTACAATGAAACCATGAATCTGAGGTTTGTGTGCAAATGTGATGTGGAGCCAGGCTACCTCACTCACAGAACGTAGGGTCGGACATGGAATTGTTAGGGGAAGGGGTGTGGCTCCAGCTTGGAAATAAGGTCATGGTTCAGACAAACCCAGGACATTGAAATGGGGACCATAATGGTGACAGTTAAGAATGCTTTGGACTGCTGCGTTTCTCACAGTAATGTACAAGTTAAAATTGGTGTAGTCACCTTTACTCAACAGTTCTGTGGAGCCTTAGACTCAGAACATTCACACATTCACACGGTTACTACATGGGCCACAATTCTGCATTCAGGGACAGCCCCCGTAGAACTGAAAACCCACGTCCACAATAATTTGTACATTAAAGCATTATTCAGAAACAGACCAAAAAAATGAAAATAAGCCAGATGGCCAACTGATGAACTGAAAAATAGAGAGCATGAATCAAATGCAGACTAGCTAGAAAATGGAATACTGTGTGACAAGAACAACAATGACGACGAAAAAAGGGTAAAATACTAAACATGTCACCAAAAGTGAGTGAAGACTGTCCCAACGGGCCACCTTTGATATGATTCCACTTCTAAAACTTTCCCGAACAGGCACAGACACAAAGAGCTAAGCAGCAGTTGCCAGGAGCTGCAGAGCTAGTGGGGCAGGATGGGTGGCTACTGACGAATGACAGATTTCTTTGGAGGCCCTAGAATGTTCTGGGATTAGATAAGGTTGCTGCTTGCACAACTCTGTGGCTGTTTTAAAGTAGAACCGTGGTTTTTAAAATGGCGAATTTTATGCCTTGTATCTCAATTGGAATGAATTAAGCTTTGCAATTGGCCTCTTTTGATAATACAACCCCCATGAGTGAGGAGCAGAGATAACATGATTTTTTAAATTTCCAAGAAGAAGTTTCAAATTTCAGATAACAAAGATTGGGCCTTCTAAATACACTTACACTGAAACAGATACTTTAAGACAATCTCGGTCTGGTCCATGCTACAAAGTGACAATAGTTTTAAGCAAAACTTCTTAACGAGTTAGCTAAGGGATACACAAGATCTGATGCCCAATTCCGTATTAGCTCTTGCTCAACTGTGCTCGGTTTCCCTGTGTGGCAATGATACCTGCTGCTGTCTTGCACGATTTAATGCAAAAGAAGAGATGTGCAAGGACTCTAACTGGCATCACAGGATGGTGGCCGGCAGAAGGGGAAAAATGATGCAGGTGACGGTTTTACTCTACGGCGTAACTAGTTAAGTGTCCTGGGGGTGGTTAGGAATTGTACCCAAGTAAAGCTAACTAATCTTATTCCATGTATGTAACTGACACGATGAAAGCCACCATTCTGTTTGTAAAAAGTCAGTAAAAAGGAGTGAAAATGAAAAAAAAAAATCATTCAGCATCTATGAAAACATAATAAAGGCATGCCAAGGGAATGCCAAGCTTTGGTGGTGGGATTCCATATGATAGTGGCAGTAAATGAATCATACGGATCAGCACGATAAATACGATAAATGTTGTGAATTGATAAGATCATCAAAATATAAATAACATAAAGCTACTTATCAAACACTATATATAATATGCAGATATAATAGAGGAGGCAGCAATGTCGCGATGTCCCTGAGAGTGGTAACTAGCTAACTTTCATTCTCGGGTGTTTCTGTTCGTCAGAGCACCAGCAGAGTAGGACCTCTGTGCCATTTCCTGTGCAGTTTGTATGTCTGAAACAGTGCAGGAGTACTGAGGGATGATAGTGGATTAAAGGGAAAACAAATCAAAAGCCACCTTCTACGAAGGAGGTGTCTGAGCAGAGCCTAAGAGACTCTACTCTTAACAGGCAGGGAGCAAGGGTAAGGGTTTCTGGTAAAGAGAACGGTGCAGACACAGAAAAACAGCAAGGCTTTGGCATCAGAAAATGCAGTTTCTTTAAGTCACACAGAGTATGTTTGGTTTCAGATTCATGCAGATTTTCTGGAGGCAGACATAGAGAACAAGGAGATTTTCATGAACTGTGGTGTGGAAAGCTTGATACATTGAAAACCAAACACAACCAGAATCTCAAACTGCAATTGGAGGGCTGCAAACTTGTTCCTGCTTTTTAGTAGCGGGAACAAATTGGGATCCCTGGAATATAGCACTTGAGATGTTGGAAGAATAATTTTATCCACAAAGTATTAAGCTGTTGCCGAGGACAGCTGAGTAAACAGCTAGCTGAAGTCTGTTTGAGGCCTGCCAGCTAGTCACACCCATAATTTCATCTCTATTAACGAAAACAGCTCATACTGTCACACTGCCCTGCTCTGACTACCCCGTGGTTTGCAGCGTTTGAGTTATGGAGTGTCACTTGTGAAACTTTCTATAGCAGTGGGGGCTGTGTTTTGATGTCCTTTCGTTACCCACCCCCGCTCCGCTGATTGATGGCAGAGCACGCAGAGACTTAAATCAAAACGAGAAAATACGTGTGAAATAATGCAAAACAGAGCCAAGGGGCTGGCAATTCCGTAATTACACCTAAAGGGAAAATAATTATGCAACACCATATGGTAAGGGCAAGCCTCAGAATAACAAATGTCCATACTGCGAGTGGAGAGTTCTCGCAAGAGCGAGCAGGGCCTTTGAGTAGGGCCGTGGAGAGGCTTGCCTTTAAAAGGGACCCAGAGACAGCTTTGTGAATGATGTTTGGCCTTTGATAATTCTGTTTATAGCCCAGGAAATGAAGGCTTGAGAGAGTCAGTGACACGGCCCTGACAAATGAATGTGGAGGAATGGGGTTGAACTAGGTTATTTATCGTTTCTGCTCAGTGTAGGCTGCTACCTACAGTAACCATGGGGTTGACCCACAATTCTGGAAACGTGAAAATGACTTATTGATAGAAACCAGAAAACTCTCCAATGCTTGACAGCGACTGTGAATTAGAAACTAAATCAACATAAGAAACAACTCACGACGGTGACCTTTCTGCTTATAAAAGGGCGACAGATGAAAGAACGTCTCCGTTGTCAAGAATATGAAAGTCCCCTCAATAAGTCTATCAGTTAATGAATAACCTCTAAGTGTGAGAAATGACCCAGGCAAGCTTCCAGCTTAAGCCTTCATGCTCAGTCTACACACTCGAAAGCCCTGGCATATGGGGACAGACATGCAAGCTGCTAGGAAAAGATTAGGTGGCTCTGCTTCTCACTGGTCAACTTCCCTTATTAAAGCTTAGCCCTGAATTTGGGGCCTCCTGAAGTCTCTCAAGTCACTCATCCAAGCACTATACCTCTCCTGTCAAATCTGGCCAGCTGTCTTTGTGAATAAAACTTTATTGGAACACAGCCATGTCCATTCATTCAGGTACTGCTTGTGGCAGGAAGACTTGTGTAGTTACTGCAGACATTGGTGTCCATAAAGCCTGGACTATTGACTCTATGGTCATATGACCATATATTTCAGAAATATTTGTTCACCCTTGCTTTAATGTGTCATTTACAAGGAATAGATCCAGTTGTCCAAAACTCTGTGAACCTGAGATGAATAAAGCTGAGAGATCTTCCAGTGATCACTGAATTCTGCAGAGTGGGGTATCACTCAGCCTCAAGTTGGTGTCTTTGCAAACTCCATGATAACTCACAGGCCTTTCTTCTTGGGTGTTTGGAAGGATGATAGGCAGTGTCCCATGTGGGATAAGCTGTGCCGTGGGCTGGGCACACCTGCCTTGTGTTTTTGTCCAATGCTCTCGAGGCAGCCACTGATCACTGCTGTTGGCCTGGCCACCCCATTCTGCTCCCAAGTTTTAGGGCAAAGGTTGCCCTGTCACTCTGCTGTCTGAGTGCTCTCCCATCACAGCTATTAGTTGGAACTTGGTTTAAGTGAGAGCCACCAGGTCCCAAGTCACTGTCTGAAGCAGAGTCCCTCTCAAGAGAGTCTGCCAAATTCAGGAGACTCCAGCAGCCTGTCCTCAGAGTAGCTGGCTTTTAGAAATGAAACCACCTTGTATCCCTTCACAGCTGGACCTGGCCGCCAAGCCAGACAGCCGCCCCCCAAGCGTGGGCGGGCTTCAGAGGACAGCCAGCTGCTTCTTGCTGTCTAGTTTTTACCAGGCCAAGGAGAAAAAAGGTAACTTTCCCTCATGAGACATTTATGGAGAGGGGGAAAGAAAATACTCACACATCACCCATGTAGAGCAGAGCTGGGATGTTCTCTCACTCAAAGAACACACTTCTGAAGTCTTTCCCAAGTGACCAAGGAAACAAGTGATAACTTACAAAAAAAAGGAGGCTTCTCCTGAGAGATTAGATCCGGCCTTTCATCCATACACCCACACACCTGAGGGAGCTATAAATTAGGCATTACAGGCACAGAAAACTGGCAGTTGGCGCGTTAAACATTATGAAGTTCAAGGTCTGGGCCTTCACACAGATACTTTTTGTTGCTGAATTAGGCAGTTACCATGTAAAAACACACAGAAAAGTTTCTGGAAGGGCTACACATGAGACGCCCACACGAAGACAGGAGGGTATGGGAAGGGCTACTTGACTTCTCACACGTACTGGGAGCCCAATGATCACTTCACATATTCCCACAGTAACTTTCCAAGGCAGGTGTATTATCGTCCCAGCTAAGATGTGAGAGGTCTTTACAGGAGAGACACCTTGCTCAGAGCCATGTGTGAGCAGCACGCTCCATCACCGGCGGGGGGGGGGCCGAGGGGGGGTTTCAGAAGACAACCCCCAACTCCTTCGTGATCCTTCTGTCCCAATATGGCTCCTTGACAGGGAACATACATTGACCCTGAATTATTCCCTTGGGAAGTCCAATAGGAAGTGACCCTGAACTCTCCAAGCTTGCATTTCTCCCCCAAAGGAAAAGCCTTCTCTGAACCATCAGGACCTGGAGACTAGCTCGCCCAATCTTCTCATAGTAGGGTAAGTGAATTAGGGTGTAGGTGACTGATCCAAAGCCATGAACTCGTCTGTGGAAGACCTTTCCTTTTTGGCCCCATGACTACTCAATGCTGTTAAAACAAAACAAAACAAAACAAAAAGCCAACCAAACAAAAACTCACGCAGTGTTTTCCAGAGTTGCAAACACAGCTGTAGGATTCTCTTCCATGCACTCACTTTATGAGGAGATTACACAATCAGTTAACCTCCTATCTAGCAGCCCTGCTTTGGTTTGTTGTGTTGTGAGAACACAGACACACATTTCAAGTATACAGTTAATTCCGAGTCATGTGGTACGATCCTCTGAAATTACTCACACTGTAATTGAAAGTTTGTGTTATTTACTGCCCATACTCCCTCCCATTCCTCTCCCTTTTAACCACTCCATAATTTCCCTTTCCTTCTTTTCCCTCCCCCCTTTTCCTTCCTTTCCCTCCCTTCCCTTCTTCCCTCCATCCTTTCTGTCCTTCCCTCTATAAAAGACAACGTACTTATCAAGGAAAAAAATAAAAAGTACTGTTAATAGTGTGGCTCCGGTTTCTTATTCACAAACCAACAGAGGATGATCAATTTCCAGCATCCCCATTGATGTGATCACCTTTTCCACAATTGGATTCTCTCTCCTTTCATTTGGTTGTTTTTCTTGTCATGAAAACCAAAGCAGTGAGTAAGTAGACTGAGAAATGAAAAGTGGATCGCTGTGGAGGATCCAGAGTTTGCCCTCTAACTTAGAAAGGACCGTTTCGTTCCGTCTCCTTTGCTGTAATCAGACGCCTGGCCAAGGAGAATGTGTGAACTCTTTGCTTCTAGGTGTGGTGCTTCACTTTCCCTGTGGTGGCTTTTGTACGGTTAAGCTTTCTAGTTCCTGGGAGCAGATTAGGACAACAGGCTTCCACAGATCAGAAAAGCTCACTCCTCCACGTAGCCGCCACAGTTCTGGGTGCAAGCTGAAACTATGCGGTGTTGACTGGATTCTTCCTCTTTCTGTCCACTGGGACCCTTTCCTTACAGCTGCTCTTTCCACCATCTTTGCCTCTTTGTGGACCTTTTGAGCAGGGTAAGAACTGGAGAAGCTGCTGCAGATCCCCACCGGCCCCTGGCTAGTGATAATTCTCTCTGGGCACAGTGTTGCCTGCTGTCCTTTCACCATGGCCAACGGGTCCCTGTGGAGTGGAAACTTATGACTTTTAGACTGGAAGGAAAAGCCAATCATCCTACTGATCCTTTAAGTTCCATTCCATTTCCATCTCCCTGAATTGTCCTATTCAGACAAATAATGGACCTCTTTATTTTGGCCAGGGTTATACTTCAATTATCCCCATGGAGACCAGAAAATTGCATGTCAGTCAGGTCCCTCAGGACACGTCCCTGGTGCTTCTTAATAAGGAATTAACTCTGAGGGCTGCTTCTAGCCTCTTAGATGTAGTCAGCTAAACTATTTGACTACTTCCACAGACATACACTTCCGGACTGCTGAACACAGGTTTGTTTGTTTGCTTGCTTGCTTTTGTTTTTCTGTATGTAGGGAAGGCTCACAAACAAAGCATGTATCTGGTACACGAGGGCATAGCCGCCTGATTTATCCAACTGAGTTTCAATAAACAGCAAAGGAAAACAAGATGATAAATGATATTTTAAATCATTATCTTTCAAACCAAAGTCAGGCATGCTTCCTTCAGTGAACTAGAGGACTTGCTCTGCACCGATGGCTAGAGGTCAGCACACCCTAAGTTTGCAGGATTGAATCTTTGGAATAGTTTGGAAAAGGGAAGCTGCTTTTGAGGAGGTGGGCGAGACTGCAGGCCATCCTTAGTGAAGGCTGCTGTGTTCAGGTCTTACCAGCAGGTGGAAACCACTTCCTTCTGAGAAGATGGCATATGGCTAACATCTCCATGTAGCATCATACACGGTGGGTGTTGATTGGACTTACAACCAAATTTCAGTGTTTGTAGGGCACAGAACACTGTCTCTGGCCACTTGTCAGGAAGTGGGTGCTTTAAATTACAATCGTGGGACTAGTGTTAGAAGAGAGCCCAGGTAGGTGTTCTGCCTCCAACTGTCACCCCATCCTCATCAGAAGGTCACCCCTTTATCCTGTGACCAGGAAGAGCTCATTGCCTTGAAAGTAATTCTTTCTACCCCAGGGAAGCTTTGCTGTTTTGAAACTCAACCTCCTTTCCTACCCTGCAGTTTCTGAAGCATCAGGATAATTGCTCTAACTCAAATCACGGACAAGGGCTCTTCTGGTAATCTTTCGCCTTCTTTACAGAGTTTGGTGAGGCAAAGGGTATCTCAGCTAAGCAAGCTGACTCAGTGGGCAAAAGTGCTTGCTGATGCAAACAACAACATGGTATAAAGTGAGAGCCGACTCCCCAAGTTGTCCTCCAGCCTCCATACATAAGCATGCCATTGCCTAACACACACACACACACACACACACACCACACACACACATATACACACACATATACACATACCACACACACACCACACACACACACACACACACACACACACATACACACACACACCACACACACATACACACACACACACACACACACCACACACACACCACACACACACACACACACACACACACACACACACACACACACACCACACACACATACACACACACCACACACACACACACACACACACACACACACACACACACACACACACACACACACACACCACACACAGAGAGACAGAGAGACAGACAGAGAGAGAGAGAATAAATCAAATAATTTTCATCTTCTAGATTGACCAGAAGATTGAATGACCACTGACCCCTTCTTGAAACGTTTGGGTCTCAAACCCTTCACTTCCCATGAGACCCTTTTCTGTGTGAGCCTGTGCTTAATCTTTTTAGAGGAAAGGAGGAAAGCTCTTCCTTTCCTCAGGGCACATCATCCCTCCTATTTACTAGTATGCACCTCCAGAACCTTCTTCTCCATGCCCACCCTTCCCATGATACATACAACTTAGGGCCTATGGTGGTCTGAACGAGACGGTGTCACAAAGACTTGTGTATCTGAAAACTTGGTGCCCAGTTGGTGGCCCAGTTTGGGGGAGGCTTTGGACACCTGGCTTGTTGGAGGATATATGTCACTGGAGGTGAGCTTTGATGTTCAAAGATCCACATCATTTCAATGGCTGTGTCCAATGCCTGCTTAGGGTTCCAGATGCTCAGCTAGGGTTACGCTTGCTGCTTTGGCTGCTATGCCTGCCACCATACCTATGGCTGCCTCAACTTGGGAACTCCTACTCCTCTGAAACCACAAATCCAAATACAGTCTTCTATACACTGCCTTGGCATAGTGTTCTATCACAGCAACAAAAAAGTAACCAGTACTAGGTATCTAACGAGTTAAATTCCAAGACTGTATGAGCTTTACCATCCTCTGTCTATGGGGATCTTTTCTAAACCATCAATTTTCAAACATTTTAAGGATTTTTGAACACATTTTCTCAAAGACTTTTCTTGCAATTTTACTTTGTTTTTATTTCTACTGGAATTGAACTATATTCTATTTGCAAGCTACCCCAAAGTGGATGCAAGATTGCTTCACCAGGAATTGGACTTTTGAGAGGTCAAGGGCAACTTTGCTCACTTGGAAACTACTCTTTTGGTAGAATAACACTTAGGCAAACTTGCTCTGCCTGAACCAGGCCTGGTCACTTTGGCATAGAAGCTGAAGAGACCTACACATTTGGAGACTGTAACTTTTATTAACATGGACAGAAACCAAACTGAAGGCAGCAGGGTGGGTGGGTGGGTGCCAGTTTGCAGGGTGCTAATCCCAAGAGAAAGTGCTCTCAGAGCCTCTGCTCAGCTCCTCCTGGCTTGCCATTGAGGTATTTAGGAATACCTTAGGAGAGATGGTCATTTTGTAACAACTCTAAGCAGAAGTTCAAACTAAACCCAACTTTGTAAGATTTGGGCAACAGGAAAATTCCTGGAAGAACAGAGTGAAGCTGAACAAAGGAAATCATGTGCTGACTCTCAGTAAGAGGTTGCATGCTTCATGCACCTCGGAGTTTTCATTCTCTCTTTTCTAGGTGCACTGTGCAGCCTGTCTGTGATACACTGCAGACAGCCAGTCTCATATATATAGTTGCAGTGAAAATAAATAATAATAAAAGCACACAGATGGAACTGGGCAGCGAGAATTTAAAAAGTGGGTGACAGGAGTACACACATCGTGAATAAAGTCATTTGACCGTAAAAGTTGTCGTGGGATGCAGACAAATACAGAGTTCAGGATGAGTTTTTCTCTCTACATGTGATTGGGACTGACTGTCTTATCCTCTATGAAAAGAAACCTACAAACAAGATATGGAGAAGTAGACATGGTGATTAAAAGCAAGTGTCCATTTCTGAGTTTGGTTAGTGTCCTACTATGCTGTACTAGCTTCATACTCCATCAATGTTCAAACTACAAAAAACATTCTGTCTCCAAGGACTGCCTTGTAGAAGGGACTTTGCTAAGGCAGCCTGGCCAGCCTTCCATTTTCAGTGGGTACCAGTGGATGAGAGTCTATCTTCCTCCCTAAGTGTTCTTGAAGCTTAGGTAGCCACTGAGGCCATTCTGTCTTAGCTGCTGAACATGGTCTGGAAGAAAAGCTCCAGGCTTACTCAGTGCTCAAACTTTTGCTGTGTGCTACTGAATTTACCATCCCACGTGCTTTCTGGATATAGATCAGCCAAAGTTTAGTGGGGCTGTGTGAGGTTTTCACCAAGAACCAGGGGGATTTAACAAACATCTTGGGATATGGAAAACTAACATTTTCTTTTTGTCAGACTACTTGTTTATTCAGCCCTGGCTTTTCAACTCATTTTAGAGAGCTAGTGCATAACCCATAATACATACACAACACAGTGGCTAAACAAACACTCAGCAATTCTTAAAATGCAGTGGGTAAAGACTAAAACACACAAATATTTATTTCCTTATTTAATATGTATTAGGACTTCCATTTTACACCACGAGATGCTGTGGCCCTAGGAGGTGTAAGTAACCTTTGCTGAATTTACTCCAGTGTGATTCCTACCCAAGGAAATGTTAAGAGACGAGGTTCACTACAATGTAAAGTTAGCACCCAACTTCCTGCACAGTCCAATAGTAACCCCCTGACACTTGAATGGAGAAGGGGTTTGACACATAGTAGTGGTCCCTTCCAGAAACGTGTTCCATTTTCATTCATCTAACTCCCTAAGACATATTACTGTGTCCACCATGAATACTACTGGGGGGGGGTGGAGCATGCTACAAGAAACAGATAATATGCTTCAAGGAAATGCCTTCAAGCAAAGGAGATGCCTTCCTTTAACCATCTACGTCTCTCCTCTTTCTTCTCATTGACAGTGCTAACTGCCCCTCCCCCATCAACTTACTATCCTTTCTCTTTTCTTGTCTACCCATGTCAAGAGTCCACGAGAATGAGTAAATAAATAGGTAAAGGACATAGACACAAAGGTATGGATCAGAGAAATGTGATTTCATAACATCTGCCCTACTTGGAAAAGAAACAACCAAATAAAGGATAAAACAAGATATTTAAATCTTTACATCCATCCACTGCTCCCTCCATTCTGCACACAGCTTCTCTCGTAGCACACTAGGCCATCAGGGATGACATAGCCAAAGGCTAACTGATGATGAAATCTGATTTGCGGTCCTCTTCAACATTTTATAATTCCAAATAAGAAAATGTCACTCACATAAGTAAACGTGAGGTGGTCAGCTCGTCATCACTATTCTGATGACAATATTCATGGCTGTGCAAAAGTGAGATTTGGCTGTAAACTCCATGGTATTTATGTCTCTAAAAGACTATGTGAAGGCAAACCAGACAGATAAGATTAAGACACAGCTAACATTGATTTATGAGATGTCAACAAAGTGTCCTTTTCAAATCTCATCATCCTCAGAAACTAATTCTTGACCCTCTAGGAACTGAAATTACAGCATTTATAATTAGACTCCGGGAAAAAGAACTAAGTCTTTAGTTATATTTGAAAACAAAACTAACCCAAGTTGTTATTTTTTAAAGGCAAATTCACAGTCAATCACAGGGTGATAGATAGCATCTCTACAAAGCAATAACATTTACTAAGTTGTAAAAATGGGAAAGGCATAATATAAAAATAGAAAACAAACAAATTATGGCTCGGACTTTCTTCCAGTGCACCAGAATCAAACAGCGGGAGACCATCCAACAGGAATATTTCCACTAAGTAAATATTTGTGCATATAAACTCTCTCCTTTTAGTTTGATCTCTCTCTTAAACATTATGAATTTTATAGCTTGGCAAAGTGTTGTGTTTGCTGTCCAAAACCCAAAAGGCTACTTTTAAAGAGTAAAAGTACAAATTTTACTGCAGGAGAGTGGGGTGTGTGGATGAAATAAGCATAAATTTCTCTGTGAGCTTTTGTATGGGAGAATCCAGTGTACCCCCCACAACAGTCCCCACCCGACACCCACACACCCAGCATCTTGCATTCTGGCTTGGCTTAGGTATAACTGTGTGAATTTTGTTATAATGTCAATAGCACACACTCTATAATGGTTTTGAAAATTTTTAAATAGTAAATGATAAGCAAGGATATTATTAAACTTCAGGGAAGAATTTGAGTCAGTAAAAAATGATGTCTACCCATTGGGTGGTCACTGAAGGAGACATTTCCAGCTTCACAAATATAATTACTAGATGATCATGATTAATTAGTCTCTACACCCTGATTACATCACACTTTCAAATCTCATCAGAGAAAAAAATTAGGAGGCATCTTCAACAGAAAAATACCTTCCATAAATCAGTTAAACCTTCAAAATAGAACAAGATAATTTGTAAGGATACTAAGAGTCACTGACTATACTCAAGTATCTTCCTTATATTCAGGTTTATTCTATAAGTAGCAAGGCTGACAAGAAGAGCGGTGCATTGAAAATACCTGCCTTTTAAAAATGAAGGCTTGACGGACATCTGGCCATGTGGCACATCCTAGTATTGGGATGGCTGAGGTGGGAGGATCCAGAGTTTGAGGCCAATCTGGGATACGTATAGAAAGCTTCTTTGAAAAGATGGAATGAAACAAAGGGAACACAATGGCAATTTAGGACACCAGGAGAA